>VWZE01006229.1:191761-213061 GCA_013396675.1 Eubucco bourcierii | reverse complement strand
CAAACCTGACACTATTCTTTTTTGCAGAACTATTTGTAGGAAGGAATATGTAATTTTGGATTAATTGTTTTTTTCCTAGTAAAAAAAAAATCAGTGTTAGGATAGCAGAATATATTTACAGTATCTAGGTGTTCTGGTTTGAGGCTAATTGGAATATTTTAATGAGAAAATTTAGATTATAGGCTGTGAAAAGCAAACAATGGTGATGTCTGCTTCACTCATAGGCTTGCTGAGATGTATAAAAACAAGAACACAAACATAAATAAGACTGAGTCTCTCTCTCTGTCAGAGATGGTGTTTGTCTTCTGAGCATCTACTGTGTAACCCAACTAATAATTCTTCTTCTAACCTCCCTTGCTGATTCTCCAAACAAGCTGTAGAGGTGGAAAGAAGGTGGAAGGGTGGTTAGGAGCTCCTCCTGAGGACTCTGATTTTTGGGAGGGGTATTATATGTCTGTATTACTTTTAACTTGTATATTTCTGTATATAGCTGTAAATATTGTAATATATTGTAAAAACCTGCTTGTACATTGTGCTAAGCTGTAAATACAAAACTTCATTCCTTAAATTCCAGACAGGTGAGTCTAGTCTGGGTGATTTCACTCTCTGTGTGTGTGTGTGTGTGTAACTCCCAAACCATCACAGTAGTGTAAATACCCATAATGTAGAAGAATATTTTACAGCAATAAAAATGTGTGCATCATGACTGATGTCTGCTGAGCTGTGCTGACTTAGAAAAAACCATGGATTCATGGAATGGTTTAGGTTGGAAGGGACCTTGATGATCATATAGTTCCAGCCTCCTGCTATAGGCAGGGACACCTCCCACTAGACCAGGTTGCTTTGTTTTCATTTTTGTCTAATGTACTAACTTCTGCTCAGTGAAGTGTCCAACTTTGGGAAAATAATGTGAAATGAATCCTTATTAGTATTTTTGTCATGAAATAAACAGAATTAACTTGACACTGATCCAGGGAGAGGTAGTTATTAAAATGTGATCTGGAAGTGCAGAGAGTCATGGCATGGATTGACATGAAGAGTGAAAATGTTCCAAGAAGACATAATAGTAGCAAAGACAGTGCTACAGCAGTAGTATTGGTGATAGTACCACTTGAACCCAGAAAGTCTCCTGAGATCATCTTCCCAGGAGTTTCTGATGTGTCAGCATAACAAAAAGAGAGCAAAGCAGGCAAACCTCACTGCTTCAACTTTGTGTCCAGAGCTGATGGTCACTCATTAAATAATGCTTGCTCATTTTATTTCGGATGGGAAGGAGGGATGAAGAAGAGCACTTTGTGTTACTGAGCAGCAGTGTCTTATGCTACCGTTTGTCAGACCCTGCCTTAAGTGGGGTGAATTTACAATGGAGCTGACAAGAACCACAACAGCAGTGGGTTTGCTGTAAATAAACACAATTACAAGGGGGAAATTATTTTGGTAAAGATTCTCCTTGAAAGGCATAGGTTTACGAAAGCTCATACCCAGTGACAGCAACATGCCTTAAGATTGAAGTTTTGTAGATCTGTGACATCTGGGCTTGTTTATAGGGTACAAACTATTGTTAGAGAGCTTCAGGAAAGGTTACCCTGACACCCATTCAGCTTCACTTGTGCCAAGGGAGTGCAGGGCAACTGGATACAAAGGACTTGTTTGTAATGCAGTAGTAGCATTGCACAGGTTCTTCCATACTCAGCTCACTGAATAGTCAGCTGCTTTTGTCAGCTCACCGTGATCTTAGAAGTGGCAAGGGAACTGTAAGATGTGACTGGTGTGGAACTTTGCTGGAGGGAAGCAAGATGCAAGTTGTAGCAGAACAGGACCCCTCCCTTCTAGCTTATTTTCAGACATAACATGGCAAAACTAGAAAGGGGAGAAGAGTTATAAAACTCAGAGCCTCAACTCAACCCTAAGCAAACTTGCTTTACTCTAGTCATGGTTGAGGAACCAGAGCAACAACAATGTGTGTTGTGAAATAGTGTCTGTACAGCAGTGCAGGTTTGCCGTGGGGCAGGGCATCCTGAAGAGAGCCCAGTATCTGTTGGCATGTGATGGGCATGTGGAGCTGGTGAGATGCCATTGCTCTCTGGGCACTAATCCTCATTAGAAATCACTCTTTGCCTTTGGACAAACTCTTGCCTTGTGTGGGGGATGGCTTAGGCTGACAGAGCTTTTGATAGTGGCACAGGTTTTCTATGAAAATGATATTCTTAATGTGATGTTAAGAGTCATTCTGTTCTTTTTCTTCAGTTTAAGTTTTTTTTTTTTTTTTTTTACAGTTCTGCTGAGTGTCAATTATCAGTGTGCTCTAAGTACTACCTCAGCTGCTGAGACCAGTGTTGTTTCACTTCTCTCCATCTATTTGTTTGGATAGCAAATGCCATATGCTTCCAGAGCATGCATCTTCTCTTCTGTGCAGGACCTGACAGATTGAATATGGAATATGGAAAATACATTTTCATTACTCTCTTCTGTAACATTCTTTTCACAGAATAAGAAAAGCAATGCCTAGTGCAAGTTTTAAAATGTTCAGAGGCTAAGTCACACAAATGTGTATGGAAGTGTCCTCAGCTTGATAAAGAAAGATTTTGGAGTAGCCAAAATTTTCCCTTTACCCTTCCAGTGTCTTGCAACACTGGTCTGTAGCACTGAACACATTGGAACTCCACGGGCACTGGAAATTGTAGAAGAGCTAGTGGAGATTCAGAACTGAATTTGTATGTGATCCAAGTCTCTCTTGGGCAGATACAGCATTCTGGATACTTGGGAAGAGTGTACATTATGTAACCAGGCTCAGCTTCACAGCTGACTTACAAAAAAAATGACATTTTGCTTCCCAGAATGAGAACTGGGTAAAGAAATTTTGTCTTGATCAAATGTAACAGCTGTTGCAGTTTATATTCAAGTGTGATGCAAATCAAACCTTCATTTCTGCTGTGCCATTCTGCCCAAAGAGGGGAACCATTGGTGGTTGGGTTTGTTTGTTTGTTTTTTTCCCCCTAAGCACTGATCTGTAGCTTGGCTCCACTAATTACAAATGACTATATATCTATCTATACATACGCACATAAGTTCTGATATACGGTAGTGACACAAACAATTTAAAAACACTGAAGTGATGAGTCAGTGTTGTAGCAGTCAGATGCAGAGCACTTGCAACTGGAGTATGCTAAACCATTTAAATATTCCAAACATCATTTACAACAGATATTGCACTAATTCATTATGAAAACAGCAATTTCAATTAATCATGTATTAGCTATTTATAAGGTGTCTGCATATTAAGTGCGCATACAGATTGTTGTTCAACCTGGAGACCAGTGCAGTCACTGGTGGCTCTCTTTTGGTGATCATTGTTCACAGCTGCATGACTGAAACATGGATGTGGAACAGAATAAATGAGCCTTTGACCCACTAGGAAGTGAGGATGGGAAGACTCCAACCCATCACTCAAAACAATGCTTAAATTTGAATGGGAGTCATTTATGAGTCCGTCACTTCTGGAGTGTATATTCTGTCTTGCAACACAGAGCATGAAGGCTGCCCAGGAACACTGTGAAATCTCTGTCCTTGGAGGTTTTCTAGATCCAGCTGGCCAAAGCCTGAGGCAGTCTGGTCTGAATTCAGCACTGCCTGGACTGCAGCCCTTTCTAGGACCCTTCCAATGTGACAAAATCAGTGGCTTATGAAGTCAGCTTAGGGAGCTAAGCAGAACACTATTTAGTTATCTGCTGTTCACAAGGTTGTTAAAATTAATTTTGTTGTAGTGTGATTAAAAAAGAAACCAATCCAGAGAAAGCAGCTGTGCAGTATCCATTTTGCAGTGGGGTAGCTTTATCATTGTTTTTTTACCACCCTACTGCAGTGCATTGTGTTTTGTTGTAAGGACGAGACACGAGGCTCAGCTTCCCTCTTATGCTGGGCCTCGCTGTCCTGTGGCTGTAGGGCACCATAGGATGCAGCCCTTACCAGCAGTGCACTGTTTGCTCTGCATCTGACTCACCTTACTTATCTAAGATGGCTAAAGCTTTGAGAACCTTAACCAAGAACTGGCCACCAAAGTTAAACATATCTGAGGACATGACAGCAACTAAATCCTTGAGCATGATTCCTACCTGTGTGCCACCAGTAGTCACTGTTTTGGAACTAGTGGTGTATAGCTTTCACAAATTGCCAAGACCTTAGCTTGAGTTCTGAAGATCTCTGCAGTGTCATGTAAAATGCTGGTAAATGTAAAAATGTACAAAGCTGGGCAAACACCCATCTTGCTAAAATCCAGCTGATTGAGTTCAAAATTGTCTTCCATGCCTGGCCACAGTCTTCTCTGCCTACTGCATAAATAGGATGTGCACTAAACTGTGTGTAGATTGAGTATAACTACTGGAATTCGTAGTCTTCTCAAATTCCTCCTGATGGGATGATCACATCTAGTCCTACTCCTGAAGTGAGTATGTGAAAGCTGGAAAAGGCCTTGTGTGTCTTCACTGTCTTGACAATTGCTCCTGCCAATGCCCCACTACATCCTTTTCTTCTGCATGCTTACGGACTATTTACAACTTATCCCTTGCCCAAACTCTTGAAGATTTTGTTGAAAATATTTTTCTCACACACCTCACAATTTCCATTGTTTGATTTCCCTTTTCTAAGTAGATAAACTGCAAAATTCATCTTGCCAGCAAAGAACCGATGAGTCACTGTAAAACTTCAAAACTCCAGCAGATTCCCCTCATGATACATCACTTTGCGCTTTCAGCTTCAAGCTCTTAGATGCCAATATTTAATGCTGAGGTGTTTGAGGTGAGCTGCTTCATGCATTTCTTGTGAGGTGGACAGATCCTCACGGTGAACAAGTGAATTACTCACAGGTGGTGTTTGTGATGCTATATGCAAGTGTACCTGTGCTGGCTTCACTCTTTTTTATATCTGTTTGTTGCCATGCTAGTTAAAACTGAGTCTGCATTGTTGTAGATATCTGTTTTGATGGATTCCAGTGTTCTTTCTCTGGTCTGTAGATAGGTGCCTACACATGACAGATGTCTTTGGAAAGCGATTTTATTTTCAGTTATGAGAGTGAAATTTTCTACTTTGGGCAGTTTGAAAAAGAAGTTGGTGTAAAAAAACCCTAAAAAACAACCAAAACCCCAAATAAACCCAAAGCCAAACAAACCAAAACCCCCCAACTCCCCTCCCCTGCCAAAACCCAACAGTAACTGATCAAATTCATGGGAGATAAGGTTTTGCCTTTTCATTTTTCCTGAAGTCACTCATCAGTACCTGTGGGCCTTCAGCACCATAGCACAATATGACGTTCAATCACAATTAATACTGTTTGAGCAACAGTGATTGAGCACCAAGTATTTCAGGGATTAATGACAGCCTGAATGAAACTGCCAGCTTGCAGTAATCAAGAGAAGTCCTCTGGCTATTAACTGCCAGGAATACCTGCCGTGAAGTCTTCATTACTATTGTTATTTCAGATTGATGGAGAAGATGGTATAGATTTTGTTGGCATAAAAAAAACCTTCATTTGCTGTATATCTGGTTTTTTCAGTGCTTGTTTCAATCACCTAAATATGTTTCCAGAATTAGAAAAGAGGAAGGAAATTATCTACAAGAGCTTGTTTGAAGGGCTGCTTTTGCTGCTGCCTAGGAGTAGCATGCCAGTCACGGGCATTGGTAACTGAGCTACCGAAGCCAGCATGCACCCAATGGGTTCCACACCGGTAATACTGAACAGACCTAGGGCAGTAAGTAAAGGTCGATGAAACCTTGCTTGGCACCCCAAGGAGAGCTCTTCTGGAGAGTAACAGCGTTTCACATACGTTTTGGTACTCTGGGAATCAAGGCTGCTTTGAACACCCCTGCTCTGCATGTCCTTCCATTTATGCTCATTTGCCACCAGTGTGCTTGTACTAATTAAAATGAAATTATATCTTGATTAAATATGAAGGTAAACTGTCTTTAATGTTAAGTAGTGAGACATTAACTTCCAGAAACCCATTACCTGAAGTTTAGGATGAACCGTTCCTTGAATGCAGGACTGCAGTGAATTGTAATACTTTGTGATGGAAATCCTGTAAGGAGGACTTCAGATTACTGAGCTCTACAAGTGGAGTATGTGCAGACCATTGCTAAGTAGCAGAATTGGCAGCCCGTGTGCCAGCCAGTTCCAGTGAGCTTCGAAGCCAATAAACTAAGGTATGATCTTGTATTCTTTGCAAAGAGGGCAAGGAGAAATCACATTGGTTAGTTTGGCAGACCTGGGGAAGCTCTTACTTCCACAGGGCTGCCTGCCTCTGTCTGACATGAATATCCTTTTGTGTGCCACTAACAAAGTAATCTTTCCAAGTCCTTCTGAATTTATGCTCAAGCATGCTGATTTGCACGCGCATAGCACAGGGAATGAGAAACTTTTAAATAAAAGATCTGTGTTCTTAGAATTTGGTATGCATGCACACTTCAGTGCATGGAGTTCTCATTAACATCGCTGTAAGATTTACCCACACACCTTCCACTCTGGAAGAGTGATTAAATTCCCAAAGTTTTATGAGACACTAGGCTGCGTCTTGCTTTTCAGTTGTTAGTTAATGCTCACGAGAGGCATGTGCAGCTACGCTCTGTGTCTTTAACCTGACCACAAGGTTTGTATCAAACTGCTTTGAAGGTTAGAATTGGACAAGAATCTGTGAGCTACTCATGTCTCAGAGGAAGTACTTCTTGGTTTGACTTGTCCTTCAGCTTGCCAAACAGTTTTTACATTTTATTTTTCAGCAGAACCTCCCCATTTGATAAGAGTGTCAGTAGCTGTGAATGTGTGCAAAGTAGATTAATTGCACGAGTATCAACCGAAATGGCTGCCATATTTCTCGGATAAAACCAGCAGCCTGTTTTAAGGCAACTCTTCAATGTCAGGAGTGAGATCTTCTGTTAGAACTCTCTTCATCTGAATGCGGCCTCGTTTGCCTGAGTGCTGTGCAGCAGCAATTCCTTTTCTTGTTGGAATGAGCACACATTGTGACTCCAGCCCACCCGCCTGCAACACAGCCCAGAACCTCACCGCCTTTGCTCTTTCTAGGATAAGTTAATGCAGGTTCCATCATTGCTCTCTAACTCGTGGCAAAAGAGGGCTTGAATGAATAGCAGCAGCTTAGGCTGCTTAGCAGCTTAGGCAAAGAAAGATCTGCCTCTGTGGTCTGAGCTGTGCTGTGGTGATGTGGTGAGCACTATGAACTGTGCAGCTGCGCATATCTATAAGGTGAATTCAGCAAGGGTAGGGGGAGTAAACTGAGGGCAGTGAGCAGCAGTTCTGGAGATGTCAGTGCTGCAGCATGAATGGCTGCATTTTTCATCTGGGGGAATTAGAAGAATCTTTGTTGTTCGTTGCATGGTCTCCTCTTTATCTCATTCAGAAATCGGCAGTCCTCTGGAGTTCCATTTCTTTAGGAAGGACAAAACCCAATAAATAAGTACAGAAAACCAGAAAATTTTCTCTTTTTGGTGTAGATAAGTTTTATAACCTGCATTTTAGTTTTAAAATATGTGAATTGTTCCTATTTATTTCTGGTAGTAGTGACACAGCAGAGCCAGTATTCTCTCTAACACAAGTTATCTGATGGTTAGAATCTGTTTTGCTGAAAACTGGAAAATTCTCATCATTGATTGCTGAAGGTGATATACAAATATAAATGCATGATTCTGGCCTGAAGAATCTGGGAATATAAAGTGAGTGCAATGAATAATTTTACTTCTAGGTACAGGTATGAAGTGAAAAGGAACATGTGCTTTCTGCCTTTGTTGTTTCAGGTTGCTTTGGATTTCATAATTGTGTATTATTGCATCCTCAGCAATCTGGAAAGGAAAAAAAAAAAGGCAAGAGAAAAAAATACTAATTTAGAAAATGGTGTTATATTTAAGTGCAAAATCCTATCTATAGGTATCTCTGAGTCCAAAGAAAATACTGGCAGGACAGGATGCTGCATTTCTTGGCTCCTTCCACACTGGCAGTGCACAAGTTGCACATTGCCTGAAAGCTACCCAGTGAAATCACAGAAATTCTTAGAAAATGTGTGAATTTGGGTCCCACCTTGTCCTAGCAGCACAGCATTGGTTGCTGATGGATGAGGCACTTGCAGTGAGTTCACTTCTCTGCAGTGATCCTCTCTTTGACATACACTGGCAATTGAACTAATGCCTTGTGAAAGGGCATTTCCTTCTCTGAGCTTGTTCTGTGTATTTGTTACTATGACATTGAAGGGGCTGCTCTGATTTATCAGTGCTAAGCACACTGGGCAGACATAAGGTGGATGAGTGTTCCTGTGTGAATACTGAAGTGTTTATGGTGAGGAGCTGATGAAGGAATGTACCACCAATTCCAGTTGCCAGCTACCTGATAGACTCCCTCTTTGCTATTAGTTGTATAAATTGAAGCTGGCTTTCATTAAATATCACACTTCTGGTATCACACAGAGCTGCCTTCCTGTACCTGAAGGGATCCTGTAAAAAGGCTGCAGAGGGACTTCTCATGAGGGTGTTTAGAGATGGGAGAAGGGGAAATGATTTGAAGCTGAGGCAGAGCAGGGTTAGACTGGAGCTGAGGAAGAAATTCTTCAGCAGGAGAGTGGTGAGACTCTGGAACAGGCTGCCCAGGGAGGCTGTGGGGTACCTCCTTTCTGGGAGTGTTGCGGGCCAGGTTGGATGAGGCCTAGAGCAGCTGCGTCTAGTTGAGAGGTGTCCCTGGCCATGGTGGGGAGGTTGGAGTGGATGAGCTTTGAGGTCCCCTCCAACCTATCCATGGCTCAAATATTTTGCTGCTTCTGCGTTCTCTGTGCTTTATTCAACCATGATTTATGTTTGAAATTGTCTGGGCAAATATTTTTCTCACAGTTGTTATTGACAGCTTTCCATTCAGACCAACTACAGATGGCACCGGAGAGAACTTTCTGCTGTTCACAACCCGATGTAGCTCTTTGTAGAATTCAGCTTCCCAGCACCGCTTCCTTTATGCCATTGTTCAGATCACTCTCCAGTTGCTGTAGATGGCAGCAATGTCCAAGGGTACTTTTGTCTGTGACTGATGTGACACCTTGGTGCACCTGAGTGCATCCACTCTGAGTGGCCCTGGCCACTGGCCACAGGAGTGTTGGCAGCGTTCTAGGTACTTGTTGGCAGAGCCTGAGCATCACAAACATCTTTACTTCACCTTTTCAATTAACGCCTAATGCCTCCTGCTTGCATTTTCTTGACTTCCTAATTACCTCTAGTTTTGTTTCACCTAGAAATGAAGGATCGGGCCATTAAATTTACAGCTGAAAAGCACTCCAGATTAAAAAGGAAAGAAGAAAAGAGAAACATAATTGGCATAAAAGCTGTATAAATGAAGTTTCTTATTTTCCTTTAAATAATGAAATATTCAGTATTTTGGTGTTAATAATTTAACGGAACCCAAAGTGAAATAGCAGCAGGACATGTGTGAAATGGGTGGTAGTTCAAGTTTGATCTAAAAGGCTTGCCTTTGTATTGAAGTTGAGTTGAAGCTTTGATCTATTTATAATGAGTATTCTAAGGGTTTACTAATTATTTTAAACCTGAAGAGAATCTCATCGTCCATTTTTCAAGTTGGAAGGGAACCAAAAATAAACCTTGCTGGAAGGTAAAGGCAGAAAGTCATGAAGTTCAGGCCTGTGTTCTAAAGTTAAAGCATGACCGCCTACTGGCTAGAATTTCCGATAAGGTTGGGGGAAATGTATTTGCTGTCTCTTTTTCATCCTGTAGCATAGGGACATTTCCTGAGTCGCTTCTAACTCCTGCTAGAGATAAGGCATCCTTTATGTATTCTATCCATTTGAAGTTCATAGGACTAAGATGAAATGCAGAGGTGGTTGTTTTCTTTGGAATGGTGTTTAGACAAAACCTGTATAAATTTCAGTTACCTGCCACATTTAATCTACTGACAAACTAAAATTACCTAACATACTTGTTTATGGGAAATAGGGGGATGGTAATCCATTTATCTACCATCTTCGTGGCTCTACACGAGTTCCAAGTCAGTCTGAATTTATCACTGCTTAGAACTCCTGGTTTGAAAGGGTTCTTTGGAAGCCATGCACTTGTGCCTGAACCATATTTAATTTCATCTTCCAAGGCAATACACTTATTTTTCTTTGCTGCAGTGTGTTGTTACAATGGTGGTGTCATTCCTTGCTGGTTTGAGATTTTTCAGATACCTGGAACATAAATACAGTTCCTAAGGTACTTGGTCTGGAAGAGCAGAGGCAGAGCGGAGGATGTGGCAGAGTGCTGTAGCTGAGGTGTCCAAGCCCTGCAGCATGTATGCTGCACAGCTGTAGCAGGTGGGCGCTTTCAGCCTGTTGGAGGGTTCATACAAATACTCCTTAAAGCACTGGTAACAAGGCTAGGGAGTTGATACAGATTTGCATCACAGAAAGCTGGAATTCTTATCAAAAGTTCTGTAGATACTGCCCTTGACTCACTCATTTTAAAATTCCAAGTAGGCAGCAACTGTTTGTCTTGTGCAGACATGACCTGAACCTACTGGCTGCTGAGGATGAACGCTTCTTCTCACTACAAACACATCTCCTCTCCACAAGTACCAAGGCATTGTTCCTGAACATGGTATCATTCTATTAAGTGCTGTTTGCGTCACGTGAGAAATAATTTTTTCCCCCATGCGACGGGAATGTTTCCAGTTTTTGGGGGTGCTGACTAGTTTAGTGACTCTCTAATACAGAAGAAATACTGCCTTTTTTGGTTTTTTTCATTGAAGCCATATTTTGGATTAAAGGTGAACCTCTTTTCATGGTTCAAATAATTTTCATTAGCAGAAAGGAAAAACATGCCCAATAAGCCTGGGACTGTGAAGAATTATTTAAAATAGTTCTGAGGGCCAGTTTTTGCCTTTCCAATTATGCAAATGCCCATCGAGTTTTTGTCTTTGGTAATCTTTAGTTGATATTAAAAAAACGATGGAGGCTTCTTGACCTGACACAGTGTAATAGCTGTGAAGGGTTTTTTTTATATTTCTACCCTAGCACAAGATTAAAGAAATGAAAGTACTGCATTCCACAAATCAAGCTCATACTTATACCCGTATCTTATCCTTGTGATTAAATTTTT
Source organism: Eubucco bourcierii (assembly GCA_013396675.1). Taxonomy (NCBI): domain Eukaryota; kingdom Metazoa; phylum Chordata; class Aves; order Piciformes; family Ramphastidae; genus Eubucco; species Eubucco bourcierii. Next base: position 201,931 of record VWZE01006229.1, on the reverse strand, counting down.
ATGGAATCACAGAATAATTCACATAGGAAGGAACCTTGGGAGTTTCTACTCCAATCTTCTCCTGCTCAGAACAGTGTCAGTGCTGAATTCAGATCTGGTTGCTTTAGGCAGCCAAGTCTTAACCTGCAGAGAGAGGTTCAACAGCTTGCTCCAATGTTAAATTATCCCACATGATTTTTTTTTATCTTTTAAAAAATTATTGTTATTTTTTTGTCACAATATCCAGTCAAAACCTTTTGTATTTTAGCTTGACACAGCCTCGGTCTCACTGCACACCTGAGTAAGGGGCCTGGTGGTGTCCTTCTGGGATGTTTTTTTTTCTGCTGGTAGTTCCTTTTCTCCTTGAACTTTGTCTTTATGCACAGAGCTATTTTCCATAAAGACAGAGGCAGAGAGGCAAAGTTTCTACTGTCTGTCTTCACTTTTATCTGGAAAATTTTCCACTGTGGCTTAAATACAAACTGGCACTAGAGAATGCAGCCAGGCAGCTTGTTTTGTTAATGAACACAGGATTTGAAGTGCTCACTTAGTGCTCACAGGAACACCCGGTTTAGAAGAAGATCTTTTTAAAAGCAGGAGTTTCAGAAAGAACTGAAATGTGTTTCTCATTATATAACATAAATAAAAATGTTTCTGTGTCACCACAAAAAGAAAACCGGAGATGCTTCCATACAGAGCGAGGGCTGGCAGTGTGAGCAATGTACACAAATAACTCACTAAACCCAGGCTGCCTCCTCTCTGTATTTACCATGCTGAAGCTCCCCAAAGACTGCCATAATTAGTTTTCTCCCTTACAAGTAATTATAGGCACCTGTAATTTAAAAAAAAAAATATTTGTATCTGAGATGCGATCCCTCGGGTATTTTCCTTTTAGAACCTTCCTCATTTGCTCTCAGAAGTTCTTTTCCACTAGCTTCTGCTCTTGGGATACTTTAAATGGAATGAAATGTTCCACTTCAATTACTTTTAAAACCAGATGAGACCTGAAACAGCCCAGTGTTTTTCCTCCCCATGATCACTTTGCAGTGAATGGGCTAGGTTGGGGATGGCTGATGGCTATCCCTTGAGGCAGGGAGAAAAGTGAGGTCCAGACAGAGTACAGACAGACCAAGCCTGGCCTTGAAAGGTTTTCATGTGGTTGACATCTGAAAATGGCAGAGCAGATGGCAACGATGCACAGGTCTGTATTGATGGCTCCATGCTGGCCACAAGTTTTAAAGCAATTAGAGTGATTAGACAGAAGTGTCACAGGGTGGCTGTGTAGAAACTGCCTTTTGGTGGGCCCTTGGATCAGACCCTCATGATACAGGATATTGATCTGGTGCCTTGATGTTCCCCCTCTCCTGGGGCAGCTCTTAGTAGCTATTCAGAGGCAGAGATAGCTGGATTTTTGTTCAGGGATGCTAAGATGACTCTTCATGGTGAGACTCTGGAATAGGCTGCCCTGGGAGGCTGTGGCTGCCTGCTTCCTGGGGGCGTTGAAGGCCAGGTTGGATGAGGCCTCGATTCTGTGGTTTGGCCTTGCTGTGCAGTGCCAACCTTTCTCAGAACACCCCGGGTCACACTGGGAATTCTGCAGTACCACAGATCAGAAGAAACTTCAGTGAAAACCTCAGCATTATGTTCCTCCTACTCTTCCTTCTGCTTGGATGTGTAATGGGTCAAACTCCACAAAAATAAATCCTCCATACTTGAATGCTGGCATTAACTTTAAGCCAAAAGATTTCCTCAGGAAGAATTATTTAATACCAATTTTGTTTAATGCAAGAAACAGACAAGATAAGCCCTGGAGTCTGCAAAGAATTGCCCATTAACTTGGCAAACCTAAACTGCTGACTACTGAGAGGAATTTGGTTCAGATTTTTTTAACACTTGTATTGATCTCAGGATGGTCTTAGCATTCGTTTCTGTACAGTAGACGGACCAGTGATTAAATTCTGTTTCGGTTTCCCTGTGCACTGAATTACCGATACAGCCTCATGGAACTACTGCCTCATACAAGCAAATTCTCAGTGACAGATGCACCTACTCCTCAACTCACCTGAGAGCATCCTCAGAGGACAGAGATGTGCAACCTGGAGCCTTTAAACCTGCAGGTTTAGAGCATAGGACCTTTGAAACGATCCCAGCCTTTAGACAAAATGTCCATGATGGAAATTTTCTCAGCTGGTGCTGGTAAGGCATCCAGAGCTTTTTGTGTCGTCCCCGCTAGGAAGAAAGGCCAGTTGCACAGGTCATAGGAGATACACACTGGCCTGATCTTCAGTCAGTCTGGCTGGGAGACCAGCAGTCAACAGTTCTCTTGTATTGCTGAGAGACAACTTAACTGGCTCCAGTTTTCATTTTCATCACTCCTTTAGTCCTTCAAGACAATGGAGACACTATTGTTGGAGGGCAAAGACATCCACTCTTTGATCTATGGCAGTTTCAGAAGGTCTCTGCCTTCTGTCGCAGGTGGACACCAACTTAAGGCAAGGTTAATTGCTACTGAAGCAAGAAGTGCAGTGTGCTCCAGAATGCCTCTCCTCTTTCCGGTCATGCAGATTCTTCCCAAGAACAGGAATGGTTGGAAAGCTGCTTGTTAGCCCTGTGCATGGTTCAGGAACTACCTCCAGAAGAAGGTCTTTGCAAGGAGCAGTGCCCAGGCCCTTTAAGACCCTTAAGATTCTCAGGGAATCAGCTCCACCTGGTTACATTGGACCTTGTTAAGAAGCCTGCATTCAAACAAAGGGGAGCAGATCCAGATCTCTCAAGAGGGACAACAAGAAGGAAAATGAAAGCAGTCACTGTATTTTCAAACCTGCACTGGCCTTGCCTGGATGTGCCCACCTGGTACTTTCCCAAGAGCCTCTCTCCCAGACAGGTTGGGATGCTATTGTAACGTCAAATCTGACTCACTCTTGCAGTTGCTATTAAAAGTTAGCAGCTGTAATTAGGAGAGAATTTTGAAGCTGCAGTGTTGTATTGTCAGTTGTAACAGCTTTTAATTATCTTATATTTTTCTTTAAAGTGATCAGCTTTGCAGAATTCGAATGTGCTTTTATCATTTTTACTCTGGAAATGGGCTGACACATATAATATAATTTAGATAGAAATTCTGTTACTGCAAAAAACAATGGGAATCTCTGAACTTTTTAAAGGATTTTGAACACGAGAGACAGCCATAGTGCTTAGAGGGATTTTGCCATCATCCAATTAAAATAGTCCTCCATTCTCTCTAATACCATTCTATCTGCTCTTAAAATGCATAAGACTAATTACGTTAGCCCAGAGAGGCCTGCATGGCTAATGCTATTGGCCACTTCCTCAAGCAGAGGAATTGGAAGTGATGAAGCACTTTGCAAACCATACCAGATCATCTACTGTGGGGCTAGATCTGGTGCAGGGATGTGCTGTCATGGTCATACTCAGCTTGCAGCAGGGTGTGGGACCAGAGTTTAGAACAGATACCAGCATTGAAACTGCCACAGCCAATTCCTTTGTCCTTCCAGCTTCCTTTGGTCTGTCAGGAAACCAAACCCTTTTGTTGCTCTCCTAATCTGGTTTTAGGCTGAGGATAGAAAAAGACAGAGCCTTCTAGATTAACCTTCTAATAGGACAAGGCATGTTATGCATGACTGCACTGCCTTGAAGTCCCTAGTATCAGGGAAGGCCACTGGTTCTTAAGGAGCCGAAGGGCTACAGATGGTGAGGGATCTGCCTGTGAAAGACTGCCTGGGTTAGCAGTCTACCCTGTGGCATACAGCAGTCTAGAAGGGGAGATTCAGCTGAAGAAATACTGCCCAGTGTTCATTTTTGGCAGGCATCATCCTTGTCAATATGCATGAGCACTGGGATGAATGAGAGAACCTGTCACTCAGGGGGTGTTACATGCTGATGACAACAGCCAGGCACAGGTCATCCTACTCTAATATGTACTTAAATGAAGTTTTTACAGTTGTCACTCTGAAAGAAGGAAAGCTGCTAGGCAGCAAAGACAAGCAGCATTGGTAGTGCACCTAGTATTGATGGTTTCACTATTTCAGATCCTGCTTCATAACAGAGTCCTCAGGACTACAAAAAAGTGAGATTTCCCTCACCCTCAGGAGTCCCAGCAAACCTGAAAATTAATATTTTTATTTTATTATGCTATTGCCCACTGTATCTCCGTGACACCAGCTGAGCCCACAGTTCTTAGTTATGGCAATGCTATCCCACCCAGCATGGTGGTGGCAGATTGTGTTGTTTTGACAGATTCTAATTTCATGTACTGTAACATTCATATGTAACTAAAAATCCATTGTGGGAGAGATTCAAGGTCGTGCCATGAACTGTTTTTAATGAGTCAACTATAGCTGGCTGTACCACAGAGTCCTCAGTTTATTTGGAGCAGGGGCTAAAAAATGGTCCAGCTGGGGGCTTTTTGTTCTTGCTGGTGTTTGAATAGAGCTGATGGCTTTCAAGTCACAAAGGTAGAATCAAGCGAGCTGTCCCTGACCCTTCTCAGACATGAGTAGTATGTATGATGGGTTGGCTAATAAGAATATAACATTTCAGAAAGGATAATTCTTTCTCTCTGTGAAACTCCAAAAAGCTCACAAAATGCTACAGGGGAATTTTATTGTTGTGGATCTAAATTTTAGATTTGAAATTTGGCAAATGGGAGATTTGATTTACCACAGGTGGAAGGGTTCTTTCTTTCAGGATTTATTTCCTCTTCTAGTCAGGTCCTATACCTTGGGGTGGTTTGGGTTTTATTAGTTTGGCTTTTTTTCAGTGTAAATGCCCATCAAAGTGAATCCCATCAGCAGTAAATGCAGTGTAATTTAAAGGTTGTGTGATAGTACCGGGCAGTTCTCTGGGCACAGCCACCTACCAGAATGCTCTGTTGTCTTCAGGAAAGAAAAATACCTATTCCCTCGAGGTAGATTCATAAGTGGTGAAGATGTTTTCTTAAATTTTGCTTTAATGCCCAAAAGAAGTTTATGTCACTGCATGCTGTTATTTCTCCCTATAAGCAGTATCTGTGTGCACAGAGATACACACCCACGGGTCCTAAATAACTGTGGAAATGGAACCAGAAGATTCAGGGGATTTTGCTTCCCAGAGTAAATAGGGTTTTGGAGAAAAAATGACTCTGGGGCATTGGTTGAGATGGGCTCCAGCTCTGGAGATCCATTTGCCAGTGCTGTGGGAACCTAAGTTCCACTGAAGTTCTGGAGCATGAAAGTGCCGGTCCTGAGTAAACCATTTGTGCTCGGACTTTTACAGAGCCACGTTAAATTAGTCTGTCGAGTCTGAATGGGAAAATACTTTCAGTGTCTTCTGATACCTTTGAACGGAGCCTGCCCACAGGCTTCCAGCCTGGCTATTCCAAAGCAAGCACCACAGGTAATTTAAAACCAAGTGCAGTGCTCTTCTGTACTTTGAGGGTTGTTGGCTGCTCCTTGAGATGATTGAATTTTCATTGCAGTGCAGAGGGAAGCAGTACATGGCCAAGATGAAACCGAAAGCTTAATAGGCACTGTACCTCTTGGTGTTTATGGAAACTTGGCCAACATTCCTAACAGAGGCTGAACTGGACTCTGAATCCCTGACAAAATTGAGATCGGAAGGAAATACCTTTGGTTTAGTACTACCTGATGTGCCATTCACACTTGTGAAGTGCCGCATTGGCCTCAGGGAAACCTTAGAGCAACATTTCAATATCTGAAGGGCGCCAGCACTGGAAGGCTGGGGAAAGACCAGAAGGGCTTGTAGTGATAGGATGAAGAGCCATGGTTTGGAAGTGGAGCAGGGTAGAATTAGGTTGGACATAAGGTGGAAGTTCTTTATGATAAAGTTGGTGAGATACTGGAACAGGTCACCCATGGACGAGGTTGAGGCTTCATCCCTGGAGACATTCAAGGTCAGACTCATTGTGGCCCTGAGCAGCCTGATCTAGAAATTCCATGTGTCCCAAAAAGAGTGGGAACTCTTACTTGCGGAAGACTGGCACTGGGTTTTTATTTTCAGCAACAGATTGAAGTAAGTGAAGTCTTGCAAGCAGCTCAGTTGCTTACAAATTCTCTCCAAACCAGAAGAATTCCCTCTCTCTTACCCGGAACGCTGCCTATTTGCTCCATAGGGAATTTTTTTCCAGGTAACTGTCACACGCCTACGTGCGGGTAGGGCGTGGGCGATTGAATGTTGTCCTGTCTTTGCGGGGCGGTAGCCCAGCGGCGGCAGGCAGCCGAGGGAGCTGATCCCCGGCAGCGCCGTGGCCGCCGCGGTACTGGGTACCGGTAGGCACTAGGTGGCCTGCTTGTAAAACATCCTGGCGGCGGCTTGCGCAGAGGCAGCTTGCAGCGGCTCGGTGAGAAGGAAGGAACTGAGACTGTATCTTCAGCTTCTGCGAGAGGCTGACGTGCTTCAGTTGTCTGGTGCAGAGTAACAGTGCCTCGGAGCCTGCCGGCAGCGAAGCCTGCTGCACACCGGCTTACTGCTCTGCTCTGCCTTGGAATACTGTGTCCAGTCTGGGGCTCCCCAGTCCGAGAGAGACAGGGATCTGCTGGAGAGAGTCCAGCAGAGGCTATGAGGGTGCTTGTGAGACTGGAAGGAACATCTCTGCTGTGAAGACTGAGTGCTCTGGGACTATTTAGTTTGTGGAGGAGAAGGCTGAGAGGGGACCTGATCAGTGTCTGCAATTATAATCTGAGGGGTGGGTGTCAGGATGAAGGTGGCAGGCTCTGTTCGGTGATGCCCACTGATATGATGAAGAACAACAGGTACAAGCTGGAACCCAACAGGTTCCACCTCAGCACAAGGAGACACTTCTGTATGGTGAGGTTGACATAGCCCTGGAGCAGCCTACCCAGAGAGGTTGTGGAGTCTCCTTCTCTGGGGACATTCAAAACCCACCTGGATGTGTTCCTGTGTGACCTGCCCTGGGTGCTCCTGAACTGGCAGGGAGGTTGGACTCTAGAGGTCTCTTCCAGCATCTAACACTCTGTCACTCTGAGATTCTTCTCTTGCCCAGTTGTGGCAGTGCTGGTATCAAAACCTCTCTACATACATGTGCATTTTCTTTTTCTTCCCACTCCCATAAGAATTCACAGTCCAGACTGAAAGTTGGGATCCTGGATCTATGTTGTCTATATTTTAAACTCTTGGGGGAAGTGAAAAACTGGGAAGTAAACTTTTGTCAGTTTGTTTTGGTTTTTTTTTGAAACCTGCTGGGTTATTGCGTTGTGCTCAGAAAGGTGGAAAGGGTCAGCATTTATTGTTTCTGAGGAGCACCTGTGACAAGAGTTGGTGGTACAGAGACGCTCTCATTTCTGGTGGTGATCGACAGAAAACAGTCATTACAAACAGTAAACAAAGCAACACTTTCTGGGTTTTTTGGCTTGGTTTTAGGTAACTGAAGGTTAGATGTGACCTGTGGTCTTTGAGTAATGCAGCTTGAGTCCTGTGCTAGAGCAAACCTTTCCTAGCTGTAGTTTTCTGCGATGTTGATGTTTTCATTTGTTGTTACTCTTGCTAGCGTCAGTAGGAGATATATGGTGACATGAGGCTGTGCTCAGTCTGAGCTTTTGGACACTGATTTAAAAAGAGAAGTATCAATTTTATTTGTAGAAAATGGAATAAATTCAGTAACAAACCTTCATTAAAAATGGTTTTACTGTACAATCGAATGGCTAAATAATTGTCCTCCTATTTCTTTCAGTATGATTATTTGCCTTCTTAATTTGAGGTCAAATGCAAGATTAATGAACTGGCTGGAATTCTAGCGGTATTTTATCAGTCGCTGATAGAACTGTAACATAGCAGCAGCCAAGGGGAGTGCAAAGCTTTTCTTACTATGCAGGGGGCATGTGAGCTTATACCTGAACATGGTGGAACACAATCTGCATTCCAGGCAACACCATTTTGTCATCAGCTTGGAAATTCATCTTGCAGATATTTTTCAACTGATTTCCCCTAATGTCTCTGTGATAAACAAACAACCAGGAGCAAGCTCCCCTCTAATTGTCTAAGGAAGGGCATTGCGAGGCTGCTGTAATGACTTGTTTCATTTCCCCTGAGTTTGTATGGATTTAAATGGGGTTGAGATGACTTGATCATCTACTTCTAGGACAGAAAAGACCTGGTAGCTGCGTGCTTTAATCTCAGCAAGAGGAGAACACATGGGTAAATGCATGGCAGTGTACAGTGTGGTCCATAAAGACATCTCATTATTTATCTTTTTCCTACAAGAAAATTTTGTATCTCAGTAGAAGGGAAGCTGTGGGAGCTTTTCTTTTTCTTTTGTATTTGACAAAAAAAAAGTCTGTCTCCATATTTCAGCCAAGTCTGAGTATGAATCTCTTGAATTGATTTTTTTAAAAAATGATTCTTGGCAGTACCCCTCAGGTTACAGAGAATGCTTCTCCATTTCAAGCAGTGCAGCATCCATCCACACAGTGCACCGAGCAATAATCTGCCTCCTCAAACTCTCTCAAAAAAGGGCAAAAACTCTGACACATGGCTCACAGCAGAAAAAAAAAAATAATCCCATCACTGCTGCTGAGAGTAGCAGCAGGAAATGGACTCTTGATGGTATGCAGAGAAACCTGACTGTGAGACATTAGACTGCCTCTAGGAATTCACAGGGTCGCAGAAAGATAGGGGTTGGAAGGGACCCAGAAAAATCATCCAAGTTTCTCTTTCTGTTCCCATGGCACCTCCTCTGCTCCAGCTTGCCCCTAGTGTCCCTTATCCTGCCCCCAGTGTCTCTTATCCTGTCCTTGACCATCCCTGAGCAGAGCCTGGCTGCATCCTCCTGACACTGCCCTGTCTTTGTCACATCACTGAGGACAACCCTCAGGCTCCTCTGCTCCAAGCTCCAATCCCCAGCTCTCTAAGCCTGTTCACATAGGAGATGTTCCACTGCCTGTGGCAGCCCTGTGGCTCTGCTCTATACTCTCTCAAGCAGTTCCCCGAGGTCCTTTTTGAACTGAGGGGCCCAGAACTGGACACAATATTCCAGAAATGGCCTCACCAGGGCAGAGTAGAAGGGTGGGAGAACCTCTGTGGACCTACTAACCATGGCTCTTCTAACCCACCCCAGGATGCCCTTGGCCTTCTTGGCCGCAAGGGCACATTGCTGGCCGATGGCCATCCTGTTGTCTGCCAGGACCCTCAGGTCCCTTTCTTCAGAGCTGCTCTCCAGCAGGTCAGTCACAATGTCAGCCACCTTTGGCATTCAGAAATTGGGTGCAGTATGCTGGATCAAGTAAAATACAGTGGAGGTTTGTTAGGCAAATAGACCTACAGACTTGAGCCACCATTTCACATCCCTTATATACTGGGACATTTGAAAATAAATAAATGACACACCTCTGAATGCTTTACAGTTGAACTAACATCACTTAAGTTCCAGGAAAGCATTCCCCTAACTCCTGTTAAAGCTGCTGGTATTCTGTTGCTAATGATTGCTGTGCAATAGAAATTGTGGCTACTTTTCACTACCACAGGGCTTTAATACTTCCAGTTCCTGTCCCAGAATAGGACATCTTCTGTAGAAAAAAATTCTCTCCAGTGCACATAATGCATTGCCTGTGTAGCACAGTGCTGGAATTGGGAGGGATTTTAGGAACAGAACCAAGCTTTCTCTGCTGAACCCTCAAGGATTGGATTTTCTAAGTTAATAGGATCATAGAATCATAGAATCATAGAATGGTAAGGTTGGAAGGGACCTCAAGGATCATCAAGTTCCAATCCCCTGCCATAGGCAGGGACACCTCCCACTAGTACAGGGCACTCAAGGCCTCATCCAATCTGGCCTTGAACCCCTCCAGGGAGGGAGCAGCCACAACCTCCCTGGGCAACCTGTTCCAGTGCCTCACCACCCTCACTGTAAAGAACTTCCTCCTAACATCTAGTCTAAATCTCCCCTCTGCCAGTTCAAACCCTTGTCCTGTCATTGCAAGACCTTGTCAATAGTCCCTCCCCAGCCTTCCTGTAGGCCCCCTTCAGATACTGGAAGGCTACTATCAGGTCCCCTCGAAGCCTCTTCTCCAGGCTGCAGAGCCCCAACTCTCTCAGCCTGTCCTCATAGGAGAGCTGCTCCAACCATCTTTGTGGCCCTCCTCTGGACCCTCTCCAACACTTCCATGTCCTTCCTGTGCTGAGGGTTCCAGAACTGCACACAGTACTCCAGGTGGGGTCTGA
>VWZE01006229.1:165567-191643 GCA_013396675.1 Eubucco bourcierii | reverse complement strand
GCATCCCTGCCCTCTAGCAAGTCGACTGTGCCACACAGCTTGGTGTCATCTGCAAACTTGCGGAGGGTGCACTCCATTCCTCTGTCCATGTCACTGACAAAGATGTTAAACAGCACTGGTGCCAGCACTGACCCCTGAGGGACACCACTTGACTCTGGGTTCCAAGTTCTCTGTGTCTTTTTGATTGGAATCACCAGGAGCTGTGACTGGCAGTTACACTATCAGAGGGGAAGGATTGGAAATATTATTATTTTTTCTGTTTAATCACAAATCAGTGTTTCTGCTTCTCATATCAGTAATTGATGGAGCAGTTAATCTTATTGCTGTTGTTCTCCTACCTTGTGAAGCATCATAACAATTATGTTCTTGTGTCACATGTGTTGGTCTTGCTGAAGTCATTCAGACCCTTTCCTGCATCTAAAGAAAAACTTTGGTGGCTTTTAGATTTGGAGACTGATGTAAAAAACCAGTCTGTCTGATGCTTGCATGGCATTTCTATTACAACCCTAATATAAATGTCTACAGGAAGTCACCAAAGCCTCTGGTTGTTTCTAGCTGACTGAAACAAAGTCAGCAAATTGTGGAGCATGGTGAAGCCTGCAAAGGCCCCAGCATTTAATCCAGTCCCAGCCTCACTCAGAGATTCCTTCTCTTGTGACTACCTCAGCTCATAGGCTGCCCGGCATTTTTGTGCTGTTTCTTGTGCTTTTCTCAGTCTTCCTTACATTTAAATAATAAGCTGTTATCAAATGGTGAAGTCACTCCATTTGTATGCAGAATTAGCTTTTTTTCACTTGGACTTGTGGAGTGGGGACATGACTTTTATACAAAACAGAGGGAGAGGCATATACATCTGTTTGAAACCTTCATCTAATCACTGGTCACATAATTCCTTTGCAGTTTGTTTTCATTTAATTTCTACTTTCGAGAAACAATCTTCTGTTTTGTTCAGATAGGTTCTGTGCCCAGTACCAGTAGTGCTAGAACAGGTGCTGGGCCCCTAATGTTGCGTTGGCAAATGCACTGCCACAGGAGCTCGAACAGCTTCTTCAGCAAGCATCAGTGACCTGCAGGAGTCTGTCCTCATTATGAATGTGACTGTGACTTCCCCCACTGTACACAGCCTTCTGAAGCTGTTCATCCTCTTGCACTCCATCAGAAGAAGAATAGATGGGAAATGCCCCGCACTTTTCTCTTCATTACAAGGCTGAGTCTATAGCACATCACTTGTGTCTGGACGTCGCTGAGAGGAGGCTGGCCACAGGGAGCCCACATGCAGATTTCTAGCTAGAAAAACCTGTTGTGATTAGAAGTCCCTCTTATTTCATCCTGACTGTTGTCGGGTTTCAGTGGGGAGGCAGTGAAGAAACATAACCCATCTTGCATCAGTTGGGTGAGGTCCATGATGGGTCTCTTTATGAAGTTCACAGAGTTCTGCAGAACTTGAAAAATCCAGTTTTCTGAGATTCTCTGGGGCACCAGCTTGACCATGGCGAGCTGCAGCCCAGAGCTCAGCTTGTTTCAGCCTGGCCTTACCTGTCTCATAAAGTCAGCGGCGCCATGTGCCAGTCTGTAACAGATTGGGTGACTGAGGGCAGATGGGAAGGCTCTCTCCCTTTGCACTCCAGAGCTGCACTCCTTGCACATTTTTTTAAACCCTACAGAAGATGCCACCAATTTCAGTGGGCTCTGAATCATTTTGATGGAAAATCGTTGACCAGATCCTCCACTTTTAAAACCATATTTACTATACAGATAAAACAAAATTTGAAGTACAGAAGTAGGACCTGCACAAAACCAGTTTAAAGGATCCTTATGGCTCTGTTCCACCCAATTCTGTGATTCTTTGCAGAGTATTTTTTGTACAAGTAGTCCAAATGGATTTTGGTAGCTGCTTTCTCCCAAGTCTCAACAGCTATGCCCCATCATTTCCACTGGATAATTTAGTTTTCAATCCCCTTTCCAAAATCACTTTAATGTAGTACTCCTGGCATAGAATTTCAGTGCTTTGAGAAGCAATCCATGTGTTTGCAATCTGTACAGCACTTAGGGGACCTGTCAGGATGAGAGGTGCTATGCACTAGCAAGTCTTTTCCCCAAATGGTTAGATGACTCCAGTGTTGTTTTGGTTTTTAAATAACAGAGGAAAACATTCTCCACTTTTGTCTGTATAAACTATAGAATTAAAGGAGTCTTGTTCTTATATATTAACATGGCATGATACTTTTTCTTTGAAATTGACATTGTTTCACCTTTCAAAAGTTGACATATCTGTAATAGTTGTGCACATGCTAATACAGTTAGTAACAGTTCACTCTTACTCCATTAGTATACAAAGGACCGAGTTAAATTTCGTTGCAAATAAACCTTAATTTGCTGCACATCTTTGGCTTGAAAGCTGTATCAAAAACTCATGTGTTAAGATTTACAGAAAGCACAGAGTATAATAATAATTATTGTTATGCCTGTCTTTAAGTACTTGCACTGTATTGACATATTGAAGCAGAAGTCATTCCAAACTGGAAATGTGCTAAGGAGAGAATTCCTCCTTAGGAACATTGGAAGAGAAACAGGTGTTTAAAGACAGTGTGTGTCAAAATGCCCAATGATATTAGTGAGTTTGATTGAATGTAAAGTATATATTTACTCTAGATTGTAATATCATAAAGAGATAAATTCATGCCCTTAATAATGTAAGGTATGAATTAGTAAGGCTTGATCTTAATCCTTTTAACTGTAACCAGCTGGGATCAAACCCAGACGCTTTTGGTCTCCCACTTAATAAATCACAAGAAATCTTTTACCAGACCACTTCTCGTTTTCTTTTATAGACATTTCTTTCCTATGATTAGTAGGGGAAAAAGGGTGATTCACTTCTTCCTCAGAGAAAACTCCTCTGAAGCCATGCTGCCACACTGCTGTCGCTGACGCCTTTTCTGTGACAGCACCTTTTGCTTGCAGCTGTCCCCAAAGCACTTTGTAGGCTCCAACCAGAGGCACCTTTCTCCTCATACCACCCAGGGTCTGTACCCACACGTCATCAGATGCTTAGCCACTGCTTCATTGCTGCAATACTTAATGAAATACCTTATTGAGGACTGCATAAGCGTATGGATTTTGTCTGTACTAAAAGCCTTACAGCATCAGAAATGGGGCTTGGTGTCCATTGCCAGACAGCCTGATGGGAGATCAGAATAAATCCTAAAATGACTTCTGTCCTTGTTTTGTTGCTGCAATCTCTTGGTGCTGTTTTACAGAGACATGCTGATAATTCGCCGAGCAGGAACGAGGGTGAAAATCCAACTACCCTTCACCCATCTGCCCTTCTTACAAAGATCTGTGGGACCGATTGCACAGGACACTTGGCCGCTGGGTGTGTTGTGCTGAGACAGTCACAGAGTCACAGAAGGGTAGGGTTGGAAGGGACCTCCAGAGATTATCGAGTCCAATGCCCCTGAGAAAGCAGGGTCACCCAGGAGCACATTCAGGTGGGCTTTGAAAGTCTGCAGAGGAGACTCTGCAACTTCTCTGGACAGCCTGATCCAGCCTGGATCCTTACTATAAAGAAGTTATGGGAATATAGAAGTGTAAGAGGTTGGAAAAGAAATCTATAGAAAAAGTAAGGCTCTCTTTATCACGAGGGTTGTGGAACACTGGAACAGGTTGCACAGGGAGCTGGTTGAGGCCCCATCCCTGGAGAAATTCAAGGTCAGGCTTCACAAGGCTGTGAGCAACCTGCTCTAGTGGAGGATGCTCCTGCTGACTGCAGGGGGTTGCAGTGGATGCTCTCTGGAGAGCCCTTCCAACAGAAACCATTCTATGAGTCTGTGGTTTAAAACCTTACAAAAGAATCCAATAGAACAGTTTTTTGTCAGGAATTTGATGCAACTAGTGCAAAATTCTAGATATGCTGATTTAACAGAGTGTGCCAAATGGAAACAGAATAATTTGATTTTTTTTTAAGAGATGTTTTTAAGAAGTTATTTTTTAACAGAAAAAGACTGTATTTTTTTTGGTGGTGGGTTGTTTCTTTTTTTCTTTCTTTCTTTTTTTTTTTTTTTTTTGTTTTTTTTTTTTTTTTTTTTTTTTGGTTGCTCTTTTTTCATGTATGTTTTGGGCAGAGTGTTCTCAGAAATAGCTAAGTGTCTAAGCTAGTGGTTTTCTTCCTGTTTGGAGAAGCTGGAGAGGGAAGCAGTCAGCAGACTTCTGCTACCCTACAATTCTGTTGTGCAGGTGACTGTACTCCAGGCAGAGTTGTATTCAGCATGAGTTAGTGGCAGCTATTCTAGCATTCAGTTGTGAGCAGTACTCCTACCCTTCCTCACAAATACTTGAGTTGTTTTGCAGACACTGGGAGATGTGTTTTCCTTCTGTTCACTAATGACGGTTATTAAGGGTCAGCGAGGCAGCGAGGCAGGCTGCCTTGTGTACAGAGGAGGTTGTCTTGGCAGGTGCTTTTTTGCACAAGTGGCTAAGATCAGATTGAATCCCATCTCTGGTGGCCAGGAAGGCTGATTCTATTTCGGGGTGTATTAGAGGGGATGTGGTTAGTAGGTCGAGGGATGCTCTCCTGTCCCTCTACTCTGCCCTAGTGTGGCCTCATCTGGAGTACTGTGTCCAGTTCTGGGGCCCCCAGCTCAAGAAGTACAGGAGCTGCTTGAGAGAATCCAGCACAGAGCCACAAAAATGATTAAGGAAATTGAACATCTTCCTTATGAGGAGAGCCTGAGGGAGCTGGGGCTTGGAGCTTGGAGGGGAGACAATTAAGAGGTGACCTCATTCATAGTTATAAATATGTAAAGGGTGAGTGCCAGGAGGCTGGAGCCAGGCTCTACTGGGTGATGCCCAGTGACAGACCAAGGGGCAATGGGTGGAAGTTGAGGTATAGGAGGTTCCATGTGAACCTGAGGAAGAATTTTTTCACTGTGAGTGTGGCAGAGCTCTGGCACAGGCTGCCCAGGGTGGTTGTGGAGTCTCCCTCTCTGGAGATATTCAAGAACTGTCTGAACGTGTTCCTGTGTGATCTGCTCTGGGTGATGCTGCTCTGGCAGGGGGGCTGGACCAGATGAGCTTTGGAGGTCCCTTCCAGCCCCTATGATTCTGTGATTCCATGATTCACAGGGTTCTTGCTGCTGTACACCTTAGCTTGGAGCTCCTGTTTGCTTTAGCAGAGATTTAATTTTCAGATACGAGGCATGAGCAGACTTCCAAAGGCCAGAACTAGAGCAGTTTTTGTTTGATTTGTAGAATGTATTCATGCGTACAAACACAAATAAAACACTGAGGAGGTATTGTGAGGCCTTGAGCAGCCGAGTCCAGTTGGGAGGCATCCTGCCCACAGTGGGGAGCTTGGAGTAGATGAGCCCTGAGGTCCCTTCCAACCTAAGCCATTCTAGGATGCTGTCAGTAGCTCGGTTTTGTGGTGTTACTTTTGAAGGTTGATCTGTTGTTGTGTGACCTTTAGAGCTGTAGCATTCTGCAAGTTTAAAGAGGATTTGTGTGTTGGGTTTATGGGAGTTTAGTGTATTCTGTCTGGATTTGATTTTGTTTTCAATTTGTTCAGGTACCCCAGTATTTCTTAAAAAAAAAAAAAAAAAAGTAGGAATAGCCTTAATTATTAGGGAGATCTTCACCTCACTCACAAGATTTCTCTTGCCAGGCTTTAGCTTTCTACCCAGCTCTGGTGCAAAACCATTCCCATGCTAACAGCAGGGCTCTCTGTGTCCTGGTGCTGTGGGATATAAATAAAATGGATACTGCTTATTCTCCCAGCTTTCTGAAATAAGTCACAGGCTATTTTTTAAGTATTTGCCGAGTAGTTGCTAGCTGCATTTTCCCAGCCATGCACTGCACTTCCTATTCTAGTGAAAAGAGATTAATTTGCAACAATTAAAAGAAATTGCTCTTTGTGCCATACATGATGTGAATGCGTTCAGCGTGTTCATTCAGCCTGCTCACCGTTTGTTGTGTATTTATAGTTCTGGTCTCTGTTTCCAGCATCTGGATGCAAGTTTTAATGAGCATTCTCCTATTAGTTGCAGATCAGTATCAGTAATGCAGAGTTTTGTTTCAGTAAGTGGTTATCAGTTGTTAGTTTTTCTCACCTTGGCTGTTGCTTCGTGTGGCTGTAGAAATTTACCTTTTTTGTCATGAAGTTTTTATTTCCTCAAGAGTAATTCTTGCCCTCTATGATGGAAAAGTGAAAAAAAGAAATCCTACCTAAACATGCTCTGTTTCTAAAGCTGTGAAGACTCTGACTGAGGAGAGCGAGCAGCTGTAAGCAAGTTTGGGTTCGCATTTCCTTAATTATTTTGTTGACTTAAATGAATGTAGGGTGATGTTTTCATGTAAGGATAAGAATTTCCAGTTTTCAGTTTGTTCATCACTGGGGAAAAAGAAAAGTAAAAAAATTAAAGAAACCTCCTTGAAGTCAGTGCCATCATGCTAATAAAAAATAGATCAAAGAATAAATCAGTCCCTTGGTGGATTTAGAATAAAATCATATGAGGGAATGAATTTGAAAGCCTTGATATTATAACAAATTGTCTGTTTCTCTTGGAGATAGGTCTTTTTCTTTGAACAGGATCATGCAGTGTACTATGGAGGGAGCAGATCTGTGGATGAATATTGCTGGTTACAAAATAATTTGTTAGAAACATTCAGTAGTGTGAAAATGAGTTTAGATTGTTTGTGCCTGGCCTTAAAAACTGAGGGGGATTCCTGGCAAGCAGCAGCTTTGTCATGTTTCTATTGGAAGAAACCAACCTCCAAACACTACCAATGTGCAACACCAGCACAGCAGCCCAGGTCTGCCGCATACCTTTGGAATCACTGTCAGCAGCATTCATAAGTTCAGAGAGCATGGCAGTGCTTAATCAGCAGTGGGTGCTGGGGAGGGAGCCCTTGTGAGGGGAGCAGTTTCCGTCAGCTCTTTCCTGTTCAGCCACATCCTCTTCATGCCACTGACTGGCAGATGCAGCCCCTCTCCAGGGCATCTTTTGCTCTGGGCAATGCAAGGACTTAAATACTTCTCTTTAAGGTGGGTTAACAGAAGATGCAAGGGATGTTAAATTGGAGAAGTAGGATATCCTAGCAAAATTTGTCCTAGATTTGTCCATATTCTTGGGCTTAGGAATATGAGATAAGAATGAGTTCCGTGTTCCAGGATTTCTTCTCTGTTCTGATTTCAGTATTTCAGTATGGATGTATCTTTGGACTTCCCTTCCTGAGGTTTTGAACCATTTTATGATACTTTTGTCTCAAAACTTGATACCAACAGTTACAGATCGTTACCTCAGTTTCTTTACTCCTATTCTGAATCAAATCTGAACCCAGGATCAAGAAATAGTGTGGCTTTTTCATCTGAAGTGGACACCTGAACTGCATTTACTGCGTTTCTGTGAGCCTCTGAAGTAAGCAATAACAGTCAAGTCCTGTAATGAACTGCAAGAATTCTGACTCAGGTGGGACCAGAGAGAACCTTGTGTATGAATAACAGATTTAGATTCTACCTTCCCACCATACTCCATTAGGTAAAGTTTTTATATTCTGTCTGCTTTTCAAATGTAATTTGACAGCTGCTAAATGAAGCTAATAATGAGCAATGATAATATTTAAATGGTACCATTAATATTTAGCATATTTGACAAAAAGAAAGCAGATACATTTAAGTGCAGAGATACTCAGACGAAGGAGAGCAAATCTAACTTTCTTCTTGCCCTCCTATCCTCCTTCTTGTCTGCCTGGGCCATTTCCCTTCGTGTGTTTGAGTTACAGAAGTCATCCATACAGACTGCTGCTCAAAGCTGGGAAAGTGGCCTGCAAGCTAAATGTTACCTTCTGGGAAACAGTGACCATTGGGGGTTGTTTGGGGAGGGTTATTTATTTATTGATTGGTTGATTTTTAAAATTTTATTATTATATTTTTATTACAGTGTTAGGGAGTCCTGGAGCCTGTGAAGGCTTCTTCACAGCTATGCTGCTCCCTTTAGCCTTCTGAACTCCTCTTTTTGTTTTGTTTTTGGCTATACTGCAGTGCCCAACAAAGGCTGTTGCCACACAGTTTAGTGTGGTTGCTCTTCTGTCCAGTTCCTTTCTTTTCTGTATTTGTTTATCTGGTGTGTTTGTCTGTCTTTGTCTGTGGCTTTTTGCACTGTCTGTTACCACTGACATGCTCTCTTTTGACACTCTTAGTGTTCTGTTTTGCCTGACTCTACCCTTTCCATCTGCAGTTTCTTTAACCTTTCCTTACACTTTTGGATTTGGTTTTACATTGCTTTCCCTTGCCGTGGTGTGTATATTCGTGGTGTGTAGACGAACCCGAGAGATAAGTTCAATGTTGTACGTCATTAGAAGTACCCTGATGTCATAAATATCTTGCAGGGTGATGTTTGGTTGCTGGAAGGTACCTCATGCTCTCCTCCTTCGCCTTGTGGTTGCCACAGGAGTGCTCTCAGTGCCGTGTTACAGATG
This sequence comes from Eubucco bourcierii, assembly GCA_013396675.1. Classification (NCBI taxonomy): domain Eukaryota; kingdom Metazoa; phylum Chordata; class Aves; order Piciformes; family Ramphastidae; genus Eubucco; species Eubucco bourcierii. Next base: position 183,171 of record VWZE01006229.1, on the reverse strand, counting down.
TCAGGCAGTGCACAGCTCTGCCTAGATAAACAGGGTGCTGCTAAGGACAGCCTTTCCTTCTCAGTGATAGGTGACAGGAGCAGAGGAAATGGTTCCAGGCTGCCCCAGGGGAGCTTCAGGCTGGATGCTAGAAAATATTTCTTCAGTGGAAGGGTTCTCATACATTGGAATGGTCTGCCCAAGGCAGTACTGGAGGCACCATCCCTGGGGGTGTTCAAGAAGCCTGTGGACCTGGCACTAAGGGACGTGGTTCAGTGGTGACTCTCTAGTGCTGGATCGAGGATTGGACTGGATGATCTTGGAGGTCTCTTCCAACCAGATACATTCTGTGATTCTGTGATGATGGGTTGCTGAAGAACATGGTATAAGATGTTCCACTGTCTATCTAAGCAGAAACCTTGAGTCATGGTAGGCTTTTTTTGGTCCTTAAAGCTGTATAGCTCTAGGTTAAAGTTGTTTCAAGAACTAATTAGAAAGGCAGGTAAAGACCTGCTTATATAGTATATTCTATAGAAATTAGAGATGTATTTACCATTGTTGGTTGTTTTTTCTACCTTGAGACCAAGCAGTTTTCTACTAAACTCATCAATACCTGTTTTGTGTCTGGAGCCTTTAGTAGCTCAGGAAAACAGCAGCAAAAGGCACTACAAAAAGTGATTAGCTTTTCCTGACATGGTTTACAACAGTAATACTCTGTTATTGCCATGTTTTAATGTATTTTCCTTAACATGACACAAGAATAGATTTAATAGAGTGTCTCAAACTTTGTTTTATTAAAAGAAAGTGAATACTGTACAGCGTTACAGTATTGTAATGCTGAAGAGTTCCACCCTGCAGTTTTCCTCACAAACCTGTTTCAGTCCTGCTGTTGCTATTTTCTAAACCCTAGAAACTCCACTGCACTTGTAGCTGGGATCATAGGAATGTTTATCAGTTATTTTTAATATAAAGTACCTTCTAGTACTCTCATAAATTCCAGAATTGATTCTGGAAAGTTTTTAATGGATCTTCAGATTGTTTCATTTGTAAACTCATCCTCAAATTGCCTTGTAAAACTTTATAGGTGAAACACAAAGTGTTGATTTGAGTGTGACTAAAATTCCCTGTGTCTTCAAAACTATTGAGGGAGCAGCAGGGTAGTAGTAATAAGCTCGTTAATTATCAAACTGCTTTTAGTGGTGTCATATTCTTTATTTACAAGATGTATATATCCAACTCTACAAGATTTTTATATTGTTGTAATTTATAGGCAACCCTTGCATCGGTATTGTTTAGAGTTTGACACAGGGACAAGCAGTGAACTCTAAGTTTAAAATATTGCTCTGTAAACATCAGGATATGAAGGTTTTTTCCTGCTGCTTTGCTGTTTCTCAGTTTATGACACAAAGGTGCTTTCCATTATGCAAGGAAGATGCTACCAGTCTGAAATTCTGATTTGAGTGGAACATTGAAATATCTGCTTTTCATGTACCCATACATTTGTTTTGGTGGTTTACATTGGAGCAGCGTAGATGTACGTCTTAAAAATCATAGCACGGCTTAGACTGGAAGCGACCTTAGTGATTATCTACTCCAGTCTCCCCACCATGGACTCTAAGGTCCCCGCAGAGTCTTCACTTCTCCAGGCTAAACACCCCCAGCTCCTTCAGCCTACCCTGATAGCAGAGGTGCTTCAGCCCTTGGATCATCTTTGTTGCCTCCTCCAGACTCACTCCAGCAGCTCTGTGTCCTTCTTATGCTGGGGACAGCATCACTGGAGGCAGGATTGGAGGTGAGGTCTCAGCTGAGCAGAGTCAAAGGGCAGAATCCCCTCTATTGCCCTGATGCCCACACTGCTCTGGATGCAGCTCAGAGCATGGCTACCTTCTGGGCTGCATGAGGGCACTGCTGGCTCACAGGGAGATTCTCATACCAAAATGTACTTTCCTGGAATGAGAGTTTCCTATGGGTTCCATGTACAGGAGCAGTTGCTTCAGCAGGGTGACAATTGCTGGAGAAGTATTTACAGGAGTATCAGCCAGTTAACAAATAAGCTCACAACAGCCAAACAGTAGCCATTGGTGCAACATCACTGCAGCTCTTGCATTAAACTCATGCTGCTGCACCGGTGTAAGCAGTAATCACTACCAGGATCTGCTGATGACTCCCTTATTTGCATATTTCCAGCTGAATATGAGAGTGGATTTCTAAACTAGCTGTTAATAGTACACAGAATGCCTGTTGAGTGTTGCCTTGTTCCTTTTGCTACATCACTGAGGTACTACAAGTGAGTGAGCGACTGAAATGCTGCAGCTGATGCGGTAACTGTGCCACAGAAGCGTTGCACCCAGTTCTTGCCCCTGTCAGCAGTCTGGTGCAGGTTAATTGAATTACTCCACTGAGCAATGCCTTTGTTCATAAGGCAAGACTTGCAGGATTGGGTTTTTATTTCGTGTTGCTCCTTTTGCATAATCATAAAACCAGCAAATGCTTTACAGTTAAGTCATGCTGACATAGGAAGATACACCTTGCAGATCAAGTTGCAGTGTTCTTTATCTGTGACTTACTCCCAGTCAAAAGCAGGGTGCAGAGTTGAAATGGAATGGCAATATTAATTGGTCGTAATCTCTTTCTCTACAAAGTCAAATGTTTTAATTTAAACCACCCTGAAAATGGCACTGCTGAAAGGCTGTAACTAAAGGGTGAAGACAATTACTGGCTTCAGTAATTTCTTCAATCGCTGCAACTCGATCTGCAGGAGTAAATCAATCTGTGCTATGACATTGGATCAAAGCAGAACAGGGAGGGAAAGAATGGCACAATTAAGGGGATGTAGATGGCTTAGTACAGGTGTATGGAAAGGTGCAGAGGTGGTGGGAGATAGGATTTCATTGACTGAAAAATACAAGTTTAGAGTGAAGCCCTGAACATCTTCTTTGTAGAAATGCTATCCTGGATTATCTGAGATTCTGGGAGGGCAGAATTATGCAGACTTTAGGCAAAGCAGTGTGTTCTAGACCTGGAGTGAAAGAGTGTGTTTGTTCTCTAGAAGTGTGCAGCTGATGGCTGTAGCTGGGTAGATATCTGCATGTACCTAAAAGTCATCTCTCTACTTCCATCTTTCTTGAGGTTGTGAATAATCTTTGGAGGTGAATGAACTGTTATTCAGAAACTAGGCTGAGAAGTACAGAGTTCACTAGCTTTCAGCTGGGAACAGGTCTGTATCTCACTGCAAAGGTATTCGTAACTGACAATATTGAGCTCATCTTTGAGCTGACATCACCAGGGCTAAAATTATATGAGATTTATTACACTTCATTCTCCAGGAGATGGGTTAAATGTTGGCTCATAGCAGAAGGGGGTTTTTTCCTGCATAGTCTGTCTTTTTGCTTCTATTCTTTCATTCCACACACCCCCCTCCCCCCCCCCGCCCCCGAAGTTGAAGAAAGCAAATGAAATCTCATCTGTCTGGGAAATTAATGACAAGTATCCACACGATGATGATCTGGCAGTGTGGTGGGTGGTTGGGCAGCTGAGAGGGTTGGAAGTGTACCCTGCCTCCAGGGAACAATCTTTTAGCTTTAGTTCTGCACTGAAAGCTTTCAGTGTTCTCTTGTGTTGGAATGTGTGCACTGCTCTTTAGCCAGATAATCCAAATTGCAGGGAATTGAGTAGTGCTGTTTATGTTTTCCTCCAAGACTCAACCCAAACCTTTGTCAACCTAAAGGGAGGGACTGCTGTATGAGTGTCTCCATGCAATTCCCACCTGCTGCTGCTGTTCACCAGACTGCACCTCAGTGTTCTCTTGCCTGTTGAAGTTCCTGTGTTGAACACAACCAGGTTTGGTTGTCGTTAGCAAATCTTACGTAATTTTACCAGTGGGGGAAAACGTAGACAAGTGTTCTTGGTTTCACATCTCTGAGCAAGAGGCATGAAAAGATTTGGTTCTCAGCAGATGGCTGCTTGCAACCTTCTTACCTACTTTTTTCTTTGGAAACAAAAAACCTGAGGACAATGTGGCAGAGGCTTCAAAGGAAGAGTTTTTATCAAGGAGCAAAGGAAAAATCTCATGCTGGAGATAGAGATTTTTATATTTATTTATTTGTTCCTTCTGATCTAAGATTCTTGCTCAGTGTTTAGAAAACAGTTTTAAGTAAAAGTTGTGCATGAACTGGTACTCACTGTGTGGAGGATTGTTGCATCAAAGGTCACTGCGCTAACAGGGCTGTCAAAGGCTTCAGCTTATTTGCCGTAGGAAAGGTGCTCACTACACGTCTCTATCACTGCACAGACACAACATTCTGGTCATTTTTTATCATTTTCTTCTTTTCCTTTTTGCAGCTGCTCTTGGTGTTCTGCACAAATACTCATTAGTCATTCTGGAGATGGACTTGCTGTCTGGAACCTACCTCTTGGCAGTCTTAGTGGCCTGTATTGTATTTCAGTCTGGCGCCCAGGAGAAGAATTACAGCGTGCGTGAAGAACTGCCTGAAAATGTCCTCATTGGCAATTTGCTCAAGGATCTTAACCTAACACTGGACCCAGACGTGCCCCTTTCCTCACCACTGCAGTTCAAGCTGGTGTACAAGACTGGGGATGTGCCATTAGTACGGGTGGAGGAGAACACGGGTGAGATATTCACCACTGCAAACCGCATAGACCGGGAGAAGCTGTGCTCCGGCATCCTCACTGAGAATCGCTGCTTCTACGAGGTGGAGGTTGCTGTTTTGCCTGATGAGGTTTTCAGATTGGTCAAGATCAGATTCCTAATAGAGGATATAAATGACAATGCCCCCCTCTTCCCCTCGACAGTTATTAACATCTCTATCCCTGAAAACACAGCGATTAACTCTCGCTATTCTGTGCCGTCTGCCATCGACCCGGACATCGGGGTGAATGGAATCCAACATTACGAGCTCCTTAAGGTGAGATTCTTCTGTTCTTTGCTCCTGCCTGTGCTACTGTCTTCCCGGTAATGTTTCCAGTCCTCTTCGGCCCATCAGAACTATGAAACTGTGTACCACTAGTGCGGTACGCTGCAGGGCGCTGCCTTGGAATGCTGATCTATACCTTGAGTGCATTCCAGCGTGTGATATCCTCACTGTGTGGAGAACTGTTTGTGTGCCTGTGCAACACTGTGATGAAACACAAATATCTTTGTGAACTGTCCACCAGCATTCAAAGTGTTTGTGTGCTTAGGCTAACAGTCTTCTTAGCCCATTAGAGATGTGTTCTTATGGCCACCAACACAACAGCACCAAGTGTGACCCAATTTTACACTGGATTTATGCAGCCCTTTTGCATGACTGTTAGATCTGAGCAGCAGTACGGAAGCTTATGTGATGTGCTGCTTATCAGTGTGCTGATGAACTGCTCCAGAACAAAGAAATCCGTTTGTCAGAGCAGGTTTGCTGTGTCTCAGCAGGAGGAAGTCCAAGATGTGCATGGGTGAAGGAGAGCAGTGCCAGTGGCCGCCTTGGAGCAGATGTTTTATACGCTTCCTTCTACTCTTCCCAGCAAATAGCAGGAGAAGTGCAGTTAGGGAGCAAAAGAATGACATGATGTGGTGTGTCAAGGTGTGTGATGGCTGAGTAAAGGATTGCTGCCATTGGAGCTGACTTAGGTAGAGTTTTGAACAAGGAAGGAACTTATCCTAAAACTGTTGGGTTATTACCTGAGAAGCTGCAAATGCCTTCACTTCTCTTGATTTGGAATGGGTAACTGCTGGGTAGTTTGCTCAGCAACCAGTCTGGCACCTTCATTACTGGCCAGAAGAACAGAAGCTGTGTTGGCCAATATGTTGCTTGAGTGCCTGGACCCCTGATATTCCCTGATACCAGGAGTCACTGGTAGTGTAATAGTTTCTTTTAATACGTGAAGTGTTGTCTTATTTTAGCTCTTTTCTGTGGCTGACAAACTGCACTAACTGTGGCTGTGTGGCTGCTAACTAGTGACCACGACATAAAAACCTCTCAGAATGCTGCATCTCACTGGACACTTCTGGTTCTGCATCTCACTGGACACAAAACCTACCCACGTGTGTTTGTCTGCCCTGAGGGTAGCCTAGGAATTATAAACTTCTCGAGAGCTTACTACAAAGTTTGAGCACTTGTAGTAGGCTCTTTAAAACTTTGAAATATCTGGGTTGTAATGAGAGCAGACAGATCTACATGTGTGGGGTTTGTTTGCTGTCTTTAAATAGCTAACCAGATGCAGTCTTCTTGATTTGGCATTTAAAATGAGAAACCTGGGAATGGCTAACAACATATTAGATAAATAGCACTAGTGATACAACATAATAAAAAAGTCAGGGCTGCAGACAAACTGTGACAGAGTAATCCATGGTCTGAATAGAGAACTCATTAGGTAATGAGCCTGAGAGAAATGTGCTGTTATTCTAGGAAGAGGGGGAAAATAGAAAGCAGCAAAATCAGGAGTCCCTGGGATTGAGTGAGCAACAGCTCAGATAACAATAGCAGTCTGGTGCCGAGAGTTTATTTTTGAGCTGCGTGTTCAGAAAAAAGAATGCAACAGCTCAGCAGAACGGTAGCAAATTTGTAGTGCATAAGTGAGAGCTCATCTGAAATAGCAGCTACAGCTCTGTGCTGAAAGTAGTGTAGGACTTCAGACCTTGTCTGGAGATCTTGTGTGAGATGAGATGGTCCGACAGAGAGCCAGGCTTCACCAGGAGAGCTGCAGATAACTTCAACAAAACTATTTGGGGTTTGAATTAAGGGAAGGGAAAAGAAAACAAAAGACAAAGGACACCACGGATATGCATGTGTTGCTGAAAAACTGCTGCTTCCGTGTCATGGAAAGAGAGGGGGTGAGGAGAAACACAGACTGCTGTGGCCTGAAATTTCTGAGTTCTTGTGCTAGGTGTGCCACTTACAACATGATTTGTAAGATCGCAGCCCTATGGAAAGATCTGAATGAATTCATAGCATTTTGCTCCTGCTTGCCTGTTGTCTGTATACTTGTTGAGTTATGAGTCCACTGCCTTTAAATAAGGCAGCAGTTTCACACAGCTTGGCACACATCTGTAAAACCAAGGAGCAGTCGTTGACAGCAGGCCAGTGCTTGGAATAGCAATGTCCAGGTGTTACTCCATTGGTGCTGTTTACAGTGTAATACCAAAAGTGATCAGATAAGAAGAGGGACAAAATAGACTAGAAACAGAAGATTGTGGTGAGCAGGCAGGGAGTGTATCCTGTAGAGAGACCCAGGGACTGGGGAGGAATAGAGAGATGAAAAAGGAAGGGAAGAGTGGTGGTGCCTGAGGACTCTTGTCTGGGTAGCAGTAGAGTGCTAGCAGGGACAGTGACTGGAGCACAAGGGTGACGGTACTGGCCTTTTCTCCCGAGAGGCTCTTCTGCCTTCTCCTGTGCTGTTCTGGAGGATGCTCTGCAGATACAAAATGTCTTACAGCTTCTGTTGTGTGCTGACCTTTTTCTTCTTTTTATAAGCAGCATACAGAGAGGTGGGAACGCTGCAGCACACGAACTGTCAATGCCTTCTGCACAGGAGGAGTCTAGCAGGGCTGACATGACAGCATTGTGGGGAATTTTGGGAAGCACCAGATATGAAGATGATGGGAGGGTGGAATACTCGGGGGCTGGCAGAGGAGTGGGAGATGACAAGACATGCAAAACACTGCAGAAGCACAAAGGCTGATGCTTCACTGTGCATGCAGCAACAGAGGGAAATGTGTTGCTCTATATTTTACAGTAAAAGCAAACTGACAAGCTGTGCAGTGAAAAGAAAGTTCTGCAATTGTACTTCACTTTAAAAAAGTTTAGCTAAAATGTGCTTTTTTGCCTGTGTGAAACCAGGCCTATTTGGCAGAAGATAAGAGGATGCTTGCCATGATTTCTAACCCAAGGTGGACTCCTAAGTGCACCCTTGGTTTGCAGGGTTTAAGGCCTTTTCAGCAGCTCTGGCTGCCTGGGAAGCTAACATCAACCTGTTACAGTAGTTCCTGACTTGGTTGCACTTCCCAGACTGCCTCTCTCAAACCTTGGGCAAAATGTTGTATGTCATTGTGACATTCAGTTTATTCTGCAGGGTTGACAATTAGTGATGAAGTCTATTAATTATAAGAGAATCTTTCATGTTATTTTAATCTTTCACAAAATCCTGTTAAAACAGAAGGAAACAAAGCACTGTAAAAAAGTCTGCTCATATTTGGCCTTCAGAATTACTCAGAAGGTTTGTAACACAAGGTCTGAGTTACTCAGTACAGAAGAGTGCCTTCAGCTGCCGCACAAAGAGCCTTCAGGTACCTTTTACCCATCTGCATTTTCCAAAACGTACCTCAAAGACAACAACTTCTCTGTATGTGGATGTTCATGGTACTACAATAGCAGCTTTTTCCAAGTGTCTTTTTTTCCAGTTGATTTTTATTTTTCATAGAAAAGGTTTCCAGGGAACAGTCATGCAAGGCATCTTGCTGTCACCCAAAGGAACTGTGCTGCCTAGCATTGTCAAAAAGCAACTCTGTCTGCTGAGGTGCCCAAAGCTGGTCATGGGTAGAATGGCACACAGGGTTCAAATGCAAACAGCAAGCAGTGTTTGAGTAAGATTAGAGAGGGAGAACTGAAGTGGATATGATTCAGAAAGAAAAGGGGAAGAATTTAATGTGAGAAATAGCAGCAAGGCTAGATGGGGCAGTAATGTGGTGTAACAGTGATAGCAGGAGGTGGTAGAAGGGGCAACTAAGGCAAATAGTGAAGTAGATCAGAGAAAGAAATGTCCAGATGGAAACCCCGTGAGTTTTATCTCAGTTAACCACCTGGAGTGTGATGAGGGAATGACAGAGGAAATGAGAGAAGCATTAAGCACAGAAGTAGCATGTTAAAACAGCAGGATGAAGGAGCAAATTTTAAATGGAAATGTTTATAAGCCTTGATTTCTGATTGGGGACCAACCTGCAAACAGCAATCTTCTGGTTCAACCCTGGCAACTAAACCTACAGCTCTGTTGTGGTTCAACACCAGCTGGCAGCTAATCCCCACACAGCCAATCACTCCTCCTTGCTGGAATGGAGGAGAGAATCAGAAGGGTAAAAGTGAGAAAACTCATGGGTAGAGATAAAGGCAGTATCAGAGGTAAAGCTAAAACCATGGGCAGCAGCAAGGCAAGCCAAGGAATTCATCCCCTGCTTCCCACTGGCAGGCAGGTGTTCAGCCATCTCCAGGAGAGTCAGGCTCCATCACACACAGCAGCGACTGGGGGAGACAACCACCCTTGCTCCAGATGTCTCTCCTTGCTCCTCCTCCCAGCTCTGTATGCTGAGTATGATGCCATATGGTCTGGAATAGCCCTTTGGTCACTTGGGGTCAGCTGTCCCAGCCAGCTGCATCTCCCCTTGACTTGTAGTGCACCAGCAACCTGGTTGCTGGTGGGGTGGTGTGAGCAGCAGAAAAGGCCTTGGCACAGTGTAAGTACTGCTCAGCAGTGACTAAAGCATCCCTGTATATCAACACAGTTCTCAGCACAAATCACAGCCTCATACCAGTAGTCAAAACCTTCACAAGGTCTTTGTCCACCTCCTCGGGGCATTCACATTGCTTACACACTGATGGCAGCAGATACTGACAACACCACCACAGTGTTAAAAATCCTTGCATGCTGCTGTTGATTGCATGTTGCAGTGCACTTGTATCCGAGGTGAAGCTGAGCTTGTATTTAGTACAACCTGATTAATAGACTGAGATTTACAGGTGTCACAGGCCTCTGCCTTGGCTGTGAAGGTCTGAGTGTGAAGGTTTGTTCTCCTCGGTGTTAAAAAGAGAGCTGCTTCAGAGCAGGGTTTGAGTAGAATTCAAGCTGGGAGGCCTGTAGTAGAGAGGGACATGCATACTCCCAAAGGGATTCATGTCAGAGCATGTTGAAAATTCAGTGCTTTGATGGATTGCTTAGCAGTTGTGGCCAACTCGTTCTACCGTGCACACTAGATGGGGCAGAGGGGCAGCAATACCCAGCTAGCAGTGGAGCAGAGTGAAAACATAACTGCCCCTGCAAGAGCAAAGCTTTCTCTTCTGTGAGCCTGCCCTCCGTGCTGAGAGATTGTTGCTTTAACCTGTTTGGGGGCAGGGGGAGGAATTCGATTGGTACTACTCTTGAAGTTCCATTGTTACAATTGTTACAATAATTTTCATTTATTCACTTATCAGAAGCAGTTGGTGCATTCCTCCTAGAACTGTTTTTTAGCTGTGAGTTGATACCTCTGTAATCTGACAAAATAGATTCCTACTCAGGCTCACAACAGGTCAGTCTTGCGTCTGAGGAGAAGAGTTACCTCTTGCCATGGTAGATCTTCTCTTCTGATGTCTTTCAATAGAAGCCTTCCCCTTCTTTCTGACACATGTTATCAATTCCACGACCCACAGAGGATGGAGCTCACAAACCTTCGTTGTGTTTCAAGCCTGGTCTTTACAACTAGGTTATTTCTGAGCCTCACAGTGGTTCCGGATGAGGTGACTGATGTCACTATGAAAACCAAGAATGGAAGGAGACGTTTCTTATCTGAGATGAAAGCTGGAAGGTAGTTAAATCAAAATTATAGAGGGAGATTAGATTTGTAGCTAAACCAAACCAGGCAAGCTTAGTGAAGTCATTTTGGATAATCATGTTGTTACCACTCATACACATTTGATAGTCGAAACCCCACAAAGAGTGGGGGAGGGCAAACAAAGCTCTGTGGCCTGATTGTGTTTTCGTGTTGCACCAATACTGTCTGAGCAGTTCAGTGCAGAGAGAGAAGGGCAGAGAGCAGGGTTAATGTCCTTGCAAACTTGGTGCACAGAGACACAGATTTGCATTTTCTTAACACAGGTGTCGACCAGGTCATCTTCACTATCCCAAGCATCACCTCTCACTTCACTCTTGTTCACCCCTTCACTCCTTTAAGTGGAAGCAGAAGCAGTATCCCTCACTTTTACTCTCAAACAGTGGGGCAGCACCCAACAGCTAGGCACAAACATGAGTGATTCTCCTGTGTAGGCTCCAGCAGCAAGAGAGGACTGTGAAGTGCTGTACTGGCCCTTTATATAGGTCACCGACAGCCTGGGGTGATTGTTATCAACATCTGCCTTCTGTGAAAAAAAAATGCCAAGATGAAGCTTTCTGTAAATGGAAAGAAATATTACTAATACTGTCAGGTCTTACTGAATATTTCAGCCAGTGGCTAATAAGATTAGGGAAATCCCAGTGTCATTGCTCTCCTCCTATCAAAAATCTGTGTTAAATTTAGGGTAACCCACTAGCAGCAATGTGATTTCACATTTTGTAATCTCTTTTTTACTAATATCCTTTTCTAGTAGTCTAAGGGTCATGTGGCTAAATTAATTTAGTAGGAGATGGCTCTTCAAAATCCCTTTTTACAGACAGGGAAACAGAGGATTTGGCTAGGAAAGTTCCTGACTTCCTGATAAGGCAACAGGAATAACTTGTCCGTATTTCTTGTCCCTGGAGAAGGGCTCTCTGGGCAGTGATACTTTGGGGATTCACAGACACTAAACCACAAATGAGTCAGAGGCGCCCTGATATCCCAGGGAACAGCAGTAGTGAGGAACTGCAACCTGAACCTGAGAAACAGTGGGTTTGGTGTCACAAAGCCCAGTTTGCAAGCCTTGCTTTATGAGGTGAAAACAACCATTTCTGTCTTGGTTCGTTTGCTTCTGGAGTTTTATTTGTTGGGGATTTTGCTTGTGTGTTTGTTTCCCCTCCTACTGGTGTGTAGTTTCAGCTCATGTTTTGAGGTTTTTTTTTTGGACTGGAGACTGGCTTGTTCTGGTTACTTCACAGGCTCCTGATCGAATTAGCAGAAGGATTTCATTCAGTATAACTTTGCAGGACAACTTCTCTTCCACCTTCTTTGTCATGGCTCCATGGATTATCCTTCATAAATTTGCAGAACAGGACTGTGTCTGCTTTCCCAATTCATGTGCCAGTATAGATGGGGAAGGTAATAGATTTAGGGAGCTCAATAGTTGGTTTAGGGATATTTTTTTTTTTGTCCTAGAGTAGTACTTGTCAAGCTCTAAGGTCACTCTCTAGAACATGTAATTTAATAAATATGGAGAGCTGGGCAGGTTATGTTTCTGAGGTAACTTTTAGCTGCCCTTTATGAGAGAGGTTTTCTAGGACAGACAGGCTGTCTCTGAGTGATGCCGAGTGGCTTTGTTCCTGAGTCCACAGTGGCCTTGGGATTAGGGCAGACCTGAAGCAGCTTTCCCTTTCTCTGTTACTGCACGAAGATCAGTGCATTTGTTTGATGCTATAAAATAGCTTTGTTTTTTTCATGGAGGGGTGTTCCCCATCCCCACTTCGATATGGATAGTTGCCACCTGCAGTGACAAGCATTTCCTCAGTCGTTTGAAGATGTGCTGAGATGGCCAACTTCACACATTGGTGTTTGTAAAACTTACTTCCTTTAATACACTTCTCTAGAGCTTCAAGTGCCCATGCAGATTCCTGTGAAATCTTGATGTACCTTCCAAGTCATTTAGGAATTTCTGTTCTTTGTTGTGCACTACTCAAGAAGTCCTGGTGAGCTGCATAACAGGGCTGGATTTGAAAGGTAAGTCTTCAGCTACAGAGCAGTTCAGGTGTTAGTAAAAAGGCTCAATGAATTGAACTATTGAGCTTCACTGAGCCTAAAACTGCTCACAACTTCCCACCTGTTATGTGATGTAGTCAGCGTTGGCCTTAGCACTGTTGTGTGGAGATTCAGATGCTGACTGCAAAGCTCTGCTTAGGAAAAGAGCATTTTTGTTCCAGAAACATGAGATGGCTGGCTTCAGGTGAGGTAATTACTTTGACACAACAGTTTTAGTCACCTTCATAAATAAGTGTTCTTTATTCTAGAAATTTCAGAAATTAATGACTTCTGTCACTCTTGCTTTCATCTGATAGCTCTTACAAGGACTAATAGTACCTGTGCTCCTGAACTTCTTTTATGCAATAATCCCCTCCTTCTGCATTTCTGCCTTGCTTTATTACATGCACAGCAACTTTACTTACCCTGCACAACTTTTATCCCAGGCTCTTTCCATGGATGAAGCCTGAATTGAGCCTGTCCCATAAAGATTTAGGTGTGCATAGCAAGTATCTGATAAATGCTTTAAAGAACACATTAAGTAACTTCAGACAGGATATATTTTATGTAACCCTTTATGTTGTTCTTGAGAGAAGAGGTGGAAAATTTTATTAGTATTTCAAATTATAGAAGTTCTTAATGTTAAATAAATCCTGATGTAAAGATAGCTAGCTGAGGATGCCCCCGCTTACTGCAGAGGGGCTTGAACTAGAACTAATTTTCTTGTTACAAGTTTCTTTTTGATGCCAAAGATAAGTTGAGGTAATGAAAAATAGCTCAGCTAAACTGGAACAGGGAATTTCTGCATATGTCAGTTCAGGTGGCTCCCTACCTCTGTTTCTCTCTCTAGATCAGGTAGTTTTGGAGTCGTGAATAGCATGGCATGTGCTGAAATAACCTGAAATGTGCTACCTGACACCCAAAAGTCCTGAAAGGCTTCCTTGCAAGTATGTGAGAGGGGCAGTCAGCTTTCGTGTTGGTCTTGTTTTCTGTTAGCAATTACAGGAGAACTTGGAAGGTAGACTGTGGGAGAAATGACAAACATTTGCAGGCAGAATTCTTATCCCTTATATCTGTCAGGTGAGACATGTTTGCTTTCTACTGTTTTAAAATTACTGTAGGGAACAGAAGGATTTAAAAAAGTATTTAAAAAAAAAAAAAAACCAACCCTCTTCCCTTTATCTGCAGGCCATCTTTGCATCATAATACTATTTTCATTATTTCATGATGTAATTCAACAGCCTTCTTACAAAACAGCTCCCCCCTAGTTACCCTTTTCTTACCATCTGAAATAGCCAAATGTGTAATCTGTATGAAAAAGTTTTGTAGTAAAATAAAAATATTGTTCAGTAGTAATTTGTCCCAGGAGATCTGGGCAGATAAATGGTCACCCATGAACATGGTTTGTGAAAAATCACTGGATCTGATTTTTTTAAGGAGAAAATGCCTGATTTGCATTCCTACAGCCGAGAGTTAGTGTCTCTAACTAGATAAAATTCTACTCCTGGCTGGTGGTAGCGAGTCAAGAGTCAAGGTAATTGCTTCTTGTTGGTTGATACAAGGCTCCTTTAGGGTGGTTTATGGCATTATTACTGTAAAACTGTCAAGTTCCATTACCCTGACATCACTTTGGGGGATTGACTGAAGACTAGAGGAGAAAGTCTTGCTCCCAGGCACGGTAAGTTCAGTGAGTTAGGGTGAGGGACAAGCTGGTGTATCTTTCTGCGTTCAAGGCTCTGGATTTCACACTAGCTGTCATGGAACAATAATATATAACTTAGCATGACTCTGTGTGGGAAGGATGATAGACTCAAGCTGCAAGGCACGAATCTGTCAAATGGAGATCCTCACTTCGTCTATCTTCTATGAATATTATCTTTTGCTGATGTCCAGACAGATCAGGATGCCAGTTAGCACAGACGTGGTGATGCTTGCTGAGCCTAACAGACTGAGGGCTTGTTTACATACTCCTCCTGGAACAGAGTCTGTAGACAACACTGAGAAATTAATATTTTCACAAAATACACTGGGTAGAAACTCCTGTTTCATTCCTGTGGAAAGACATCCCCAGTTACACGATCTGTAACACTCCCAACAGTAAACCACTGCAAAAATGGCAACACTCCCCTGTGTGTCTCACTAAAATCCTGCTTCGGTATGCATTATCCCTCAGACTGGAAGTTCAAATATGCAACGTCCAGCAAAGGCAGAAGTGTGATGTTACACCAAAGCATCCTCATGTGCAGGGTGAGTTTGGGGTTAGCACAGCAATGCACATTCATCTCGGAGGCAGACAGGTACTGACTAAACAGACAGTTCAGACAAGCAAATTGTAGAGGAAGATCTCTGTGAAAGGTAAAACTGAATCCATGGTTGATTTTCACTGGCCACTTGATCAAAACTTCACTTGATTTCAGTAGAAGCTGCCTTGGGTCTTGAACTTTCCATCTGGTTATGCTTGCCATAAAATCCTCCTCAGTTTCAGAGGGTAATAAACTGCTATTTTTATTTGATTTGACTTTCTGTATTTCCTCCTTTCTACAAGATGCAAGCAGGAAAGACAACAATTTTAATTGGATATTGCTGCAGAGTGTACTGAGTAGAGCTGCACACAGATTTCTTGTGTTTGTGTACATTTCTGCTTGGAAAATTCACTGGAGTTAGCATAGCAGGAATGTGCACTGTTTCTCACATGCTTCACACCACTCCCGGGGGCAATATTGGAAAATACAGGCAACAAAAAAAGTCTAAAGTGAATTTTAAATTTTTCCAGCTATCATTAGCTTTCCTCACGGCAATCTAGTTGGAGGTGTCCCTGCTCACTGCAGAGGGGTTGCACGACTTGCCTTGTTCAGTCTTTGCAAAGTCAGTGCCTTCACAGTCTGAAGTGAAATAAATCTATCAGTGCTTTTGAAGAATGAATGCTTTTCTCAGTTGTAAAAGCAGCTCCTGGTCACTGCTTAACCCTTACATAGAATGAGAACAAATTTGAACTCTGTGTGTAGAAATGAAGCACAAATTTGCCACCAGAGTACCTATGTGAAGTGGATGAGATCACTGGCTGCTTTCCTGATGTGTTAAGATGCTCTTGATGCTTTAGAGTGTAATGAGAAGTGCAGGGGTGGAGAAGAGCAAGGAGTTCAGCAGATCTCTGCTAAGTCTTCATGACTTCCTGGTGGTATTCACACAACTTGCAAGATTTTCAGGCCCTCGGTTTTCATCCCTTGTTCCCGTTTGCTGTTGTCCTTATTGCTCCCTCTCCTGCATACCGTTCCAAGGAGGCAACAGTTGTTTGCTACCAAATATAGGTAGTAGGACACAGAGGGATCTTGCAGCCATTGGGTGAGTGGTGCAGAAGCCTGATTTGCACTCTGATGTCATCTGATTCCTTCTTGTCTCCCTTTCCTTGCTTTTGAACATTTGTCTGCCCAACCTGCTTTGCTCTGGGCCCTCCAGAATATTCAGGGATCAAACCCTGAGGATTCTGGCCATTATCTCTCCCCAGGTCTGGTAGGTGAGAGCAATGCTGACAGATTGTTTCTTCTGGGAATTTCTGAGATAAAGTGGGGGAAATGGTGGCTTACACTGAGTATATTGAGCAGTTTTGTATAGGGGATATATTTTATTCTGGCAGGTTGCTAACACTACACTTAAGACAAGTTATGCTGCGCACATGCTCTTCAGTGCTGTCTCAAAACTGACAACATTTGAAAGAGTTTGCATGTTGCTGGCACAAAGGAACAAGCCTTTCCAAAATGCCCCAAGAGTTTAGCCCAGTGGTGCTGGGGTATAGTTCTGATATATTCCATGTCAGCATAAAGATGTTTCTCTTTGACCTCTGCTTTATCTTTAAAGAATGACCTAACATAGATTTCTAAATTTCATAGAATCATCACGTGATCCTAGAATGGCTCCTGTTGGAAGTGACCTCCAAGACCTCCAAGATCACCTACTCCAACCTCCCCACCATGGACAGGGACACCTCTCAGCTAGACTCAGATGCTCATGGCCTCATCCAACCTGGCCTGCAAAGCCCCTAGGGAGGAGGCAGCCAGAGTCTTCTTTGGGCTCCCTCAGCCTATCCTCTTAGCAGAGGTGCTTCAGCTCTTGGATCATCATTTATTTATTAATTACATCAGTGAAAATTACTTCCACTCTCTACTAGCAGCAGTAGGCATCACCAATATATTGATAGGTCATTTTCTTAGCTGAAATGTTTGTCACTGACCTCATTTATTACTAAGATACTTATTGCTAGGGACAGCAAGAGCTATGAATATCTAAGCATAAAGCCCACAACATTTGAAGAACATTGGGTTTTTGCCCACATTAAAAATAGTGATAGCGAATTGTAGAAGGAAAGGAAAAGAATAAACAAAGATGCATTGTAATAGTCACAAAACACTCAGGTTTGTCTTTTGTCCTGCTCATTTTCCTACTACCTCTGGTTTTGGGAGAGGTGATTTCCAGTGTTTCAGACATGTTTTGCAAATAGCAGAGATAGTTTCAAGTGTTTTCTGGGTTTAGTTATTATGAAGGACATAATTAAAACAGTACAATAATATGTTGTGGTGGTTTGGGAGTTACCCATCCCCCACACTTTGTAAAATGACCCAGACTAGAACTCAGCCAGCTGGAAGTTAAGGACTGAAGCTCTATTTACAGCTCGGCACAATGGACAAGCAGAGATATACACAGGCAGAGATATACATAGGCAGAGATATAGACAGGAATATTTACAGAAATATACAAGTTAAAGGTAATGCTGAGTTAGGAACTGGCTGGAGGGCCGAGCCCAGAGAGTGGTGGTGAATGGTGCCACATGCAACTGGAGGCCGGGCACTAGCAGTGTGCCCAGGGATCAGTGCTGGGCCCCATCCTCTGTAACATCTTCAGTGATGATCTGGACGAGGGCATAGAGTCAGTCACCAGCAAATTTGCAGCTGACCCCAAGTTGGGGCTGATGTTGCTGGATTGGAGGGCAGAAGGGCTCTGCAGCAGGACCTCGACCGCCTGCACAGATG
>VWZE01006229.1:106411-159542 GCA_013396675.1 Eubucco bourcierii | reverse complement strand
GTGTTCAAGACCAGGTTGGACGAGGTCTTGAGTAACCTGTACTTGTGGGAGGTGTCCCTGCCTATGGCAAGGGGTTGGAACTAGATGATTCTTGAGGTCCCTCCCAACCTTACCATTCTATGATTCTATGATTTAAAACGAATAACCAGAAAAAAAAAGTATAAAAGACAAGGTGTAGGCTAAGGCCCTGTGTCTAGACTGAAAAGTGCCTAAGGGGCATTGAGGTGGAGTTAAGATGTGTTTTGTTTCTCATGCTGGTGATCAGTTTCCTAGGTGGCAGGCATAAGTTAACACATTTTTACTGGATGTTAGAATGATTTAATGGTTTTGATTTGGTAGATTCAGTTGTTTACTTAATGTTTTTAGAGTACAAAGGCTAAACTTCACATGAAATTATTCAGAGGAGGTTATGATCCCCAGAGGGTGCTTTCTTGCAGCCATCTTCCTAATTCTAAGCTGTGCATAGCTGAGAAGTGGTGTCTTTGTTAGCAAGTATCTCAAAGCCAGGTTAATTCTATGGGCATTGTTGTGTTTCTTTAACCTAAGGCTATTATTGCTGCATGGTAGTTATGACGAATTCAGAGAGAGTTTTCAGTTGCAGTTTGCCACACACCTTGGTGGTTGCAATGGTATTGGTTGCCCAAGGGCTCTCAGTGTTTTGGGCTAAGGAAGAGGCTGCAGGCCCAGTTTCTGTGTGCACGCGATGGACTTCCCTTCATACACACAGGCGTGCTGTTCTTGAGAAACAGCTGCTTTAGGACAGTGATTGAATTCATCTCACAAAGAATTTCGAGTGGATCTAGACCTGGGCTTGCTTTTTCTTAGACTTGGCTTACACCTGTCGTTACCAGGCAGAAATGACTTCAACTGTCTTTGTTTAACCTGCTTTTTCGCAGCAGTAGGGTTTGTGTGAGGTCAGTCGCACTGCTAAATAGCACTTCAGCTATTGTGTTTATTCTGCTGTGGGCTTTCCTGTGGAGATCCTCCCCGGCAGTCACCTTACTGCTAAGATCAACCACTCTCTGCACTTTTCCCCATGAATTGAGGAAGATCTGGTCTCAGCCTCGGAGAACGGATAGTTCACAGCTTACTGCAGGATAAATGTTACGTGGTGGGATTAATCTAGGTCTTTGCAACAGGAGCTGCATATTATGTTTACCTACTGGAGCTTCTGTCTTTCCAGCTTAAATATTGGTTTATTGTGTTCTGTGGTTCTGTGCATTTTCCCCATCCTTTCCTGCTGGGATGAGGACTCATTTTCTTTCTTGCAAATCAGTTGTATCAGTTGCATCACTGATCGTAAGCCTAAGACATTATCACAAGTGTGTGCCCTTAGAGTACAGCTGGAATTTTATTGTTAATTTTAGAAAGCAACATATTGCTAAGTACTTGCAGAAGTGGGTATCAGGTAGATTTTTGATCCCAGCCAACTCACAGGGAGGCTCTTATCAGGAACGGAACTCGTTAACTAGTAAGTCATGGCAGTTTATATTCTAGAACCTGCAATACACACAGGCAGCATGAGGTTTCTTTCCAAAATCAACTTTCAGAAACAGGTTACTGCCTTACAGTAAGGAAATGTTTCTTCCATTGTATCTCACCTTTGTTCTACTGATGCAGATATGCAGCAGTCAGTAACACTGGAGGAGGAAGAGACAAGTTGTCTTCCTGATAAATCTGGCATCAGGAAATACATCTTTGTTTTATCCCCTCTATTCCCTGATCAACATGGTGAAAAGACTTTTATTTAATGAGTTTTAGAGTTCAGTCTCTCTGGAACTATTTTTAGTACTTACTGTCACTCACTACATCTTCATGGCAATTCTGTTTTATTACTATGAAATTGCAGTGTTATTTATTATCTTCCAATGTGTAGTGAAGAGGCATCACATGGTAGTTCCACTGCTATTTTCTCAGAGCAATACAAAAGGGATAAGTTTTCACTATTTGGAAAGGGAAAGGCAGAGCTTCATTTCTTTCAAGAGCAAAAATGATCCTGAGGGTGTTAAATGTCCCACAAACTTTCTCTTCTTTGGAGTTTTACAATGACTTTACTGCAAAGAGTGGAGGTCTTGAGTAAGGCTCACTACTGGAACCTGAGAATGCTGATGACAGTCCCTGCTCTTTCTGTTCTGAAGGGATTTTCAGAAATACCTCAGTCATTTCTCTTTTCCTCTATACAAGTGGCTGTCAGTTTTAATCTCCTTCTGCCTGAGAGTACTGCTCTGGTTATAGAGCAGGTAGTGAAGAGGAGGGCATTACAGGTTCACACCATTGCAACACTCAGTCAGCATTCATCCCAGGGCTCTAAAATGTGCGCTTCCCAGGCACTTGGGTCTGCTCCTGTTGCTGTTCACAGCTGGGGAACTGAGCAAATACCTCATTGTCACAACTGAGCCAATGTGTAATTGTCACCAAACAGTGCAAATATTGCAATTCACTTGCTGAATATTCAATTGCCTAATACAAATCCTGTTGTATTTCTTCATTATATATCCATAGCATGGCTCCAAAGACAGCTTAGTGAAGGACAGGTCAGGTTTCTGGAGCTCTTGCCTAGCTGTGGAAGCATAGGAACTCAGAGCAATGCTCAGCCATGTTCAACACCTCAGTTTGAACCCCTCCAGGTATGCTGACAGTGTGGTTCCCTGTTCAGTGACATGTCTGGGAGTATTTCTGAAAAACTGTAAGAGAGGAGCTGAAGAGGGGAGATGACTTCCATAACTGCCTTACCCACAACTATCCACCGTTCTTGTTTTGGGAAGGGTATCCCCACATTTAGTTTAGTTTCTAAAGTATAAGGTTCCAAAGTATAGTTTCAAGCCTGACAGCCAGACAACAGACAGGCTGCGACCTGTGGACAACTGACTGAATCTCTCCATACTTCCCTTTCCCATCTTTGGCTTGTGGCGCAAGTCCAGCAGGAACATTGTGGTGAGTGGGATGGCTTTAAAACTGAGATGTCTTAGCCCTCCAGTACAGTCCTCCAGGGACCAGATGGGTGCAGGGAGATGGGCACAGGGAAGTGTAACCTTTTGTTGCTCCACGCCTTCATTCCTGCTTCTCCCTAATGTCTAAATGGACATGTCTCTGGTCTCTGCTCCCAGTGCTGAGCTGCTGTCTCAGGTATTCCTGGGGGAGCTGAGGCTTTTTGGCCTTCAGCATCATTCAGGCTTGGGTAGGGAGGCCTGGGGCATTGGGGCCGAGTTGGGAGGAGGCTTCGGAAGGTTTTGGCCTGTTGAGGTTGTGGTAGGCCCAGGTTTGGAGAATTGAGCCGAGCCTGAACACAAACGTGTGTGTTGTGTATTTCTGTGTACCTTTGTGAGTAGTGTTTGCATTTAAGCTTCCAGTCCTGTGTGGAGCATTTTTACTTTACTCCTTTGGGAGGAGGTAAAGATAGCTTCTGTCTGCTCAAAGCCAAGACAGTGAGAAATTCCTTCAGGGGTCCTGGTGCAGCTCCATGTTGTGCTGACCTGTGTAACTTCATCCCTACAGTTTGAGGCTGTAGCTTGGCTTTGCAAGTTCACATTTTCACAGGCAAACTATCACTTTTGAAGGAAAAATGTAAGTGTGTTAGCTTGTGTTCAAATGGTGTGCACTGTGCTGTGCAGCTGCCTGTGTCAGGAATTGTGCTTCTGTGCTCCTTCCCTTGCACCGCAGTTAGGCAGCAGCTCTCTGTGTGCTGGCAAAAGCAGACAAGGGATCTACAAGATCTACGAGCTGGGATCTAGCTTGTAATTTTGCAGAAGGCCTTGGGTATTCTGTGTTGCTACACCTGAAATAATCAGCAGTTAGCAAAAGTGAATTATTGTCTGGACTTTCTGGAAAGATTTTAGTGTCCTTTGGACAAAAGACTGCATTTTAGACAAAGGTTGTGGTAGTAGTTGGCTCAGCGAATGGCTGAATTGCTTTCCAATGGGAAGCTGATCTTTTACACTTTATTGACTGCTTGCTTTTTAATTGTTTTTCCTCTTTTTTAACATTTTGTTCATTGTATTTCCCAGTATTGCTATATTCGGCCTACTTGAATTGAGTCACTGCAATCTGCGTAGTTGAGGTATCAGGCAGAGTAATATTTTTAGAAAGAACAAACCTGTCTGATTTTGAGAGGATTGGTGACATGTAATAAATAGGTGCACATGTCTGGCTTGTTGCTCTCCTAAACTTGCACTGTGCCTTGACATGAGGTACAGTAGGAGGTCAGGAAAAGATATCCTCATGTTGTCTACCCCTTGACTTGTACTTAGGATCCTGTTGGGCTGAAAACATACATCCTGTAATGTTTGTCATTTACAGTCTGTGAAGAGAAGGGTTGGTAATAAGCACAAGGGAGAGCTATGGGCACAAAACGAGGGGTCTTTCTCTAGTGGTTCAGAATACTGTTCTTGAAAGAAGGTTGAGGATGGAGTTGATCTACTCCATTATTATACTGTCATACATATTATACTGTCATTATTTACAAGGTCCTGCAATGACAGGACAAGGGGCAATGGGCTTAAACTGGCGGAGGGGAGATTTAGACTAGATGTTAGGAGGAAGTTCTTTACAGTAAGGGTGGTGAGGCACTGGAACAGGTTGCCCAGGGAGGTTGTGGATGCTCCCTCCCTGGATGTGTTCAAGGCCAGATTGGATGAGGCCTTGAGTAACCTGTACTAGTGGGAGGTGTCCCTGCCTATGGCAGGGGGTTGGAACTAGATGATCCTTGAGGTCCCTTCCCACCTTACCATTCTATGATTCTATGATTCTATGATACTCTTTGTCAGTTCCCAAGGTATAGTTATTACAGTTATACCATTCGTAATGTTTTAAGAAGTAATCAGCAACAGACTGATTTCAGAGTCCTTTTTATCACAGAGTCATTTTTGTATAGTTATTTAGCACAATATTCTTCCCTATTTCTGTGAGAAATGGCTATGTTCTATCAGACTACTGCTCTGCAGGTATAAATCTGTGAGATATTTTGAGCACAAAAGACTGTGCAACTGTGATGAGCATGAACCAGAACCTGTGGGGTTTTTCCCATTCCTCCTGACAATGTCCCAGCAGTCAGTACCCCATGGATTGAACCAAGTGCAGTGATGCAATACATATACACCATGATGCCATGATGTAAATATGCTATGACGTCTAGAGACCAGTTCTAGGGGGCATTTAGGTGCACGTAGCAGTAGAAACTCTTCTGTCTTACCACGTTAAATGTCTGTGTGTCATTACTGTTGTATTGATTCATCTGACTAAATGTTGCCATTTTAAAAAACCTCTCTAATTTTTTATTTACATGACAGCCCAAAACAGCTCCGAAAAGGACCTTTGGATCCATTACAAACGATCAGGTAAATATACACAGCAAGTGTTCCACAAGAGTAGCAGTTTGTTTATTTCAGAGACCACTGTGTACAGGGATCCACTGAAAAGGATGTCATGAAAACTGAATGAGATAACAGAGCTGCTTATTGCCCTGATAAAGAATCTGTGATGAAGGCCAGACCCTCTTAAAACTAATGCTGCCACTGAGATGAGCAAGGTCTTGTTTTGCTTCAAATAGTTAGGTTAAAATACTTGACCTATCTTTCATCTTTTTAGATGAACGAAGTTCACCTTTTTTGTTTGTAACTCACAGCCTTATGCAGTGCTGGTGATAGTCACTTAGCAGATTTTTTTTTACCATTCAATGATTTAAATGGCAAAAGGTAGTAATTAAATGTTACCTGTCTGGTGTGCTTTTCCCATGGACTTATGACCTTCCCAGTGTGAACCAAAGCTGCAGGTCACTGGAGTCGTGGCAGCTGAGTTGTGGAGTGGCAACTGAGGTACAGTTCTGTCCAAATAACAATCTGACCCTAATGGAAATTGCCACTTCACTGAGATCTTAATGATATTAGAGCCATTCGCTTCAACATCAAGGATTTCACATTTCTCTCAGAATTTTTACCTCTCAGTTTCTTCACTCATAAGGTAGACAATTACATATTTGTGATCTTTAAAATGTGGTACTTGAATGTTTCAGCATTTTTTGAAGTGTTTAGAAGAAGAGAGCTGTCCATAATATCACATTTAACCTGATCCCTTAGACAACATGAAACAGCCTTGTTTGAACTGGGAGAAAGGACAATTTGCTATGACCGGTGGAGTTTTTTGTTTGGTTGGTTTTTTCTGGTTTGGTAGGTTTTGAGAGTTTTTGTTGTTGTCGTTGTTTTGGTTTGGGTTTTGGGTTTTTGGTTTTTTTTTTTCCAATGGTTTAGAAGATGGATAAACCTGCACCAAATAGTGAGTAATATTAGGATAATATTTTTTTCCATAAAAATGGAGCTTTAAAAATTAACTTAGAAGAGATCTTTACTTTCTTTTCTGTTTCTTTAGTAGGTCACTGCTAGTGATAGGGAACTGAAACCCTCTGTTTTGTATCAAAATCCTGTTCTATAATGAAAAATATCTTTCTCATGCTTGATACCTGAAGGAAAGCAGAAGTGGGTATGCATACGTATAGCTGCATGTATTCAGAGCCTATATAAAGGGTTTGTTGTAGCTGTGGGATCTAATGACAGAATAATCAGTGCCAATCTGTCAACTTGTGTACAGATAAAGAAGTAAAAGATAGCTGACAGGGTTTTTTTCCTCTAGCTTCTTTGTTTGTTGTGTTGTTTTTTTCTGGAGCCCTATGGTAAAGCCTAGAATACATAATTCAGCATCTCTCAGTAATTATCAAATTTATGGGAAATATCTGCTAGCCAGATTGAGCATGAAGAGAAAACTCACACTCCACCTTCATGCAGAGATCAGCATAGAATTGCCATTCCAAAATTGGTTCCAAATCCAGATCTTTATTTAGAAATTATTTGCAAGGCTTAGATCTTCAGATACCTTCTGCTAAAGAAGGTGAACTCATCTTGGATTTTATTGTTTCAAAATGTGTTCCAGGGCACTTCAAACTGTCCCTAGTTGCAACTTAATGTTGTCGCAAACGCTGTGCAAGTGGCACAGTAGATTTTAAAATAGAGATTAATAGCTCTTTGCCATGAAATAAATGATTATTTATGTAGGGTCAGATTCTGGCTTTGAGAAAACAAATCAGTGAAAGAGCGTGGCCTCCTGCAGAAGGAGACCTATAAATGCATTCACTCAGTAGTTGGTAGGAAGGTGCAACGAACACAGATCTTTTGTAATTAATGAGAAAAAAAGAAACCTAACGCTCTGGGAATCATGCTCTTTCCCTTTGGTCTGAAGTGTCTCAAACCAGTTCAGAACACAGATGCAATTACATGAGTAAAGGAGGAAAGCTGAGCACCAGAAATGGGACAGGAATGAGGCTGGATGCAGTTGCCCATTGTAACAAATATGACAACTATAAAGAATATCCTAGTTAGTCAGCATTGTTCATACCTTCTCTTTCTGGTCACTCTATACATTCAGCTTTCATGATCCTCATTCTAGCTCTGCCCTTGTGGAAGATACAGCTGGGAAACTGCCTTTAAAGCCTTTTTTCCTCTGAAGGGTGAGAGATGAGGAAAGAGGATAATTGTGTTGCTCATAATCCCTGCTTTTCTGAAGAGCCAGCAGAAGAGGGAATTTAGTTCTAGATTGCAATCTTTATTTTTTCAGCCTGTTCTAGCAACAGCAATGGTTTAAAAGCAGGCATGTCTGTGTAGTACATAGCTCTATTTGCAGTTCCAGGGGTCTAAGATGGTCCACAAACCCCATGAAAAGATTTGATTATTTCCAAACCGTAGCATTTGTTGAAATGAAAGGGGATGTTTTCTCACTGGCATTGTGATTTTCACTACAAGTGTAAAATATATTAAAAATAGGAAAGAAATAGTTTAAATTAGAGTTTAAAATTATATTTCTAATAAATGGTTATGATGTGCATTCTTACCTTCTAAGGCCTGAATTATCTAGTAATGGTCTGTACCATTTAAGGCCTGAATTATGTCATAAGAACCTTTTAATGGTTTCAGATCGTGTCCAAGGTTGCCTCACAACCAGTGCCTTCATCTTCTTTTCCTTGAACCTGAATATTGCTATAGACCCTCCAGTGCATGGATGCTGTCTTGCCTTTTGCATGTGTCTGAACTTTGACTTCGTTCCTTTTCTCCATGCTCATTCATATGAAAGAGAAGCCAAATTACATCTGTCCGTGAATTTAATAACTTCTCTGTAGAAATAGAGAAACTGGTTTAAAGAAGTCCAAACAAACAATCAAAATAAACCCAAACCCAACAAAAAACTCCACAAGGCTGCCCCCTGAAGCCACTACTGCTGTCCCTCTCACTTGCTTTTCTCAAAGTAGGCATTTCTTCCCACATTTACCCTGAAGCTGTCTTAAGTCCCTGGGACTTGGAACCAAATTTGATATTGATATAGAAGAGCAGATTCTTGTATACAGTTTGCATATATAAATGAATATTCCAGGACACTTTAGGAATGTTGCTGAGCTGTCTTTCTGTTTAGATGTTCCTTCATACTGAAGTGTGTTTGTTCTGTCTTGTAGGGTCAAAACGTGTTTGGTCTTGATATAATTGAGACACCTGAGGGAGATAAGTGGCCTCAGCTGATTGTCCAGCAGATCCTGGATAGGGAACAGAAGGATACCTATGTGATGAAAATTAAAGTTGAAGATGGTGGAAGCCCTCCAAGGTCTAGCACTGCCATCTTGCAAGTCACAGTGACTGATGTGAATGACAATCGCCCGGTCTTCAAGGAGAATGACATTGAAGTTAGTGTGCCAGAAAACGCTCCGGTGGGCACCTCTGTTTCTCAGCTCCATGCCACTGATGCAGACTTGGGCTCAAATGCACAAATCCACTTCTACTTCAGTAACCAGATCTCCAGTTTGGCCAAGAGGCTCTTTGCCATTGATAATACCACTGGCCTCATCACTATACGAGAACCACTGGACAGGGAGGAATCCCCTGTCCACAAATTAACTGTTTTGGCCAGTGATGGCAGCTCAACTCCGTCAAGAGCAACAGTGACTGTTAATGTCACAGACATCAATGACAACGTGCCATCAATAGACACAAGGTACATCATCAACCCGGTGAACGGCACGGTGCTCTTGTCTGAGAAGGCTCCCCTCAACACCAAAATCGCACTGATCACGGTGATGGACAAGGACGCGGACCTGAACGGAAAGGTGACTTGCTTTACGGATCACGACGTCCCTTTCAGGCTCAAGCCCGTGTTCGATAACCAGTTCCTCCTGGAGACAGCCACCTTTCTAGATTATGAAGCCATGCGGGAATATGCCATTAAAATAGTGGCTTCGGATTCAGGGAAACCTCCCTTAAACCAGTCTGCAATGCTGCTGATCAGAATTAAAGACGAGAATGACAATGCTCCAGTCTTCACGCAGCCCATCATAGGCCTTTCCATCCCTGAAAACAATGCTCCTGGTACACAGCTGACCAAGATAAGCGCTACGGATGCTGACAGTGGGCGCAATGCTGAGATCAGCTATATCCTGGGTTCTGATGCACCCCCGATCTTCAACCTTGACCGCCGTACAGGCATCCTGACAGCAGTGAGAAAGCTGGACAGAGAAAAACAAGACAGGTACTCCTTTACTGTGCTGGCTAAGGATAATGGGATGCCACCCTTGCAGACCAATGCTACTGTGACAGTGTCAGTCCTGGACCAGAACGATAACAGCCCTGCTTTCACACATAATGAATATAATTTCTATGTGCCAGAAAACTTACCCATGTATGGCACAGTGGGGCTTATCACAGTTACAGATGCTGACGCGGGAGAGAATGCTGCAGTCACACTGTCTATATTAAATGGTAGAGATAATTTCATTATAGATCCACTTACTGGTGTTATAAGACCTAATATTACCTTTGATAGGGAACAGCAGGGGTCATACACTTTCCAGGTGAAAGCTGTGGATGGAGGAAGACTGCAGCGTTCCTCAACTGCCAAAGTGACCATCAATGTTGTTGATGTAAATGACAATAGACCTGTTTTTGTCATTCCTTCATCTAACTATTCGTATGAGTTGGTTCCAACATCCACCAGTCCAGGGTCTGTAGTCACTAAAGTGTTTGCTGTTGATAATGACACAGGAATGAATGCAGAACTCCGCTATAGCATCATAGGTGGGAACTCGAGGGGCTTGTTTACAATTGACCAATTAACAGGCAATATTACTTTGAAAGAGAAGGTAATTACATCAGATCATGGCTTGCACAGGCTAGTGATAAAAGTCAATGACCTAGGACAGCCAGAGTCTCTTTACACTATTGCTCTGGTGCATTTGTTTGTGAATGAAACAGTCACCAACAGTTCCTATGTGCAGGAGCTAGTGCGCAGGAATATGGAAACTCCAGTTGGCCAGAATGTCGGGGATGGCGAGATAACCCCCCAAACCAATGATTATGTCAAGATCATCATTGCCATTATTGCAGGCACCATGACAGTGATTCTGGTAATTTTTGTTACTGCTTTAGTACGCTGCCGCCAGACACCTAGGCACAAGGTTGTCCAAAAAAACAAGCAGAGCGGTGAATGGGTTTCTCCAAACCAAGAGAACAGGCAGATCAAGAAAAAGAAGAAGAAGAAGAAGCGGTCGCCAAAAAGTCTCCTCCTCAACTTTGTGACTATTGAAGAATCTAAGCCTGATGATCCTGGCCACGAGCACATAAATGGGACTTTAGACATTCCTGTAGAGCTAGAAGAACAGACTATGGGAAAATATAACTGGGCCACCACACCGACCACATTTAAGCCTGACAGCCCAGATTTAGCAAAGCACTACAAGTCTGCTTCACCACAGCCTACCTTTCAAATTAAACCTGAGACTCCCGTTCCCCCCAAGAAGCACCATGTCATTCAGGAACTGCCTCTAGATAACACCTTTGTGGTGGGCTGTGACTCAATTTCCAAGTGCTCATCAAGCAGCTCGGACCCTTACAGTGTTTCTGAATGCAGCTGTCAAGGAGGCTTCAAGACCCCAGGCCCCATACACACCAGACAGGTAATAGAAATTTTAAGGTGTCCTCTTCCTCCTTCCTTTCTCACTTGATCAGTCCTGTAACTCTAGCTACTGCTAAATAACTTTCTCTGCTAGGGTTGGAAAGGTCCCCTGTGACGGAGACGCTGAGCGGTAAGCAGTGTGAGGTCGGTCAGTTCAGGGAGGACGGCGAAGCAGCCTGTGGCTGCAGGGGCACCGAGCGGGGAGCTGCTGCATCAGTGGGCACTGCTGCCTGCAGGTGGCACTGTGGCACTTCCTGCGCCCCGGCGGCACCCGTAGCAACTGTGGCGGGCAGGCAGGGCTCGCGGTGCTGTCCCCCGTTCTGTGTACTCCAGAGCTGAAACCACCTAGGCCGGCTGGAAGGCAGTGAAGCTTTGAATGAGCTGATAAGTGATTCTTAACTTTAATGGAGTCTGGAGCTGCAGCATGCATTCGGGCATAGCTTTACTCCAGGGTCTCGAAAGCAGGGAAGGATTTTCCTCTGGGAATGTCGGTGCTGTTTTCAGACTAGAAGCAGTCTGGACTGCTTAAACCTGGAGAATGACACAGTTGACAGGCAAAGTCTGGGGCACATTAGAAGCATCCATGTAGCTGCTCTCAGTTACTTGTTGCTCTGCCTGAAAAACCAGATACTAACTACTCAGAAATTCAGTACAGGAAAGGAAATGTCTAAAGAACCCTCAGCTTAAAATGAAAACCAATCTGAGACCATAGCGCTTTTGTAGCTTTCAAGACACTACAGAAAGGCATTAGGGCACTGGAAATAGACTGCTCATATCTATCCATCTTCTGGATCATTTTGCTGATAATAAAGCTTTGCTGTTTGCTTACTTTTCTTTCTTCACAAATGGCATGCTTTTCCGTGAAACAGTTTTCCAGTTAAGTTTTCACTGACCGAGCAATTAATGATGAAAGAAACAAAATTTTCAGGAGAGTTGTTTATATTATTGATAAGACATTGGAATGCTATTGCTCGAGAACAAATCTTCAGCATGACTAAGTCTGTTACGCTTTTTTCCACCAAGTCAGGTTTGGACTTTTTTTCCTATGGGCTTTGTTTTATTACCGGAATTGTGATCACAAAATGTGCCTAGAACGAGCTGCTCATTCAAAGTAATCACCAGAGTTTTGAAAATCGCAGAATGGGTTTCTTTTAATCCATCTTATTCCTCTCCAAAAACAAAGATACGTGGCAGCCTGTATCACTCTGCTCTCTAAAAATGTCATCTTTTCCTGAGGTGTATTAACAGAAAAACTGAAGGAAAAAGAGAAGATTTTTATTTTTTTTTACCTCAAAAGCATGACAGCACCATAAGATGTGTAGCTTACTGAGATATGAATATTTTCTGTTAAAAGTGCTTGAATGTGTTAATTTAAATCACACATTGGAAAAGCTTCTTCCTAGTTTGTTCTCTGTTTGACCCCTCATAACGCTGAGGAGGGTGCTGCTGTTTTCAGCATTTCTGTAGGCCTGATCTGAGTGATTTTGCAGTTAAGTTCTGGTACAGTTCTTCTGAGCCAAAAAGGTTTTTCCATTGTCTGCTTAAATGCACTTTGTCATGCAGTAATACTGCTAACATATAAAGTAAGGTCATGACTCTAGGTTTTCACAGTTCTTCCATCAGAAGGGGCTTTTTGTGTAGAAGGGAAAGCAGTTGTCTTCTGCAGCATTGCTGGGAGAAAAGAGCATATTCTTTTCTCTTTACCTTAAAGGTCAGTAACAGGGTTTTCCTAACCAAAAGAGCAAAATAGAAGTGTTTAGAGTTTTTTGACACTCATTACCTGATATTAGCCTATCTTCATATACCATAACTGAAATTATAGTAGCGTGATGTGACAAATAGAACAAAAAGAGATTAAAGTTCCTGTTTGTATTAATTTCTGTTGAGTGTACAGCTATCCTTCTTTTAAGATGAGTGTTCCTGTATGAAAGTGATGGCAGTGTTAGAGAAAGTGTAGCTACTCACTACCAATGCTCCTTTACATTCATTTGAAAACAACATTTACCTTGAAGCAGGAGAATTCGCATTGCTGTTATTTTCTTAAATAAAAGTAATGTCATAAATGCATTCACTTATGTAAGCTGGGCAAGAGTGGCCATTGTGTTAAATTGTTGGTCTTGAACTGTGGTCAGCAAGGCAGAATTGTTTCCTGATAAAGAAAAGCAAGCAAACTCT
Organism: Eubucco bourcierii; assembly: GCA_013396675.1. NCBI lineage: Eukaryota > Metazoa > Chordata > Aves > Piciformes > Ramphastidae > Eubucco > Eubucco bourcierii. The sequence goes on along the minus strand of VWZE01006229.1, from coordinate 146,393 downwards.
TCCTTAAACTTCTACAGAGCTTATAGAAGTCAGCTTACTCCGAACTTCCTTCACTATATTGTAGTCTGACTAGATTTATCTCCTATGGGACTGTAGAAGGTGGCTTAGAACAGACTGACTTGGAGTTGTCACTGTTAGCCAGGAAAGAAATGAAGCAAACAGAAATAAGCTTCTACCAGGGTGCCTCAGATGATGTCCCAGCATGCTGCAGCCTCCGACACTAACAGAAATTTGTGCTTAGTAATACATTTGTGTCGTGTTCTCTGAGTTTGCTGTGAAATGTAGGGCAGCCTGGAGAATTGAAGTTCAGTTAGAAAGGGAGATGTGCTCTTTTGAAAAGCAAGAATGTCTAATGTGAGAAAAAGGACCGTACTTTGTCACTGGGATGCACTCCTTGTGCAAGCCAAAAGCTCTCTCAAGGAGGCCAGAGACGGTCATGTTCTCTGGGAAGATCTCTCTTAAGTTTCTGCTACGTGCTGATATTAATAGGCCATGAACTGCAACTGTTCCTGCTTTCATCCACACAAGATTTTCTACTCAGACATTTAAACCAACATGCAATTAAAGCTAAAAATAGAAGTTTTCTTTGTAAACTTTGAATTTTGAGTATGTCTTGATGTCTTTAAAGAAAGGAAGTTATGCCTTTACAGCTAAATTTGCCTCAGAGGTCTGTAAAATGACAGAAAATAATGGTAACAGTTGTACTCAAAAAGCATGCAAGAGAAGATGCAAATATTTTTCTACTAAAACCCAAAAAATCTCTTTAGGGGTCATGTGGGAAATAAAACACCATTGCTACAGCCGACATTTTTATGGAGAAGGAATCAGGGAGAGACTCCTGATGCAGCTGAGGGCACCTTGAATCAGGAACTAGTGGAAGTTAGTGAGAGGAAAGTATGGTCCTCATGTAGTGTCCCCAAAGAGAGAGCTCGAGCTTCTGTTGTGTGTGTGTGTGAGAAGGGACAAAGGGAAGAGATTCACGGGTTCATTGATTGGTTTGGGTTGGAAGGAGCCTTAAAGTTCAACCAGTTCCAACTCCCCTGCCATGGGCAGGGACACCTCCCGCTAGCCCAGGTTGCTCAAGGCCTCATCCAACTTTGCCTTGAATACCTCCACGGAGAGAGCATTCACAACCTCCCTAGGCAACCTGTGTCAGTGTCTCCCCACCCTCACTGTAAAGAACTTCTTTGTAATCTCCAGTCTCAGTCTACACAGGAGTAATCGCTGAACTCCAGTGACAGACCTGCAAAAATAGGAGCTTTCTCTTTGCGTGGAGGAGAGAGAATTATTTTTTTTAAAAAACTTACCATGTGATAAATTGTGAAGAGACTTCCTATTTGCAATAAGATTTTCCAAATTTGGAGGCTTGTCAAATCAAAATTACTTTCGGTGTGATGAGATCATTGTATTGATAATCATAGGCCTCATAGAGAGATGCATTTCTTTGATGTAAAAACACAGATAATCTTTAAATTTCTCTGCAAGATTTGTAAGAGCCTAATTTTTACTGGCATTTACCTTAGTGAGGGCAGACTGTATGAAATATTCCATACTGGCACAAGTTTATGGTTGGTTTTATGTTTACATTGGAATGCCAAAAACCAAGGAGAGCTTTTTCCATTCTAGTTTTTGTGTAACACAATTCAAAATTTTGGAACCTTTGCTTTGGCACCTTAAACAACATTTAGACAATTCAAATGTTCTCTGTTCAAAACATGCACAGGGTATGATGTGATCTGTGGCAGTAGGGTTCAGAGGAGCTGCTGCCACAAAGGTTCCTTAGAACCTCACATGCACCTTCCCTTCTAAGCATCCCTTTCTGTTACTTAATGTGTAAAGGTTTGGGAGTTCCCCGCCCCCCTCCACTTTGTAAAATGACCCAGACTAGCACTCAGTCGGCTGGAAGTTAAATGATGAAGCTATATTTACAGCTTTGCACAATGTACAGCAGATATTTACACTATATACACAATATTTACAGAAATATACAAGTAAAAGGTAATACAACAACACAACTCCCCTCCCAGAAATCAGAGACCCCAGGAGGGGCTCCCAACCACCCTTCCACCTTCTCCCCACCCCTTTACCTTACCCCAAGGTATGCCTTACGTGCAAGGTAAATTAGGAGGATCGGCCAGGAGGGTTAGAAGAAAAGTGGTTAGTGAGGATTAATCAGCAGAGGAGCCAGAGCCCAGAAGCTGCTAGATCACCCCAGCAGCTCCTGTTCCAGCAAGAGCCAGAGAGAGACTGACTGATCTATTGTTTTGGTTAGTGTTCCCAAACAATTCTCCAGCAAGCGTATGAGTGCAGTAGACATCATGATGTTTTCTTTCACAGCCTATAGTGTAATTTTCTCTATTAAAATATTCTAATTAGCCTCAAACCAGCACATAATGCTACCTCAGACATTCATTTGAAGATAATGTAATGCACTTGATAGTGACAGCAGAAATCTTGGACAGTAAGCACTCGGTCACTCGGGAAGGCTCCTGTGGCCTTTTGTTAAGGTTCAGAACAAGTTTTTGGTGGCTGTGTGCTGTCAAATCTGTGTGAGTGTTGATGAGAGCAGCCCCTGTGCCGCTGCCGGAGCAGCGCGGTGCCGTCACGCTCCACTCCATCATTACATGCTTTTGGTGCTTCTCCTTGCTTCCCAGTGCGCCTGGGTCTGCATGGTCATTTGGCTCCAATGCAGGCACTATATCATTGCGGGGAGATTGCTGAGGGACTGAACAGGCATGCAGATTGATTTTTCCTCATACTTACTAATGCTTTAGTTAATTTTTATTTGCCAGGGCTCTATCATCTGTGCACATGTCCATGCTTATGGACAGAGATTTCAGATGACACACTGGTCTCTGCTAAACTTGTTTGTAATGAAACTGATTGCAGATAGCCTTTATATCCCTTCCAGAAACCTGAATGGGGAGTATAGCTCATTTAAAACACCTTGCATTTTGGTGCACTGCTGTCTCACTTCTATGATTCTGACTGATTAGCAGCCACTTAGACCTGCTTAAGGTTGTGGTATATTTGCGTTTCTGATTCTAATTTGAAATGTGGTGAAATGTCATTAGGGCTTCCCACTCACTATGAGAACACTGTGCTTATGATGTGAAATGCACCTGAATTTAATAGCTCTGAAAACTCACCTCTTGTGTAAATCTTCAGCTTCAGGACTTACTGTTTTGTTTGATAGCAGTGAGATCAGTGAGTGTAGGGTACTGCAGTGAGCAGCAGGCAGTGCTGATGCTTCTGCAGTTTCGAAGGATATTGAATAACATTGGCACTTTGCATTGATACAGAGCAAATTACACAATGTTTTTGTTCTAAATCTCAGTAAAACAGCTGTTGGTATAAGACCATCCTAAAAACCATTTCAAAATTGCTCGCTGTGATTCTAAATATTCTTGTCATCTTCTCTTAATTTCTCTTAATTTTCTGATGTTGGTAGTTCTGATGTGCTGCCATGTAAACATATTTCAGAAAAACCCTGAAACTGCCATCTGAAGGAAGGATTTCTAACTGAAGAGTAACTGAAAGTCTGGTGGAACAGAAGTTAGGGATCAACAACTTAAATGTACACTGCTACTGGAGTAAAACCAGTCAATAAAATGCTTTTCCTCTGTGGAATGCAGTGAAGAAAAGATTACCCCAAATTGTTTTTTTAGTCTATATCTTTCACTGGAACAGTATGGGGAATAATACCTGGAAAGCACTCCCCTTGCCTTACAGTAGAGGACAAAAACAGAGTACAAATGGGAAGAAAAAAAAAATTAATATGACGCTAAAGATTTTGAGAGGCAAAGTCTATTTTTTTCCTTGCCCATTAAGAACTTGTAAACTTGTGAGTTTATACTGAAGTTGGCATATGAAGTTCCAGCACTAATAACTGCTGGGCTTTATGCAAACCAGAATGATGCAACTCTCTCAATAGCAGCCTGCCTTCGGGTGGTAGCAACATAACATTGACCAAACATTCAGTGCAGTTCACCTTCATTTTCTCAGGGAGACAGATGGAAGGTTTACTGTTTTCATGCCTCAGCTTTGGTTTTCAGATGAGCTGTAGTGATAAACCATGGCCAGCAGAGCACTCTGCTTTGGCTGCAGTTAAGTTTGCATATCTTCTTTTCTCATTCTCTCTTCAAAGGTGTTGCACTCAATAATCTACGGTGCCTAGCAATTTCCTGGCCAGCGAGTGGCTAGTGTCTGGGTGACACTGGTATTGATAGTGCTTGCTTTCCTCTGAAAGAATTGATCAAAAGGGCTTCATTGCTGTGAAGTTTTAGGAGTCTAACCCTGATGATAAATATAGATTAAAAATTCAAAATAAGCCTTCAGGAATGAAGCAATGAAGCTTAGGAATGATCCTCTTGAATGAAGTCTGCTAAAACCCTGCAGAACCTGTTCTTGGTACTGTGGTAGTCTTTTGAGAGCTGTAATCTGGTAACCACATTTGGGGTTTTGAGCTGATAAAGCAAAAAGCCTAAAAGGTAAGAAACCTGTGAGAAGATACACAGAAGCCCTTGCTGTGGCTCCTTGTGTTTCACTGTGTTTGGTGTGCGTGCGTGGATGTGTGCAGGTCTTTGTCTGTAGAAACCTGGGAGCACACTCAAAGCCAAAGGTGCCTGGTGACCTAGAACCGCAGGAGTTCAGCACCGCTCGAGCCAGGCAGTGATTGAGGTGGTAGCAATGTGGAAGCAAAGCTGTCAGTGTATGGGGAGGATGCTGCAGGCAAGGGCTGTTCTCATGCTGTTTCTCTGTTTGCCAGCTCTGAAGGCCATCGCAGCTGATGTTATGTACTGAAGTCGTACGTGTACACAATGATGTTAAGCCAGCAAACATGAAAACAAGGAAATAGCACGAGAAAGCCCTTTGTCCTGTCTCTGATTGCCGAAGAACTTTATCGTCCGATCTCCAGAGGGGTTTGGAAGTGACCATGAACTGTTCAAGCTGCCCTGCTGAAAGGTATCAAGGGCAAGAATTTTTTAAAAGCAAAAGACAAAGACGTTTTAGTACCTTGTGCTCTAGTGTTCTATACCATAGTTTTGCTAAGAAAAAAGTAATGTGACCCATCCTTCTGCACTGCTGCTGATTATGGTACATCAAGTTTGCTTGTAATCATCTTCTTGTCCCAGAGTTCTGTCCTTATTTATTTTAGTTGGAGAAATTAGGAACATCTGTTTCTATAAATATATTAAAAGGGAGCAATAAATTTTATTCACACGTTAAAAAAGAGAATGTAAAGTTCTTTATACTCCCTGCATTTAAAAGAAAAGGAAATAAATTGTTGTCACTTATAGCACCGTTATACATGTTAAGAATTGAGTGTTATTTATATCTATTCCATGATACTTTAAATGATGATATTGCTGCTATGGATCATAAATAGAATTGATCACTGCTTTCTCATTTATAGGCACAGTAGTAGTAGTGGAAAACGAGTACTCCCTGCTTTCTTAGCCACCACATCTTGTAAGAAATTATCACCTTTTAAAGAACTGGAAAGTATTAACTTCTAGAAAGAAAATTTCCTATGCATTTTGCTTGCTTGCTAGTGTCTGTGTAACAGATGCTATGCACTTAACCTTCTGAAATACTTTTATTTTAAAAACAAGAGTCGTAAAGCTCATGGCTTGGCTTTTTTTCACTGTTAGCCAGCAGATGGGAAAAAATAAAAGGCCTACTGCTGTTTTTTTTTTCCTCCAAGTGATTTCTCTATGTAGTTAACTTTTTTTTTCTCCTCTTTCCCTTTCTTTCGTTTGTTTTTTTTTTTGTTTTTTTTTACATTACATTTTTTATTTAGCATGCCTCATTTAAAAAAATCTAATTACCTCTCCTGGCTTTATTTGCAGGTTGATTGCAAGTTCTCATCTCTTGCCTCCCATTCGAGGCAGTAATACTTAGTGTGTATCATCCATAGTGTTAGAATTTCATATGCAATGCAAAATCTATTAGGAAGCAAAGGAGTATAAAGAACCATTTTTTTCTGCACTTATATGAAGACTTGTAATATTAGTTTGCTAGAATGAGATGAAATACAGCCACTGCTTTTAACTGGGATGTACAGAGTATATTTAACTTTCTCTTAAAGGAAAGGTTGTGAATGGTTCATGAGTTAGACTACAACATGGAGTTCCTACACGTGACTGTATGTTTGATGTAAAAGCATTTATAGGCTTGTACCTAATAATGACGTTGCCTCAGTTCTCAGACTGTAGAATATCTGCCATGACTGTTGCCTATGGTTTCCTCCACATTTGCTATCTGGCTCTTTTCAAAATGTGTATTTGGCTATTTGATCTGTAAAATAAATCCTGTTAATAACGAAGTCCGTATTGTAATTCAGCATATTGTATTGCAGAATGATAGCTGTGACTGTTACAAAGAACTTGGCGTTTCTGATAACGAAAGCATTGTCTTGGAAAGAAATTTGTATCTGTAAGACAGTTTTTGCTATCCCTATTTATCACACCCGTGCAGCATTTAAGCTTCAAACTAAGCCCAAACATTTTCAGTGGTTAGACAGACTTTGATCATACTTTTTACCTCAGTAACACACTTCAGCCAGTTCCCTTGGGCTGCAGGTTCCTTCCTATAGAGTAAGGCATTCATCTGAGAAGGTCCAGTTTACTGTGTTAGAGCTGGGTCCTGCCTGTTGCTGCTGCGATTGTTTGCTTAGGTGCTTTGTATGTGGGTGATGGGAAGTGTTCAAAGAGTAATAACCCTATGACCTAGTAGAGTTGCTTGTCAGGCAGACAGCAGGGTTCAGATTTGGGGGTTTGTTTTTCGCAGGTTTGTTTTTCTTCAGGTTTCTGTCCCGAACGATTTCAATGCCTACATCAACCTTTGTTTTCCTTTTAAATTGTGGTTTGGTTTGGGGGTTTGTTTGTTTGTTTGTTGAATGGAGACATGCCGAGTTGAGATACTGGACTAGGTTAATTAATCTGACCTCAAGCATGAATCTTTGTCATCTCAGGTGCACAAGCTAGTTGTCCTTAGAGTTTTCTCTGGCAATGAAGAAGCATGGATATGCTATTAAAGTGTATCCATGATAAGAAGTCAGGTTATTTGGTCTTTAGGACTGCACACCTCTGGAAGTGCCTACATTGTTACACTGAGTGTGGAGACACCTTTGATAAGTACTTTTCCAATTTAAATGTGCTAGTTCTGCGCTTGCAGAGAAAACTATTTTTTGTGGCATTCCTAGTTCTTTTCTTTAACCTAGGTTTGGCTTCTTCCTAGTGCTTCCCTGCTCACGTCCTTCTAGTCTGGCAATAAATAATTTAAAACTCTTAAAAAATTACATGTCTACAATGAGAGGTACATTAAGTGTTTGGATTATTTGCCCAAATCAGTGCTCTCTCCCTTCTGGTTCTCTGATGAGCCAGCACCTGCCAAATACACTAAGGGAAAAACCAGCAGCCTTTTAAGTGGGTCAGGCTTCTGTGTTTCCTTGGGTTTGATTTTTATGTTCTTACATCTAAGTATTAATTTTTTTTTAAGTAATTCTTTCATAGACTGACATCAGACTTGTTCAAAGAGCTCATCTCCTGATAGTGAAATGGGTTCATGAGAGCCTGACATGTACTGACCAAATATCTTCTATTTTATATATATATAAAAGAAGATATTTATAGACCAAATATCTTCTATTTGTATGCCAGATAGAAAGTTCTAGACTTCTAGTGATGTGAAGGCTGAACAGAGGCCCGTGGGGTATATTTAGTTTTGAGGGCTTTTTAAAATGGGTTTTAGCATCCTGAGTCAAAGCTAGGTGTAAATGTGTCCAAACAAATACTGTTTCTCAAATGTTTTCACATATAGAAATGTTATTTCCTGACTGCAGAGAAGTCAGAGAAAATGAAGAGCAAAAGTCAGTGAGTTGAGCAAATACTGCTTTTGCAGGTGCAGAAGCATCCTGATGCTTTCTTTGGAATGGTAATGGTACCTTCCAGGTTACTATGTTGTAATTCAGCCTCTGATACTATTGCACATTCTCATCTCAGCAAACTTCTCTAGAGACTTCTTTTACGTGGCACAGATTGTCACCTGTGTCACCAGTTCATCACCAGTTCAGAGAGGTGTGTGTCAGTGGGTCAGGTCCTAGAGTCCGGATATAGTTAGTTGCAGTGCTTTGTGGCTCAGCAAACTCAACAGGCCCTTATTTGCTGCCAGTTTTGCAGACAAATCCAATAGCTGCTCTTATCCCTGCAGTACCAGCAGGCAGAGATAGCTCAGCTTTGATGTTCTGCATCCCATCATAGTGTCAATGCCTGGGTTTCATATGGGTGTGTTCTACTACAGCTCAGTGCCACTCCATCTCCAACCTGTCCTGGGTCCAAGTGAGTCACTTCAAGTAGAAACTATGGCACTCAATCTAATTTGTGTATGAAAGCTGCCTGTCAGGTCAGAAAATGTTCTGGATGTGGCGGGGTTAAATCCTTCTGAATTTAACTGAGCGCAGGACTGCTGAAGGGCAGTAGGGAGCTGTTGGGAACAAAGCTGGTTTGTGATGTGAATAGAATATTATTTTTTTTAACATGAACTGGAATGCTGCAGGGTTTTTCTGTTAAACGTTTTCAGTGATTTCCCATTTTACCATAAAATATATTTATGGTATATCCTGGTATTAGGTATTATTTGTAAAATCTTTTTAACAAATATTTTTTAATATATATCTTTACTTTCATATTGACTTATCGAACACTGTTCCTTTATGGCTCGTTTATCTATTTCTACAATAAATTTTATTTGAAGATTCAATTTCTGTACCTTCTGGAGAAGCACTCTTTTTGAATACACTTCTGGTCTGTTTGCTTAATGCATGCACGCCATCAAAGCTGTACATACACTGATGGTTTTCACAGTGGTTAGGAGCTATAATTATTAAAATATCTGTACCATACAAAGTCTCACCAAGCTTGCTTGAGGAATCTGTCTGAAGAAGTCTGCTTTCAAAACTCCATACACCTTAGCAATGCATTTCTTTTGTCCACATTTTCTTCAAAGAAGTGTGCTCTGAGCAGGAATTCCAAGAGCTGCAGATTTCCAGCAACGTTTACGTAGGTGTGAGTGCTTCTGCTGTGTTTAGAGCTAGGGAGAGAATGAAAGGTAGTGCTTTTCTATCCACCTGGCTGTGTGTGTGTGTTCTGTGTGCATCTGTATATAAAGCAAGAGCATAAGGATGTATGGTGCATTTCTCACCTATTCAGTTAGCAAAGCTGGCAGGCAGTGAGTGTGCCACAGACTGGAGCTGTGTGCTTGTCTCAGTGCCCAGGGTATCTTGCAAAGACAGGTAGCCAAGCACTGAGGTTTTCGCTGGACCACGTTATTCTGCACCGCCCGGAGGTTGAGTGTCCCTTCTAAGAATGTGCTGACTTCTCGCTGGCTTTTGATGATCTGTAGAGGTTTGAATTCCAGTTTGTTCTCACACTGTTTAGTTTTCACTCATTCCAACACTGTCTCCCGCTATTCCAAACTGCCATTTTATCCTGTTGTTTAGACTTGTTCTCTTGAATCTTCCTACTGAAAATGCCATGGAAAAGATGTTTCTGTACTTCCCCCAAATTGTGAGCCTTTGCTTAGTCCATAAACGGACACCTGTATATCAAAATCAGTTATTCATATTCATACAAATGAATATTAACAAAGTGTGTTATCAGGAATTTTTTACTAGTGGTTATCTGATCTCTTTTTAATAGGTTTTATTCATTTGTATTTATGATGGCTTTTGTTTTTATGGAAAGTGTTCATTAAAGCTCAATTAACTTATTTCCAATAAAAAATGAATTATAATATCAAAGCTAGGAGGTTTGATTTCTCATTGCTGAGTTGCAGCCAAAAATGATGAGCTGGCTTTTGGTCTATTATCGCAGAACTTTTTTCATCCTTTTTCTGCTAAGAGAAGGTGTCCATGGCTGTCAGATGGGTGAACCTCTGGTTATGTTCTGTTTCCTCCTGGGCTGTGATGTTTTTGGACTTTGGTATGATCACCAGCCTGACGTGAAATCTAAGGTCTTCCCTCAAAAGAATTTCCTACTTCTGTCTGGGCAGTGCAAAATCTTCCCTGTTATCTGTGTGCTTAAACAGCAAACAAGTTGCAAGCAGACACAATAACGCTACTTTGTATCCAGAAGGCTCTAATTACAGATTTCTCACCTCCATCCCCACACAAAATACTTTTCCTAGATCCATATCTAAACCACCAGTGGGCTGCTCCATCCTCCCTCTCTCCCTTCCTCTCCTGTTGAAAAAAAATCCAAACCATTAAGAGACAAATTCAGGTCTTGTACAGACACTAGTGTAGGTGTGCTTCAGAGAGGCAGGCAGCCCACAGACAGAAGTACTGCAAACAGGTGGATGGAGTTTGAACCTCCTTTCCTCTCAGCTGTTAGAGTTTTGAGTAATTGGAAACAGCTAGGAAAACACTTGCATTTGATGACTTAGACACACTTCATGAGGAGAGGCAATGCAGGGAAAGAAACATCCTGGTATTCTGTCCAAGCAGTATCACAAGCTTTTTTGCTGTTACTTGGTATTGAAGAGAGGCTTCAATATTTTAAAATTTAAAATCTAAAAGAATTACAACTGAATACAAAATAACTGCTCCCTACTTTCTGGCAGAAGTTGAACTTCCAGCTTCTTATAAAATAAGAATAGCTTTGGATATTTTGTTGTGAAGAATGATTTGCTTGTAGGGTATACCACAATTTCTGTCTCTTTGGGAATGTGCCATTGACAGAGTTGTACTAGAAGATCAGAGCTGAAGTAGACTTACATAGATGTGGTATGGTGGTTTTATTTGGGGGTGATTTGTTGATAAGGTGATTTGTACAAACATAGCTGTTTAGGTACGAGAAAGCATCTTAAAATATTTGAAAGAAACAAATGGAGTTCAACATCAACACTCATGTTTGCCTCTTCAGTTAAATGGAAAACACCTGGCTGGAAAACAGTCCTGTGTATCTTTGGTGATTATCTATCAACCCAGGCTGCCAAGGTCTGCACAGACAAAGTCATGCTCACCTGCAGGACCTAGGCAGTGTTAGAGCTCTTGTTGCTGCACAAGTTTTACTGTGAAGAGACAACTCTATCAAAATCTCGAAAGTCTTTACAGATGTCCTTTGGAGTCACATTCTGATGCATTCTGTCACACTTAATTGGATTCATGTGGATTTACTATTATGGATAAAAGTGGCAGAATCATAGAACCACAGAGTGGCTCAGGTTGGAAGGAACCTCAGAGCTCATCTACTCCAACCTCCCCACCACGGGACACCTCTCAATTAGATTCAGCTGCTCGAGGCTTCATCCCACCTGGCATTGAACACACCCAGGGAGGAGTCATCCACAGCGTCCCTGTGCAGTCTGTGCCAGAGTCTCACTGCCCTTGTACTGAAGAACTTCCTCCTCAGCTCTAGTCTAATCCTGGTGTCCCTCAGTCTCAAACTGTTCTCTCTAGTCCTGTCCCTGGACAGCCTGGTGAAAAGTGCCTCTGCAGGTGCTGGAAGGCAGCTGCTGGCTTTGTGTGTCTGTGTCCCACCTGGGCCTGTGCTTGCCCATGCCTTGTAGAGCCTGACTCCTGCCAGCGTGTCCTGGCTGTAAGGTAAGATGTCTTTCTTTTACTGCTGCCTGGTTTGTATTAATTGTTACAGACTTTGTTTCTCTCCCTTTGAAAACTCATGCATGTGGAACTGCAAGTGAAAGAGGAGTGCAGCTCAGCTTGGGAACGTGGGGTGCATTTTTATTTGGTACTTGAACTGGATGGAATGCAATGGTATGGTCGGGTTCTGTTTGGGTTTTTTTTCAGGGAAGTAAGGAACAGTTAAGAGCATGGTTTGTCTTTTGCCCAGTTTTGAACTCACCTGAGGTGAGGTGACAGCTTTTGTGTAACAATAAACTGAGTTCTAGCTTTGTTGCATTTAAAAAAATATATTAAAAAAACCCCAAGTACTTTAGCTTGCAAGTAGCCAGCTAGAATTCCAAAGCCATGTAGATACAGGTATCTAGAATTCCACACTGAAAGCAAAAGCATTTCCTACCTTCTGTTTGCAAAAGCATCTGGCGTGTGTGTGGGGTTAACGAGAAACTGTCTGTAGGAAACATGCCAAGGAATCAGACTGAAGCTGGGTAAGTGCTTTTCTGTTTTGAATAAGTGTGTTTGTAAACAAAACTTCAAGAGGGGAGGAAAACATTGAATTATGTTCTCAAGCTTAGCAGAAAGGAGGCAGCAGCCTCTACAGTCTGCTGAGGTTTTGATTGCTATTGATTTCAAGCTTCCCAGCCAAACCGCTACAGTTTCTTCAAGAAATGTTTCTCCTGACTCACGTTAAGCTGAGCAGACAGCGAGAGCTGCATCTCAGAGCTGCCTGGCATTAGCAGCAGCGGTCAGCATGGCTTGATTTGTGGTTTTGCACTCCATCCCCAGTCAGTTTGAACTGGGGTATTTTTTGGACCTGAGAACAAGGGGTTTACCAAAAATCCTCCAAGAAAGTTCTTTTTCTCCTTCCTCAGCAAAAGCTGCTCTTCCAAAGTCATATATCTGGTACTTGTCAGAAGGATGTCTCATGAGATACAATGAAGTGAGAGAATGAGTATTACGTGGATCTTTATTCTTCACACTAAGTATTTAACTTATTTTATACCTTATAGTACTATAGAAACTGATACCAAAATACAGACACAGAACTAAGGTCGCTTTGTAACATGTTTCAAATTCTTGTTTTCTGTGTTAGGGATTATTCTAAGATATTGATTTACTGTTTAGTAGAGTGGCTGAATGCATTTTTGAGTGCCTCAAAATGGATGTTAATTTTAATCTAGTGAAATGGATCCTCGTTGTGTATGTAGGTGTCTCAGCTGAAATCAGAACCAGAATTGTTTTTATGGAGCCACTATTTGTTTGCATAAATATCCAAATGAATTGAGTTTGCTTAGAGATGTTAGTATTTCAAATGTGTATTTTCAGTGTAAAACCCAAAATAACACCATGTTCTGCTGACTGGAGTGGCTTATCAGCCTTTGTGTTTGTTTCTACCTCGTGTTGTGAGTTTTCATTTGGGGTTTATCCAGTTCTGTAAGCGGAAATGATGATGTTGCTGTAGACATTGATTGTTTCACTCACAAGGTGGTCAGTTACACTTGTTCAGGACTTTTCATGAAGGCTGGGTATTAAAAGCAGATACAAATGACAGAATAACTCTTTTGTTAGCAGGAAAATATAAAAAGGAAAATATAGTTGAAGGAGAAAAATGCTCCTCTGCTGTTTCATCTGTAGAAGATGCACAGTGCTGCAGCATGGTTTATTGGTTACCGTGTTGTGCGCTCCTAGCACTGCACAGGGCTAAGACAGACAGCGCTTAGCTCTTGTAAGGGCTCCAACATCTGTCCTGACAATCCTCTTACAGAAAGGCTCTTTGGAATTAGCAAATGTCAACATGACTTTTGAAATGGATATGAAAGGAACAGAGTAAATGGGGGGTGTGTGGGAGGGACTGGAAGAGAATATTTCATTATTTCGTTGCCCTTTTTTAACACATTCACTGTTCAAACTACTTGTTTTTATGGTTCCAGATGGTAGCAAGATGCATATAAATGAACAAAATGAAATAGAACAAATCAAATACTTGGCTGGTGTTCAAGAGCAGCTAAGGTTAAGCTTTATTATATTCAGATGAGGATGTGATAACTGTGGACTTTCACAGAATGAATGGCAGGAAGCTTACTCATGAAGAACATCCTTCTTCTTGAGATAGATGGGAGAATCAACAGTTTTGTCATGGTAGAAACCAAAGGCAGAGCTTTCTTTTCAGAAGGCATTCAATGCTGGAGTGAGAACTGTACCTGCACCACAGGCAGAACCAACATGCACAGCCCATTTGTAACCACTGAAGGTTCTGAGGGCTTGCTGTTTCCCAAGGCCAAGCAGAGAACTCTTCCAAGACAGTTTCGTGTTCTGTGTTAAAACTCAAAAACTGTGGTTCAAAATTTCCTATGGAGGAGTAAAGTGTTTTCCTTAATCGCCCTGATATATATTTCCTGACAATACTTACAGGATAGATTTTGTTAACTTTTCCATTTACTTATGGTTCAAACTGAATCTAATTCAAGAAACTGCATTTGCAAACTCTATATCTAAAATGGAGGAAAGAAATTGCTAAAACTGTAGACCAAATGACTCAGCAGGCTGTTGAGGATCTGGTCAGGGAAAGGAAGCAATAAATCCAGAATTGATTTTATATTCCTGTTATGTTTCCTTGGCATTGTTGTCCAGCCACGGTCCCCATGCGATACCTTCTGTAGCAGATGAGAGAGGATGGTAGCATGGGTGGAGGTGGATGGCCTGAGAAATGCTCACAGCACTGCTCAATGCCTGGAGATCCTTTCTCATAAATGAAATGAAAACTCTTCAGTGTGAGGCCTGCACAGGCATGCTGCCCACTGGAGAGTGGCCATTCACTATGACTGCTGCATTTGCAGGCTTTACTGAATTTCACAGTCGTAGGTAAATAAATGAAGTCACAGGTGACAATTTACTGCTTGATAAACTGAAAGTATTCATCAAAGCCACTAAGGCAGAATTCACTTGAAGGCTACCAGCAGTTAATCCTGAAAGTAATAGTCAAATAGTCTATATAAAAAGGCTAGAAAAGCCTGACGTATGTCATAGCAGATAGATAACCTTTTCTCCTTGTGAAACCATCCCAAAATAGCCACTGTCAGGTTTAACCAGAACTGGTTTTCCTTTCCCTGTGTCAGTCAAGCCTTTCCTACTGATAACCTGAACAAAACAGGTTTCAGAACACAGAGCCTACTTTTATATTATTCACATGAAAAGATTCTGTCAGGGTTTGATAATATTTGAGATGCAGAGGCTGTAACAGGGCCATAATGAATATCAAATACATCTACAAAAAGGACTTTTTATCAAGATAAAATCCTGATGAAAAATGCCACTTATTCTTTATTTTCCATCAGGCAAGTTTAAAGACTGCAAGTCAAGAATGTAGATCTGTACTTAACGGAGGTATTTAGTTCAGTACTCTGCCTGCTGAAATGTGAACCTCATATTCAGTTCTTTTCTCTGCCTTCCGTAGGAGAAAACTGTGTGAACCATCTGCATTTAGGTAGCTAAAGCTAAGTAAGGTCATTACTGAAATCTAACACAAAAATAATTTTAAAAGCTAGGACTCAGAAAGCTGAGAGCATTTGGAATCTATGGCCTTCAGTAACACAGGTATGGTGGGGTCTCAGCAGGGGCTGAGGCAGGTACATGATAGGTCATGCAGAGTTTTCAACGTGAGCAGAAGTGTTGCACTCAGGAATGTTGGCGTGTGCTGGGCAGCTTCTACTTTATCCTTCCTTGGAAGGAGTATTGTGTGGGATGAAAAGAACATTATCCTGTAGCAAACCTGAAACTCAACTCAGGCTGGAAGGAACCTCAAGGATCATCTAGTCCCAACCCCCTGCCATAGGCAGGGACACCTCCCACTAGTACAGCTCACTCAAGACCTCAACCAACCTGGCCTTGAACACCTCCAGGGAGGGAGCAGCCACAACCTCCCTGGGCAAACTGTTCCAGTACCTCACCACCCTCACTGTAAAGAACTTCCTCCTGACATCTAGTCTAAGTCTGGTTAATATCTTGCTAAAGTCTGGTTAGCAACCAACACCTGAACTATGCTCTCAAGGTAAGGGCAACTCCCATCAGGTCAGAGCTTACGTAAAAGATAAGGAATGGCGAGTACAGGCTAGAACCCAGGAGGTTCCACCTCAACATGAGGAGACACTTTACGATGAGGGTGCTGGAGCCCTGGAGCAGGCTGCCCAGAGAGGTTGTGGAGTCTCCTCTGGAGACATTCAGAACCCTCCTGGATGTGTTCCTGGGTGACCCTACTCTGGCAGGGAGATTGAACTGGATGATCTCTGGAGGTCCCTTTCAAATCCTACCCTTCTGTGGTTCTGTGTTAGAGTGGTGTGGCAGAGCTGCTCTTACACTGATAAGGTTTTCAGAATGGAGAGGTTTCATACTTGAACCTTCCTGAGTAGTCCTGATGCTCGAATGTGTAAGGAGAAAGAAAAACAAACAGGAAAAAAAAACCACCAAAACCAACCTGAAACAATATTTTAATCTTGTTTCTACTAAGAAAATTTGACACAAAAAAGGCCAAAATATTACTTCTGATGACTTCATTTTGGTAAACCTTAAAGAAGAACTTCTGTTATTACTCTTTATTATTTGGCTAATTTTTATTTCTTCGAGGCCACATTTTGAATTTATCGTACTGGAAAATCAAAGGTACAGTTATTATTTGATACTTCATCTCATTTACTTTCTGTTAGCCTGGAGAAATGACTAGCTTTAATTGTATGAATAAACCCACCCACCCCCCAAAAAAAAAAAAATATAATGAAGTAGAATGGTACTCTATAAAGAAATCTTTCTGATACAGTTTCACCGTATGGCATGGTATTTATTTGCAGCTTTGCGCTGTGAGGAAACTGCAAGGGGATGAAACCTCAAGAGAAAAAAGCCCTAGGAAATAGGAAGCAGCAGTGTCGGAGCATTAGGTGGCTTGCTAACCTTTGAAAATGCAGTGCAAGTCTTTGGCAGCAAACTGGTTGTAGAGTTCTCACTCACTTTGTATAAGTGGAAATTTAATTATAATTAAAAAAAGATCTTTAGGAAACTCATCTTGACAGAAGTTGCTTTTGATTAGGTCCAGCATTTTTACATTATTGGATAGTTATAGGGATAGCTTTTCCCCAGTACCCTTCTCCAGATGATTTTTGTGTGTGTTTCTTGAAATGTCTTGAAATCATAGAATCATCACAGAATGGCTTAGGTTGGAAGGGACTTTGGAGCTCATCTCCTCCAACATCCCTGCCATGGACAGGGACACCTCTCAACTAGACATGACTGCTTAAGACTGCATCCAGCCTGACCTGTAACACCCCAGGTAGGAGGCATCCACAGCCTCCCTGGGTAGCCTATTCCAAAGTGTCACCAACCTCCTACTGAAGAACTTCTTCCTCAGCTCCAGTCTAACCCTGTTTTGACTCAGCTTCAAGCCATTCTCCTTGTCCTGTCTCTAGACAGCTTCATGAAAAGTTCCTCTGCAGCCTTCTTGTAGGATCCTTTCAGGAACTAGTCGGCAACTTTAATGTCCCCCTGGAGTCTTCTCTTCTGAACAGTCCCAGCTCCCTCAGCCTATCCTCAAAGCAGAGGTGCTCCAGCCCTTGGATCATCTTTGTGGCCCTCAGTGTGGTAGTCATTGTTGCTGATTTCCTTCCACCCTGTCTTACTGTGATAATTTAGCTACAAAATGTTGTAGGCTAAAATTTGGGAATCGTCTGTCCTTCACTGTGCTTTGACCTCTTGTGTTTTCTTTGTTCAGTGGCGAAGTTTGCTATTGCCGTATAACAACTGAGTTGTTTGGAGAGTTCTGTGAATGTAAGCATCTTTGGTGATCTCAAGGAGTGGATAACATGGAAAAAGTGAGGATGCAGCGATGAAAGTATTTTAGTAAATTGAAGATCCGAATCAAGGGTCATTATCTACTCCGAGCTCACTTTATCACCTGCTTTCAGTGACGCAAAGCACAGGAACTTGAGTATCCCAGGCAATGAGTAATCATTTTACAGTAAATTTGAGGAGACTGCTTTTGCTTAGAGTGGCAGCTGCTGAGCATCACTGGTAGAGTATAAGGTCATCCCTGTTCCTCAGCAATTCTTACATCTGTGCATGCTGAAGATGTGAGTTTCAAACCTCTGCAGACCATCTCTGTGTTCAGCACAGAAGCACAACCACTGACTTCTGTGGAAGCAAACTAATCTCAGTGCAAAAAGCTTTACAAAACTCTGGTTTTTGTTGCAGCTTATCATAAAGAAGGTGGCCAACATGAAGCGGGGAGGTTAGCTGTGAATGAAAGTGTCACCCAAATAGCTGGAGTTAGGGATTGCTCCATTACTGTCACTCCTTAGACTGTATCAATATGATACTAGATAAAAGTACTTAATTTTTCACTGCTCTGTACAGTACAGAGATCCATCTTTTTACCCTCGTGCCAGATTGGCATGGGAAACACTGAGAATTGATGGTGATCTGTCAAATCAGGTGATTCTGCCTGGATAAAGAAGCATTACATTAAGCTAAACTTAGCATAGCCTTAAACTGTAGAGTCATTCTGAGGCTTTGTAATGGAGGTGTAATTAATTGATGTGAGAGATGATTTTCAAACCAATATTGTTTATTGATTTTCAATATTCAGAACTCTCACCACCTCGACCTCTATTTTTTTTTTTTTAATAATAATTAGGTTCTTCAGCAATGGTTGTGGAAACATTACCCAGATAATAACATAGGCTCTAGAACAAATAACTAGCAATAATATAACATTAATTGAACTGGAAGGGAAGGTTCCTGCAGTCACTGTACTGCCTGTGGTCGACACGCTGCTTGTCTGCTACATGGACTCAGGGAGCTCCTTCCTGCTCATGGCAGAAGGCAATGGTGAGTTACAAGAGGCTTGAAGTATTTACTCACAAAATATCTCCTGATGGGCAGGGCTGGATACAGCTTCAGACAGCACCCAAATGCTTTCAGGGAATTCTGTCACTGCCTTGTCAGCCACTGAGACTTCTGATTCTGCCTAGGCTGCTGGGGAAAGGAGGCAGACATCTCTGACCTGGTCTTCTGGATGATCTGCGTGTCCCTTCCAGGGCTCCTTGTCTTGGAAGGTGTGAGCAGGATGTCTTGCCATGTGCAGTCTCAGCACAGATGTCACACTGGCTGTGCAGGCCTATCACCTGAAGGTTGTTTAGAGCCTGTTCCTGGTGAACTCTAAGCAGCGGAGTTTCCAGGCAAACAAACTCAAAGCTTGTTACTTTGTGGCAGAGCTAGCTTGTAGCTTAGCATAGCATGGCAAAATGCAGTAGGGCAGTAACCTGCCAGGAACAGAGAGCAGCAGCAGCAGGCAACAGCAGGCCTGAATACAGGGGCAGAACAGGTTGTGTCACCTGCTCGTCTTCTTTTATCAATGCACCCCAAGACTCATGGGCCTTTGGACTCAGAATAGCAGCTTGACCATATTAGGTGAAACCATAGGCTTACTTTACCCAAATTTGGGAAAAACATAGGCCTTGCATGAGGCAGGCACAAACTGAGCTTGTGTACCTTGTTTGCCACAGGATGCAAACAGGAGCAAAACAAGCCTGGGTAGGCCAGAGTGCTCAGACTCAGTGGCTCCAGGTTCTTTGTCCTCTTTTCCATGGTTGCTTCTCCCCAAAACAGAAGGAGAGAGAGCAGAAAAACATGGCTGGCCAAACCAGGACATGGATAAGCCCATTCAGGCCTACCATGACAGGCTTGGAGCAGAACTGATCTGGCTTTGAACAATCAGAGATGTGTGTGTACACATGTATTTCTTTAACTGCTTGAAAGAACAAAGTGTGCTGAAACCTGTGCTAGGAGATTTGGGGCAGGATTTACATAGTATACTAGCAGCCTTATTGCCCTTACTACTTGTTGCATACACCCAGCTAAACACACAAGGGTTATGAAGTCTGGAAGTGTCTGTTACAATGGAACCTGCTTCACTTTACATTCTGTTTCTGATAGATTTGTAATCCCTCACTTCCATATTACAGCATCTGAATGCCTGCAAAGCAGGAATCTGGAGAGTGCTGCAGTTCTGTGTTCTTTAAAACTTGGTTTGAGTAATGATTAGATTAAGCTGGCTTGAACTAGAAAGAGCCTGTTCAAAATGGTACTTTCCTTTAGTGTAGAGTGAACTCTGATAAGGATAAACTAGAGAATGTGAAGCAGTGAGTGCAAGTGCTCTGACACAACCATCTAGAAGCCAAATCGAAAGCCTTCTCTTTGTTCCTGTTTCTTGCTTGAGTTAACTTCTCTACAGAAGCTGTCCTGAGGTAAAAGCAGAGGAAAAGGGCAAGTTAGTTTCACTGGAGTGGAAGCTAGGTGAGGTCAGCCATGTAGTGGGGCACGTTACTGACAGGCCTGGTTTGTCTGGCAGTCGCAGAAGTGATCATTGTCAGCTCATCTCTTACATGTGCTTGTTACCTCCTGTGGCCAGTTTGATTCCTTAGAGCTGGTTTTCTTATGTGAATCGACTGCTCGGCAGTGATAATTTTTTAGCAGTAGTAACTAATTCAGATGAGATGCATTAAAAGATTGAAAGTGACGTGATCATCTGTAAGGTGAATTACTTCTGTTCATAGAAATGTAGCTTGCTCTGTTGCTTACAGAGAAAAATTACTCAATTGTTTGTATCCAACCTGTGAGTCTCCTTACCTCTACTCCACCAATTGCTCAGACTTAATGATGTGATCTAGTCAGTGTGGTGGTGTTAGGTCATAGGCTGGACTTGATCTCAGAGGTGTTCTCCAACCTCAATAATTCTGTGGTTCTGTGACTGTTTTCAAATGGTTTATTTCTAGCTTGTAAGAAGAATTTTCTAAAGAACAGAGTGCCTCATCACAGTCTACATTTAAAACTTCGTTGAAGTGTGAAGAGAAAAAAAAAACCAAACAAAAACCAACAACAGGTAGCTTCCTAGTATTTCCTCAGCAATGGGTTGCAGCGATCACCTTGGCTTAGCTTAAGGAAGGAATGCAGGGTAAGCTCACATGGAAGTGTGGCTTTGGAAGTTGTGAGTAAAGAGTGCAGAATGGAATCCATTGTGATTAGACACATATTTTGAAAAAGCTTTGGGAATGATAAACTGCACAGTTGCAGGATTTCTGTTATTTGATATTTAAGAAAGGCAAATGAGATTTGGGATCTTCCAAAAGAGCAAAACGGATAATGAGAACTATGTTGTCCTGGAGTTTTCCTAAAGGCACTTTCTCATCTACTTCTGTCATGCTCCAGAAAGTGCAAAATGTATTGCTAGAAACTAAATTAAAACTTCTGCAAGGAGAAGCCTTTTTGTCAGTGTAATGTAGGATGAAGTCTTCTGAGAATTCCCAGGAAATACAGTGGATAAAAGATGAAAAAGCTAGCAAGATTACAAACAAGGAGAAGGTCAGATGGGGCCATCACACACACACAGAGTGAATAATTCAGGAGTTTGCTTTGTGTGTCATCTACAGAGCTCAAACATCTGAGGAGAAGTGCAGAATCATGGCTTGCTGAACCACAGTGTTTGTATAGATGATGAAAGAGCACTATTGCCACCCTGCTAATTAACCAGCACCAAGTGAGCTAGCTCGAGTCTTGTGGCTTCTGTCAAGAGTTAAGCTGGGAGGAGGAAGAAGGAAAGGCAGTGTCGGGTGCAGGCCTGTGCCGCCCAGCCTGGCCGTGCAGCCCGCACCGGACCGCCTCTGCAGACCTAAGGCAGACACTTCAAAGTTGTGTTTCCCTTTGTTTTCATGATAATTGGTGTTCTCTGTGCAGTGTGAGATGAAGGACATTAAATAGCAGCTGGGAGTGAAGCTCAGCACTAGGCAGCCGTGGGATAAGTAGTTAGGAGTGACAATGATTCTCTCCAGGGAATCGTGTACAGTGTGTCACCTGCTGGCTGCGACACAAAGGAGCCCCACAAGGAGACTGATAGGAAATAAAAAGCATACAATTAGGAAATACAAAAGCGAAAATTACTTTGAAACTCAGTAGGAGTGCACAGCAATCCACTGCTCAGAGGCAGAAGAAAACTACCTGGGTCAGAATCAAGCTGTCCGAGTTCCACCGAGCACTGCAGATAATGAGTCCATTGCCGGCAAATCTGTCAGTGCAAACCCAACCATTTAAAGTGCTAGAACGGTCAAGGACAGCTTGATCATCTCATGGCAGTGTTGAGCCCGTGTCCCTTAGAGGCAAGCCACAGATGAAATTCGAACGTTCGAAAAGATGCTCTCCAATTGACAGCTGATGTGTGAATCAATAGGTGTGGGGATCTCCCCGAGAGAGAGGCACCTTGATCAGCACCTTGATCCCCACTTACAATGGTCTGTTAATGCAATTACAGTCGCACATCAGGTGGGTGGAAGTCAATACTTGCAAGTGGGAGATGTTTGCTGTTTAAACTATTTCAAATAAAGTAATAATTTTCCTTCCCCGGGCCGTGAGCTGCCATTTTCCATTTTGCATACAGGGTTCCCAGAACCAGGAAATATTGGTTAAAATAGTCTGGGGAAAAGTGAATGCCAGACCTTCATTAAAATTGCTGTCATGTACACCACGGGAAAGAACTTGAGCACTCTGTGAAATGAACTTGATTTGTTGTCACTTGTCTTTACTTAGCTTTCAGGTAGGCTTGAAGTGCATCAGTACAGTGATGGCGGCTTATGGCAGGTTTGCTTAGCCATACTTCCAACAGTCTTTATAGAGGATTTGGA
Source organism: Eubucco bourcierii (assembly GCA_013396675.1). NCBI lineage: Eukaryota > Metazoa > Chordata > Aves > Piciformes > Ramphastidae > Eubucco > Eubucco bourcierii. The sequence goes on along the minus strand of VWZE01006229.1, from coordinate 124,037 downwards.
TTCTTTCAGTCCTTTCTCAGAGTAATTTTGAAGAAATGCTAATTAAAACTTCTCTATTGAATCATACATGTACTTCACCCTCCAAAGTTTAGCTTGAGGGAGTCACATGGACAAAACTGCATTATATTCCTTTCGCTTAATTTCTTTAGTGGGACTTCTGTGACTTTGTGGGAGCACACAAATTTTCCTCCAGAGCACGTTAGAGCACAGAATGATTAGCAGAGCATTAGGAGTAACCACATCCCAGGAATAATGTCAGAGAGCCCTATGGCGGTGTGCGAGTTCCAGGGCAATTTGTAGATATTCTGTTCAATGGTGTTTGAAATAGGGGTGCACTGCTTTGTACTTGAGGCACTTTCTCTAGAACTCCAGCCAAGTCTGGGACACTAAATAAATCAGACTTATTTTCCTATTTACCAAGCTACTGTGTTGGCAGCAGTAGAACTTCAGCTTTAAAAAGGGTTGGGTTTTTCGTATGCAGACATTGAAAAGGTGTTTGGTTCTTGTGTGTATGCTACTGAAAAGCAGAAGCAGCTCTGATGAAATCAGGAGTATTTTACTGGTGTAAAGTTAGGTTGAGAAAGAGAATCATGCCCTCATGAACCACTGAGAGACATGGGGGCCAGTAGAAAAGCATTGGTATTCCACTGTGAAACTAAGCTTCCTGCAATAATGAGCGCATAGCAGAGGCCAAACAGAAAGCAATACATTTGGGTTCAATGTCACATTCACCTTTTGTGGCCTGAGAGCACATGGGAACGAAGGGAAATATGACCAGTGATGCCAAATGTTTCTTATCCTTTTTTTCCCCTTTACTGCTTTCTATTCCCTTCTGTCAATTAGCAGTGATCACCATTTTAAAACCACTTGTAGTTCTGGGAACAGTTTGTACTCCTTTGTTGAAGCATTTGTGATTGTCAGCACAACTTTTCAGGCTCTCACTTTAATATAACCCAATCTTACTCACTTGCAAGCTACTAGAAGCATCTCCCCTTTCCATCGGCAGTTAAGTTGCGTGGCTGTGCTGTGTATGTGAGGCTTTGAATGGATATTCTGAATTACATTGCACTCATTCTCATTTTAAGGCAGTTCTGGCATAACCTTGCTGTTGTGTATCTGCTTACTATTTGTAGGCAGTTTGCCTGTGCCGACAGAAGTTCGTAGATGTGTGCTATTGTTAAAAGAAATTAGTTTCTAAGTGCAGTGTCTAATGAAGTGAATGCACGGAACAATCATTCAGAACTACCGGTTGTGATGCTTGTTCTGTTGGGTGTAATTCACAGCATTCACGTTACACAGACGTGAGCTAACAGTAATGCAGATTCTTTTCAAACAACAAGGACCTAGCCTGCAAAACACATTCTTAGTTTAAAAACACATTCTTAGTTAGTAGAAATTAGTTGGNAAAAAAAAAAAAAGTAAAACTGACTAAAATTCTGCCACTACTGAGTGATTCAGTGAAGTATCTGCAGTTGCAGCTACCATTTTGCAGACCTGAAAATACAGCTTCAAAACCTTTGCAGTAGTGTAATGACTCTTCACTAGGTCATCCACTCCTCCTGGTTCCCTGATCACTTCTTTCTGGTGATATCCGGCAGAGTATTGTCTCCTCTTCTGCTGCTCTTTCATTCCGTTTCCATTGCTGGCCTGTCCTTATTTCCTTTGCTGTCCCTCTTGAGATTTATCTCAATGTGAGGAGTTCATAGGCCATCACAGTGCTGGTGATTCCCAGTTCCACATCCTTACTCTACATCAGTTATCTCCTGTAGACACTGAACTGCAACATAACAGAATTATGCCTCTTCTTTTTTTTCCTACCTTTGAGTACTAACTTTGGCTGTGTTGTGTCCAGATTAGCAAGTTTTGAGGGTGGATAATGGGCAAAACACAGACAGTGGAGTGCTAACCCCAACACAAGCTGATGCTTTCCATGTCAAGTAAACAAAACCTTGCAGAAGCTGCTGGAGAGATTTGGTCTTTGTGTCTAAACGTGAAAGAAGGCAGTAGTGAAACTAGAGAAGTTCTTGTTCCAGGCTTGCATACAAAATTTAAGGCAAGGCTTCTATTCTCTCTGGTTATTACACAAGGACTTAAGTGTGTGAGCCCTACACAACAACTAGTCAGTGTTTCACAAGAAGGTCCTTTTTCTCTTGCCAACCTTCAGGATAAGAAATTTCTCCAGCAGGAGATTTCTGGTTTTACCATCAGTGCTCAGGGTGCAGCGTTCTGATAGTGCAACTAATGGCTTCATTAATACAGTTAAGCCATGCATGCAGCCTTGTTTACAGCATTGCTTTTGCTATACCCTGAAGCAGGTTTCTTTCCAGGTTGCATTATGTGCAGATGACTTAGAAAAGCCATCTATGTTTATATTTCTGTGACTACATCTCTCAGCCTGGGATTCACTCCACTTGCAGTAGTATGAAAGAGTCATTGACAGTTCATCTTCCTAAAGGCAGAGAGATTTGTGTGGATGTAGTACTTTGACAGCAGCTGTATAGCTGATAGCTAATTATGGCAGTATGATATTATTTCAAGTGTGGTTTATTTACATTTATTTGATTATTTAAAGGTTACAGCACCTGTAAGCAAACCACTTTCCCCTGATACTCCATTTGGAAGCATTTGTGTTTGACTCTTACCAGTATGCTCTGGTGCCCATGGATGAACTGGTTGGCCAGTGGTGATGGGGTTGGTAGGTTTTGCTCTGTCTTTAATATTGCAGTTATCCATTTAGCTCAACTGTGAGAATGTCTTGAAAGGGAGGAGTGACCTTTCACTTTACACACAGGACATTATTAGAATGCCCATGTAGCAGACATGGTGTTTTAAAAGCACATGACTGTAAATAATGAGTAGCACAAGTCTGATACAGTTTGGTCCTTTTTGTGCCTAGCAGCTTGGACACATGATCCCGGAGACAGCAGAACAGTCCCAGTTTTTTCCTCAAAGGGGTAAAACTTCATTAGTAGATGATAGTTCTCACTTACTGTGCTGATTTGAGGCTAATTGGAGTATTTTAATAGAGAAAATTACACTATAGGCTGTGAAAGGAAACATGATGATGTCTACTTCACTCATAGGCTTGCTAAGATTTGTTTTGGGAAGAGAAACCAAAAACATGGATAAGTCAGTCTCTGTCTGTCTCTTGCTGGGAGAACAGCAGCTGGGGCGGTCTAGCAGCTTCTGGCTCTGGCTCCTCTGCCGATTGATTCTCACTAACCACTTTTCTTCTAACTCCCCTGGCCGATCCTCCTAATTCACCTTGTGTGTAAGGCAAACCTTGGGGTAAGGTACAGGGGTGGGGAGAAGGTGGAAGGGTGGTTGGGAGCCCCTCCTGGGGTCTCTGATTTCTGGGAGGGGAGTTGTGTTTCTGTATTACCTTTAACTTGTATATGTCTGTAACTATTCCTGTCTATAGTGTATATCTCTGCTTGTACATTGTGCTGAGCTGTAAATAGAGCTTCAGTCCTTAACTTCCAGCTGGCTGAGTTCTAGTCTGGGTCATTTTACAAAGTGTGGGGGGTGGGGAACTCCCAAACCGTCACACTTAGAATGTGTGGTTGATAATCAAAGCCCAGAAGCAGTGCTAACCTTCTTATTTCAGTGTTGAACAGTGAAGGCTTTTTCTCTGTGGATTGGTAGCAAACTGAAGTCTCTGTCTTGATTTTGTGTTGTCCCATTCAGGCAGAGAATCTGCACAGCAGAGCTTGACTCAAGGAAGTCCTCCCTGGGTGCTCTGGTAAGGCAAGTTTCTGACAACACAAGCAAACAATTCAGGTGCATTCAGAGACAATTCAGTAAGAAGCGTCTGGATTTTCAGTAGCTCCACTGGTTGTTGTAGTACTGAGAAGAGGAGAGTTATGCAAATCCACTTGGTTCATTTTTTTAGCCAAAATTACAGAGTAGAACAATGGCAGAAGTTATCTGAGTGAAACTGCAGAAGCAGCAATGTTGTTGGAGGTTTCAATAAGAACATATAGGTGAAGTGTAAGGTGATGATGGTATATTCAGATGTAGAGCTACTCTGTTATTGGTGTCATAACAGTTCCTGTTACTCTGTGATCGTTCTTTTGATGGTTATAGGCTAGTTAAAGCTTATTCTGAGTTTCCTCACCTGGAAAAACAAATTAAAAGGAGATTTTCCCCATCCAGTCGACTCTTCTCCTCCTCCTTCCTCCTGGAATCTGCCCTTGTAAAGCTGCAAAATCTTTTTAATGACTGTCTTAATCCCAGCAAACTTGACTGAAATGTCTTTGTTTACTTGTCAGAAAATAAACTGTTGGATATCAAATGTACTGGCCATTACACTATCTAAGCCAGCTATTTTTGTTGGATTCTTGCCCACCCTTTTCATCTTCCCCTCAAATCCGTTCTTCTCTGGAACTGAAATTAAAAAACAAACAAACAAACAAAAAAATCCCACCCCAAAACAAAACAAAAAAAAACCAAACCAAAACAGCTGTCTCAGGATTAAAAGTTTGGGGGGTTTTATTGCTTTATTTCTTGCTTTTTAACCCCCCTAGTAGATTGTAATCAACATTGTTCATTTCACTGCTTGACTTCCTAAATACTGGCTCCTGGATTAGGAGCTTGGCTGTGGATAATCAGAAAAGACCAAGAATTGCCTGTTTTGAAAATCCTTTCTGACTGAGGGTAGGAATCTGTATCAAGCAAAGCTGATAGGAGATTTGAATTCCTGATTAGTGCCAGCTGAAAAGCTGCAGAAATTAAAAAACCAGACAGCAATCAGAAAGTAGAGACAGACAGAGGCTGGGGGTGCTTGATGGATAAACTGTGATTATTAGCCTGACAGTGGAGGGCTCATTGCAATACTTGGAGAAAACAAGAATTTGAACTTGAAAGTAGAGTAATGCATACAGGCAACCTGCATGTAAATGATAAGAAGCCTTTTTTGTGCTACTTGTGCTGGTAGTAGGAAGAGCTGTCACTGCACTGGCATTGGCAGTTCTCACTTCTAGAGCCCTCAGGATACTTAACCTTAAGCTTGGCTTTGTTACTCTTGTGCTTTGCATTAACACCTAAGTGCTTCAAGATGTGAATCATAGCATCACAGAATGGTTTGGGGTGGAAGGGACCTTAAAGTTCACCTGGTTCCAACTCCCCTGCCATGGGCTGGGACAGGTTGCTCAAGGCCTCATCCAGCCAGGCCAGTATTTGAAACCTTCTAAAGCAAATGGTGAATTGGTGGAATGCAGAAGACTTGGAAGAGAGAGATGTCATATTTTGAAGCATGTATCAGCTGCAGGAGGAAGTGTTCTTGAGTGTTGCATAATGAAAATTTCATATTCAGTCCAAACTCCAAATGTGAAGAATACAGTGAACTGAAATCATTGTAAATTCTTAGATCTCGGCTATTTTCATTTCACCTCTGGGACACAAATGAAAAGCTTCCAAGAGTCAAAAGCAAATAGGAAATTCTGTGTGTCATCCAAAGGGAACTTGTGATTCCTCACATCACTCAGAGCTGATGGTGTTGAAGTGTATGTGGAAACAGATAGTGCGCGGTGTGTGGAGGGCAGAAATGTTGACCGTAAGGCAGGTCTGAGTCTTGATAAGAGAGGCAAAGGCAAGAGCAAGACACTGGAACGTTGTGCAGAATGTAATGAGCTGAATCAACAGGAGAGTCTGCAGAGGAGGTGATGTGAGAAGTGGTGGTCTGGTGAGTTAGAAGGTAGGTTAATAAAGCAGAAGCGATGGGCATATTAGAAGGTGCAGCTGGAGGCAGAACAAGAGTTACAGGGAATTATGTGAATACTGCACCTTGTGAATTGATTTAAGCAAAGCAGTGTTTTATTTGCTACCAACTGTTGGTTTCCACTGGAGAACTGAGAAGGAAGTAGCGAAGTCAAAGAAGTGGCCAAAGACATCCTTAGAAGTGCCTCCACGGAACTTAAGAGGTGATCTCTGATTTCTGTCAAACGTAGTTAGAAGGTTCTGCCAGTGGAGGAAAAGTAGGCAGCATAGTACTTCTGTGATCTTGGGCAGTACCGAGCAGCTGCTAACATGCAGCAAGTCCTGCCTCTGTTAATTCATAGCCAGGGGACTGACAGATACCCTGCTGTTCATCCTTCTGCAATTCTTCTAGGAACTAATTTTCAACAAATGAATGAATGAATAGATTTAGGAAGCAGAGAGCCTAGTTTGGTAAAGTGGAGGCCTTCTGTAAGGCTGCAGTTGGAAACAACCCGAGGTGATTAAAGCACTTGTGAGGTATCTGGGCTGTTCTCTTGTGAAGAAGTTGGTCAATCTTCCTGGCTTTGATAGGAAGGGGGCTGTTGTTTTTCATTAAAGGGTCCATCGTCTGCAGGCTAAGAGATAAGAGGATCACAGAAAGAACTTTAATATCTATCAAACTCAAAGGGCTTTACTGTTTTTTTAATTCTTTTCCTTCTTCCTTTGTAGGAGGAGAGGTGCATTTCTGGGTTAGAATTTTTCTCTTTAGTATGAGAAGATTTTCTCATGGTTAGCAAGTAAATTAAACAAATAATTGGCAGGACTTGATCACTTGCAACCTAATTTTCCTGTGCAATTTGGGGCGTGGATGTGTGGCGGGTTAAAGTGGTTTGTCTAGTGGATCAGTGTTTGAGTGCTGATGTTAATGTGGCCGTGAAGGGACTGGTTAAATGTGCAAAGTGAATCTGTTGTAAACTAGATGTGAAATTGCTTACTTTAGATTCCTGTAGTTCAGTTTGGGGGATGGGCAAACAGGCTGCCTTGGTGCTAATTTTGGTTTGCATCTGTTTTCCAGGGGCTTCAGACAGGGAGATGGGAAAATCAATGAAATGTCGTTTAAAACCAGTAATGACAGGTGTAGGATAATACAGTCTCCTTTGTGATGGGGATTTTGGAAGACCACATTTGACACAGTCCCTCTGCCAGGGTGTGCTTCAGGTTGTGTTTGAAGTGCCTTCAGCTGCTGTCATTTCTGCAAAGAGCAAACTCCAATTTACTGTCCTGCCTTCAGGTTTTGGGTGCAGATGTAGTAGCTGATTTCTTCAGCTGTCTCTCTCACCTAACTATTTTCTCATGCAAATATGACCTTTCTCTCATTTCATCGAATTAAATTAAATTGTGGTTTTGCCTGGCTTTGCAAATACTTCGGGAAAGATGAAAAGGTTATCCAGGGAAAAGTGGACCTCTGAACTCATCCCCTGCTTGTTACTTGACTTTTTTGCAAGAAAACATTATTTTTAAAAATCTTATTCATTTCTCATCTCTTCGTTTTGCAGCTGGTACAACTCTAACGTCCAAGAGCAGATTGCAAAGGTACCCTTAGCCGTTTTGAGGCTTGCAGTAAGTTTGTGGGGTCTTGTGTTTCTGAACAGACTTGAAACCTGGTGTGGCTTCCTAGATTAATTTTGTTCTAATGCAATACATTGTCAAGAGAAACTAAGGCTCTGGAAGTGATGTGCTGCAAATAAGAGTGGCTGTTGTGCTGCTTTTACCCCTTGCACGCTCTCTCACTTGTTCCTCATTTCACACAATCTACCTCTTTATCAGAAAAGACCAACTTCAGCATGCTGGCAGCACGTTCTGTCGTGCAGCATGGCACTGCTGATAACATCACTGATACATTGCAGTACAGAAGAGCTTCCAGACACGGCATGCGATGGAAGCGGACAGGAGCAGAAATAGCAGAAAGGGAACATGCAGTTTATTGTGTTTTACATAATAAATTATATTTCTCGTTGTGTTTTATTCTTCAGTTACCATAGGAGACAAACAGAAGAGGTTGTTAATGATGACATTTCTGTTATTAGAGGGAGGGCTGTTGAACAAGTCGTCATAGTTCCACTGCCTATGGGTTTTTTTTCTTTCTCTCTCTTCTTTTGATATGGGGCAAACTTCTATTGATATGGGAGTGCTTGATATGAAGCAGTAGACTAGATATGATTTCTGGTTTATTTGGCGCCATCATTTTGGATTTTATTATTACAATTTTTTTTTTAAGCTTCTTACTTGTAAAATAAAGATCAAAGCTGTTGCCTTTATCCATCAACTTTTTTTTCCCCCAAAGCCAGCTAAATCACAGAAGTTCAAGTCACTCAAAACAACTTAATACAAGTCTATTCATGATTGGATTGAAAACTAAGAATAGACTTTGTAATTTTTAAAAAGTAAGAATTGCAAAGTTTAAATATTAAATTCTTTAATAGATTGTAGAGGATTTGAGAGCAGAGGGGTTGCTATGGTCCGTGTTCAGTGCTCTTACTAAACAGTCTGATCTCAGAGACTCTGGTTTCAGCAAACCCCTCTCAGATAAGTTTCTGCTTTTATCCTTGAAGGTGTGTGTCCTGGTTTGCAGCTCACCAGTGTCCAGTATTTATCACAGCTGACCCTCTGACTGTGTTGTGCTTCACAGGGGTGCTTATCAGTGCCCCTAATGAGCTACAGCGGAGAGAAAGGGAGCTCTGCTTGCACTAGGCACTATTTGCCATGCTTGATTCACTTTAGTGAGTAACTGTTCATCTTGATATGCACTTAGGAAGGTTTAAACGGTACCTCTAATAATCTGATGCTGTTTCATTGTTTATCTTCATTTACTATTGATGTTCTACTAATCTGATTTAATACATGGAGGCACAGACCTTTGGCTGATGTTTTCTAGTGTGGCTGTTCCTTTATGCTTTTGTTTCCCTTCTTTTGGAAGTAGATAGTTGAAGCAAGCATGCACATAATCCACACAGTTCTGTGAGAGTTTGTGTATCACTCTGCCAGCATCCTCAGAGCTCTGCAGTTTGGGTTTTGACAGTGGTCTCTGCTTCTTGCAGTGACTGTGTCGTCCGGTTCTGTACTACCTGCACAGCAAGTGCTCACAGCATCTCCTGTGCAGATTAGCAGATAGTGTTGCTTTGGTTTGTTTTCAGTTGTAGCTGTAGTGTTCATTTACTTTGTAGACCTGTCACTATCCTCTTGGCTAGAAATGAGCCTAAAAAGGATCTCAGATTATCTCTCAGGCATATATTTCTGTGGAAATACCTTCAGAGCCTGTACCTCTGAGATAACATACTACATTATTTGTGGGAGGTATGTGTTCAGAAGAGGTTAAATTTAATTCTCTAAGGTATTCTGAAATGGCAACAGTGGTTTTTCTGCCCAGGCTGTTGTCTTCACCTCAGCACAGTCAGACAGCTCTGTTCTGTGCAGTCTGCCAGAGTTGTTTTCCCTGTTGTTGTTGAGCTAGTTGCGGCATCCAAGCTGGTACTCTGCAAGGTGTCTGTAGCAGTTACTACAGCTCTTAGAACTGAGAGGAGAAAGAGAATGTTAAGTTTTGTTGCTTTCCTTGCTGAGTTTGGATTCATCCTATTTACAGTGAGGCTACTAGTCAAAACAACGAGTAGCACTGAATGAAATGAGCCTGTGCCTGATTTCCAGTGCATAACACAAGGACTCCATTAAAAACTGGTTTGTTTTTTTTTTTTTGCTAAGTTTCTTAGAGCTGTTCATGTTGTTCTGATAGTGGCGAAGAGGGAGTGCAAGTTCATTTTACTTTCTAAAGCCTCAAGATTGTACAATGTACAAAACATTGCTAAAAGCTGTTCTCAAGACTTTGCTCAAAACCAGCCATGGTTAGAAAACCACAATGCTCAGGGAGAGCTCCACCTCTTTCGGTGTGATTGCTGCAGTCCCTTCCAGGGCAGCGGGAGCAGCTAGCTAGACTTGCTTGAATAAAAACAAGTTACAACCTGGGCTCGGCTTTCGCATCCACTCTACATGTCAGGAGTTTGTCTTTATCGCACAAGCAGTCCTCTGGGGTTTTTTTGCATTGAGACCTTTTTAAATGGCTGCAGAAGGGTGTGGGGAGGAAGTGTCTCACTAATTTGAGGATCACTATTTAGAAACTGTAAACACTTCAGTTAAAAAATCAGTGCAGCAGCAGTGGGCAGCCTAAAATGTCAATGTTTTATGTACACCTGTCTTTTGCCAAGCTTTTGTCTCACTCTTGCTGTTAGAGCTCTTGCAGTGCCATGTGTTAGGGAAGTACTTTTCTCTTTCCACTGCAAGCACAATCTGTAATCGCTTGCAAGTTACACTGCCCTGAAGAAAATTTCTCTGTGGCAAGATGGTTGAAGAAATAAAGGGGAAAACCAACAACAACAAAAAAACCCCAAAACCAAACAAAAACAACAAAAAAAACACCCCAACCTGGGCAGATGGTAAAGGACAATAATGTATGATGGTTTATTTTACAAATTGTGATTAATTTCAGTTTCATTTTATAATCCTGGAGGGGTGAGGCTTTTAAAGCCCGAAACCTGATTTTAATAAGTGTTGACTCTTCTCATTCTGAAGTACAGCACCAGCTGATTCACTTTGCTGTGCTCTTGCCATTACAATTAATTTGGCAATCTGTAATTAGTACAGAGAGCTTAATTTTTTAGTGGAATTTAGACCCTTGTTTCCAAATGTTCAGTCTGGGGTTAGATGTTGAGGAGACAGCTGAAAGACAGCATTAGTTAATACTCTTACAAAATCAGTTTCATTTCTCCTGCAAATGCTAACTCCAGCAACATCACCTGCCTCCCAGGTTCTTTCTCCTGGTTCTTTGATCTTCCACAGCTATGAAAATTCATCACATTGGGAAACCAGAGGTACTGCACAAACTGGAGAGCTACCAGTTTGGACCCTCTGCCTAGGATGGGTCATCTGGCTTTAAACAGACATACAAAGTCTCTGTCATATAGTTTTAAGGCCAACTCTGCTCATGCTTCAGAAATGGCTCTTTATGTGTCCTGCAAACTGGGAACTAGCAGAGCTTTGACTTGTCTATTAAAACTGAGGGGCACTTGTCATGAGTTCATACATTTTAGAATGTGGTGAAGGTTTAGGTCCAGTCCAAAATTTTAAGGTGTTCCTTTCAGCTGCTGCCAATCCTCCTCTTGCAGGAGCCCTGAATAAAGTCCTCATTCCATACCCTACATTTTTAACAATAGCATTATAGTTGTAGTCTTCTGTTTCCAGTTAGGATGGAAACACCAGTGCTCTGTCAGTGTTAGTCACTAGTGCTAAGTCTACTGCATTTTTATTTCCTAGTTGCCATAATTTTAATCCCAGTTGGCAGCTAAGTCCCACAGAGCTATCACTCACTCCCTCCTGCTGGGATGGAGGAGAGAATCATAGAATCATAGAATGGTAAGGTTGGAAGGGACCTCAAGGATCATCTAGTTCCAAGCCCCTGCATAGGCAGGGACACCTCCCACTAGTACAGGTTACTCAAGACCTCATCCAACTTGGCCTTGAACACCTCCAGGGAGGGAACAGCCACAACCTCCCTGGGCAACCTGTTCCAGTGTCTCACCGCCCTCACTGGAAAGAACCTTCTCCTAACATCCAGTCTAAAACTCCCCTCTGCCAGTTTAAACCCATTACCCCTTGTCCTGTTATTGCAGGACCTTGTAATTAGTCCCTCCCCAGCCTTCCTGTAGGCCCCCTTCAGATACTGGAAGGCTACTATCAGGTCCCCTCGAAGCCTTCTCTTCTCCAGGCTGAAGAGCCCCAACTCTCTCAGCCTGTCCTCATAGCAGAGCTGCTCCAGCCCTCTGATCATCTTTGTGGCCCTCCTGCACCCACTCCAACACTTCCATGTCCTTCCTGTGCTGAGGGTTCCAGAACTGCACACAGTACTCCAGGTGGGGTCTGATGAGAGCAGAGTAAAGGGGCAGAATCCCCTCCCTTGCTCTGCTGGCCACGCTTCTCTTGATGCAGCCTNAGGTCCCTCTGGATGGATCCCTGCCTTCTAGCAAGTCGACTGTGCCACATCTTGGTGTCATTTGCTTACTTGCTGAGGGTGCACTCAATTCCTTTGTCCATGGCACTGACAAAGATGTTAAACAGCACTGGTCTCAGCACTGACCGCTGAGGGATGCTGCTTGTCACTGGTTTCCAGGTGGACTTTGTGCCCTTGATCACCACTCTCTGGGTGTGACCATCTAGCCAATTCCTTACCTAGTGAATCAGAAGGGTAAAAGTGAGAACTCGTGGATGGAGATAAAGGCAGTGTCAGAGGTAAAGCTAAAGCCATGGGCAGCAGCAAGGCAAGCCAAGGAATTCATCCCCTGCTTCCCACTGGCAGGCAGGTGTTCAGCCATCTCCAGGAGAGTCAGGCTCCATCACACACAGCAGCGACTGGGGGAGACAACCACCCTTGCTCCAGATGTCTCTCCTTGCTCCTCCTCCCAGCTCTGTATGCTGAGTATGATGCCATATGGTCTGGAATAGCCCTTTGGTCACCTGGGGTCAGCTGTCCCAGCCAGCTGCATCTCCCCTCGACTTGTAGTGCACCAGCAACCTGGTTGCTGGTGGGGTGGTGTGAGCAGCAGAAAAGGCCTTGGCACAGTGTAAGTACTGCTCAGCAGTGACTAAAGCACAACATTACTCTATACCAGTCCTGTACCAGCTACTGTGAAGATTTACTCTGTCCCAGTCAAAACCTGCACGTCTGTGTTTCTTTGTAACACAGGAAGGGACGTTAAAGGATGCCAGGATTGGAGAGAGACAGAGAAAGAGTATGAATGAGTGGGTGGATGGATGGATATTGGTTATATCCATGCAGTCTTGGGGATAAAACCAACCCCAAAGTAACTGTGATTATGTTGTGTGAGTGTCTTTCAACTTTTAGCCTCTGTCTCCCCTCAATCACTTAAGGAACTTTGTCACCTTCTAACAGGTGTTGGTGAGTGCTGTTCGTACTCAGTGAAGAGCAGCACCCACTGACACTGCTAACTGTTAATCAGATGCCAGCACTGAGTCATCAGAGACAAAGGAGCACTTTCTTTGTGAAAATTATGTCACTGGGTTGTTCTGAGGCACTGGGTGGTGCTGTAGGTAATTCCTGGGAGTGAAAAACCAGCAATTCTTGCCCTGGCCACAGCCATCGTCTATATCCAGGAGGTTGGACTTATCACATGGGGATCAGTTGAAGGGCTGGAGCACCTTTTGAATCCCATGGAAGCCCTTAAGTACCCATGTTTCTAACTGGGATTTATCTGGGTGGGGGTGTTGTTTTCTCTCTCTCTTGTCTGCCTGAGAAGTAGGTTTGAAGCAAAGCCTGTTGCACTCCTGTTTACCAAGTGAGGCAGACACCTCAGCCTGAAGACAGTTGTGTCTTAAGAAAATCACAGTTGTGTCTTAAGAAAATCCCACTCGTGGAACAAAACCAACTGAACAAAATCCACCCAACCAAAAACCCTACACACCAAAATCGGTGACGCTGTCGAGTGAGATCAGCCATGGGAGGCTGAAAGGTTTAAATGTGGCTGTAGATTTGGCACTGTTTTCACTTAAGGAAATTAGGTAATGATAGCAGAGTGGAACTTGCTGTAGCACCTTCAGCTGTCAATGGAAATGCCTGAAGACTTTGGAGATATGTCAGGGAATGAAACCCAAAGCTTGCAAATATGAAATGGGTTTCAGGAGGGTTTGGACATCCTCATATGATTTTTTTTTTTTTTTTTCCTCTTGTGGTACAAAGTAAGAAATATTCAGTGGTTTAATGAGAAGGTTTTAAATATGTTGTGAATCTACTCAGTGAAAAGCTGAGGAAATAGTAATGATGAAGTTGATGATGAAGTAAAACAGTGGATTTGCATAAAGAGAAACTGCCGACTTCTGTAAATGGGCAGTAAATACCTTGTGTTTGTGGCAGTCACAGTGTTAGCTCCCTGCAGTCACTCAGGCAGCTTCCAGAGAGGTGGTCACAGATCATCTCTGTTCTTACAGGTTTTTTAAAGGCAAAAACATCTCCTTTCCTCACATCTCTGTTGCAGTACTGTAGGGGAAAAAAAAAAAAATCTTAACCTGCATAATGCTGAATTAACAAAGGCTGTATGTACATCAGTGGTGATGCCTGCCACTTGAGTGTAGGAAATTAAACTCTTTTTTCAAGCACACATTTTTCCCTGTAAGATTCAAAAATGTTTCCTTGCTAAGAGTCTCTGTATCGCTTGGGTTTATTTCTCCCCTAATGTAGTAACAGAAATATTGGAGATTGTTTTAGCGTTGTGCAGTACAGAAAGAGATGAGAATCAGAGGACTCCTCAGAAAAAGAGTACACTCCTACATCAAATAAGAACTTATCAGTGTTTCTGGGTGTTGGATAAATGTCAGGGCAGAATTGCCAATTACAAAGCAATTTGAAAATGCTTTCACATGTATTTTATGCATCACTACCTGCTGGATCTCTGTGATGTTGGAAATGCTGCATCTTTCCTAAATGACTTCTTCTGTAGAATCCTGATCAGGTACTTTCTTAAGTAGAAACTCTTTAAATGGAATGAGCAATAATGAAAAAGCTGTGATGAGGGTACTTGGTTGTATTAGAAAATGACCTCAAAGTTATCTTTACCTTGTTCATCACCCAAATCTCTTCAGTAATTATCAGTCTTATTCACTGGGGCTAAGCATTTAGCAGGCTTTAACAGCAATTAAGTAGCTTGCAAAGCTAGCAGAGCTTTGGAATGGTGTTTATTGACAGGGTCTGATAGAATATTGATATGATCTGCAAACAGCTTTTAAAATCTCAGTGGAAGTGCAGCATGTGGGTACACATCCAGCTCATCCTCCAAAATGGAGCACTGCAGAGTGCTCAGTACTGCTGTTTTGACAGGTTAAACTGTGCACGTTTAAGAAGCACCTCACTTGTTAGCATTGTGCTGTGCAGCTCTTACCTGTATGCACATGCTCTTCTTGCTTGGTATTAAGTGAAAGCTAATGTCAGTATATGCAGCAACCAAGATTGAGGCAGAGAAGCCAAATAGTAAAATCTTTTTATTGTACTGAAAATCATAGACTCCTAGAATGGCTTAGGTTGGAAGGGACCTCAGAGCTTATCTCCTCCACTCTCCCCACCATGGGCAGGGACACCTCTCAACTAGACTCAGCTGCTTAAGGCCTCATCCAACCTGGCCTTCAACATGCCAGGGAGGAGGCAGCCACAACCTCCCTGGGCAGCCTATTCCAGAGTCTCACCACCTTCATACTAAAGAACTCTTCCTCAGCTCCAGTCTAGCTCTGCTCTGCCTCAGCTTCAAACCATTCCCCCTTGGCCTGTTTCTAGACACCCCCATGAAAAGTCCCTCTGCAATATGTGCCTTGTTTTGAACTTTGAAGAGGCTGAAGAAGAGTCAATGTCTGACAAATATATGCCTCGAGTTGCTTCAAGCTGAATCCAACAGATTAAGCTGTTTCTCTCCTGAAGTCTGAAGTTAAATCCAAGCTATACCAATCATCTTCTCTTTTCAGAACGCAAGATTTGCAGTTATTTTATGTAGGAAATACCCAAATTTCAAAACTAAATTTTGTGCCAAGTGCTGATGATGTGAAGGATCATCTACTACTGTACAGAGCTTCAGTATTTCCCCTCAGAGTTATCACCAACCCATTAGAGGTTTGTTCTGACTTCTCATAAAATCCAAATGAAACTGAAGATACTTCAGCCTGGAGAAGCCATCCTCTACTCCCATTCGCTTCGTCCTTCCCTTGAGGAACATAAGTTGCTAGTGAGCTAAGTGCCAAATGTCCTGCGTAGATGATACCTCTCCCACTCGGTGAGACACAGCACTTAATTGCTTGCTTACTCTCAGTCTGTGTTGGTCCATTTTAGCGCCTAATTAGATTGTGTTGAAACACCATTTGGTAGTAACAATCCAATCTGCTTTGCCATTTGGTTCTTCATTAATTGACTTCCAAGGTTTGTTGTTACTTCAGGGAACTTTTTTTTTTAATTCTTTTTTGTACCACAAGGTAACTAACACATTAGCAGTTGAGCATTAAAGCCATCCTGGAGAAAGCAGGCAAGTTGTTGAGGGATCAGCTCTAATTTCCACTTCAATTTTGACCTTGCTGTGTTTGTAGCTTGAGAGAGCTGACATATGTGAAAAGATGCCAGGAAGACTGGTGGGTAGTGAGGACAATTTAAAAGCCTTTTTTTATGTGTTAGAATTCAGGCCTGCTGTATGTTTTTACCCATAGAATCACACAGCATGACTCAGGTTGGAAGGCATCTCAGAGATCATCTGCTCCAACTTCCCTGCCATGGGCAGGCACACCTCTCAACCAGCCTTTGGCTGCTCGAAGCCTCACCCAGCCTGGCTTTCAGCATCCCCAAGGAGGAGGCAGTCACAGCCTCCCTGGGCAGCTTGTTCCAGAGTCTCACCACCCTCCTACTGAAGAACTTCTTCCTCAGCTCCAGTCTAACCCTGCTCTGTCTCAGCTTCAAACCATTCTCTCTTGTCCTGTCTCTAGACTCTCTCATGAGAAGTCCCTCTGCAGCCTTCCTGCAGGATCCCTTCAAGCACTGGTAGGCAGCTCTAAGGTCCCCCTGAAACCTTTTCTTCTCCAGGCTGAACACCTCCACCTCCCTCAGCCTGTCCTCAAAGCAGAGGTGCTCCAGCCCTTGGTTCGTCTCTGTGGCTTGCTCTGAACTCACACGAACCTTCTTTGTCCATTTCAGCTGCTAGTGCCTAGCTGCTGTTTCATGCTGAACTACCAGGAAATCATAGCTGGGAGTAAAGGTATTTCTGACATTTAGATGAGTGTTACCTGACAAGTAGATAAGTTTGAAGTGAATGTTTCCTTGTGCTTTGACGTGTTTTTTAAACACCTGGCTTGAGAAATAGCTGTGTTTGTTCTTGCTGTAGACTATTTACATCTTAGATTTTAAATCAGAATTTCAATGTCACAATTAAAGACCATAATAATCTAATGATAATAAATCTCTTAGGGTACACTAGATGAGTGCCTTTAGTGTGGCATGCTGGTGAGTGTTAGCGAGAGCTCCATAGTGTAAGGAGAGGACTTACTGTTGCCTTCGGAGGATGTAACGAGAAAGCAAATAACATGTGTGCTGCTTTTCCGCAGCCGCAGAGACTTGTACGGGCACAACAGCAGGAAAGCCACTGCAGACACTCCCCAGGACTGTTGCTGTGACTTCGGTTGATGTTGGTTTCAAAGTGCCCTGGTTTTGTGGTCAGAATACATCTTACTGTCTGGGCAGAGCAGGGACTTGGCATCTATGGTGTCTGCTGAATTTGCTGGAACTGACCTCTCAGCTTCAGAGCAGAGGGGCAGAAAACTCACATCAAACCTACCTAGAACAAAAAGCATTTCAAAGTCAGCAAACTGCAGCAGCTATTTGCCATGGACTACTGTGTAACAATCCTGTTGCAGGCATTAAAACAGCAGGGCAGCAATTGTATTGATACCACCAGTATCTAGTGGCATGATTTTTCCCCAGGCAAGGAGAGAGAGTCGTTGTGCTGTTTCATCTTTAGTATATACCTATCTCCAAGAGAAAAACATTTTTTGATACCTTAGACAAGGTTAATATTAAGGAAAGGAAAAAAATAAACAAAAAAAAAAGCATTGGCAATCAACTATTTGGATTTCTGTTTCTTTGTATACATTTTCTATTGATACTGTGGCCACTAACCGGAAATTTTCCTTCATGGGATTGACACAGCTCAAACTTTGCAAGGTTTCCAGGCAGTGGTCCTAGTTGCATGATTAAATATAGGTGAACTTCATCAGTGGAGGATAATGGAAACCAGTAATTGTTCCAAGGGAATTAATTCAAATTTATGAAGACTTTTTTTTTTTTTTTTTT
>VWZE01006229.1:85270-106388 GCA_013396675.1 Eubucco bourcierii | reverse complement strand
TTTTTTTTTTTCCCCACTCCATGGTTTGACACCCCTAACTTATTTACCCTGAGCAGACCAATATTAACCTCTGCCTTCATGGATGAGCAGCCAAATGAATTTTCAAATTTTTTTTCCAGCTCTTCATTCTTGTGGGACCAGGAAGGTGACAACTTGTGAGAAGCCATAACTTTAAATAACTTCTGCATGTCAGCAAAAAAGCAGTGTCAATCTGTGGGCTGTGCACAGATACAAGTGTGCACACTTGCAGCTTTGTTAGGAGGTCAGCAAGACTAACCAATAAAGAGATTAAAGTCGTTTAAAACAGGTGAGGTTGAACACCTCAAAACAGTGAGACTTGAGGTTTGCGCTCTGTAGTCTGTCATTGCTGTTCTTACAGTTGCTTAGACAACAGTGACTGAGGTTGTGGGGCAGGTTTTATACATTTTGCAAGTCAGCCTCTAATAAAATTTGGGTTCAGTTTGCTTGATCTATTTTGCCTGTCCTATTTTGAACCTCTCATTAATGCTGCTTTCATGCAAATATGTCTTTCATTATTTATGCCGGAGGGGAAAATCTCAGGTACCTGTGATCGAATTTTCACATATGCTACAGACTTACCGTGCTGAGATGTGAATTTACAAGGAACGACCAATTGGAATCAGGTCATGCTGGTCATCTGCAGCAGTCTCAAGAGTAAATGGAGTGGGATGGTGGTGGGATCTTTCAGCTTTACTTGTGCTGCCATTCAGAGACTTAGGAAAGAGAGGAGACTTAGGTAGAGTTGTGCACCTGGGAAAGAGCAACCCCAGGGATCAGGATAGGTTGGAGACTGACCTACTGGAGAGCAGTGAAGGGGAGATAGACTTGGGAGTCCTAGTGGATGGCAGGATGGGCATGAGCCAGTAGTGTGCTCTGGTGGCCAGGAGGGCCAGTGCCATTCTGGGGTGGATTAGAAGGGATGTGGTTAGCAGGTAGAGGGAGGTTCTTCTGCCCCTCTACTCTGCCCTGGTGAGGCCTCATCTGGAGTTCTGTGTCCAGTTCTGGCCCCCCCAGTTCAGGAAAGACAGGAGCTGCTTGAGAGACTCCAGCACAGAGCCACAAAGATGATGAAGGAAGTTGAACATCTTCCTTATGAGGAGAGCTTGAGGGAGCTGGGACTGGGAGCTTGGCGAGGAGGAGACTAAGAGGTGACCTCACTCATGTTTATAAACATGTACAGGGTGAGTGCCAGAAGGCTGGAGCCAGGTTCTGCTGGGTGATGCCCAGTGACAGGGCAAGGGGCAATGGGTGGAATCTGAGGCATAGGAGGTTCCATGTGAACCTGTAGAAGAATATTTTTTTTTTTTTTTTTTTTCCTGTGAGGGTGACAGAGCACTGGAACAGGCTGCCCAAGGGGGTTGTGGAGTCTCTCTGGAGCTATTCAAGGACCTTCTGGATGTGTTCCTGTGTGATCTGCTCTGGGTGATGTTGCTCTTGCAGGGGGGGCTGGACCAGATGAGCTTTTGAGGTCACTTCCAGCCCCTGACATTGTGTGAGTCTGTGATTTATGTATTTTCAGTCAGACTTCCTTTGCACAAACTGTTTAAACACACAGTCTTCTTTTCATTTTGAAGGTTGCTGGTTTTGCCAGGAGGCATTTTAGCATAGGGCCACCTTGAGTTGTTTTTACATCCCCATAAAGATAAGTACAAGTTGTATTTGTTTTCTGAGGAACTATGCTTTGGGGATGTTCTGTCACAGTCCTGACAGAGAAAAATGGAATGAACATAAAATCCAAATGAATTCTTTTCTCATAATCAACATATATAGAGTCAAATCACAGCCTGCACTAATGAGATGAGATGGGAGCTGACAGCACACAAGCCTTTGTACTCTGTGACTCTGTGGAGGGGGGCATGCTTGATACCGACTACTTTAAAAAAGGCTGAAGAAGAAATTCTAATTGCTTTTCATCTTGGAGTTTATGAAACATGGAAGAATGTTGCATTGTGTCAGCACTAGACTCTTTCCCAAATAAATATACATATGGAAAGTGGGAGAAAAAAGCTGCCTGCTGCCAGCCTGCCGGCCCAAGTGCATGCTTGCCTGGAAGAGCAGGAAATTCATGAACAGGCAACCCAAGATGGGTTTTCTGCACCTAGGTTGTGCACTGTTAGTCACTCTTCTCTGAATGTTTCAGCTCCCAGCAACCCTTGGGTGATGTGTCTTACAAAAAAGCGGTTTTCCTCTCTACTTTCCTGAAAGAAATAATTCTCTCATTTAGCTTTCCAAAGGATGGGACAGACCACTCTAGTCTCCAGCGCAACTAACCTCTTCTTGAGTTGCTGCTGACATTAAGGGTGAAACAAGAGCTGGTGTTGGATGAGCAGCTTAAACTGAGGAAAAGAAAAGTGATGTTTGGGAAGAAATATAAAGGAATTGCTGTGTGTGAGTCTGCAGAGCTCCTTTAAACTGCTGTATCTGCTCTCCAAAGAGCTGTACGTGTCTGCCAAACTCACTATCTTGGAGTTAAGTTGAAAGTTATTGTTCAATTTGGTGTGTGTTTAGCGCTTGAGAGACTAGTGGAGAATTTTATGCTATTTAATATATTTATAAGCAAATGTAGTAGAAACACACTTCCTTTTGTTTCAGGTGGTGTTTGAAGATGATAGGAAAATTGTCTCAGGGTATTGAAAGCCTGGAAGTTGTCTCCAAGGGACTCCAGGGGTTGAAAGCTTGAAGGCTGACTCTTTCACATATGGAGTGCGTGTTGTAATATGAGTTTTCCTTCTTCTCAGATGCTGGTAGAAGTGAGATGTTGCTCAGGACAAAACAAAAAACAACAATCTGTGAACAGTAATTTTACTACTGATTTAAATATGAATGTATTTGTTAAAGTATAAGCCCTAAAATCTGACAATGTTCATAACAGATTGCTCTAAAGCAACAACTTGAATAAATATTTATTGGTTATTGATACTTTTTGACACTGTACGGTGTCTGACATTCTGCCTAATTGACCATTTCCATTCTTCATTGTCCAAACACGTTTTCTGGACCAACTGTAATCACAGAAAGTAGCTGACAGACTGAATTTCCTGCTTGTGGATTGACATAAAACCATAACATTCCTGAATTAGCCTATTTATTTATAGAAATCTCAAGATCTTATTATAAGCTTCAGTCAGGCAAAATTAGTGTTACAAATTACATTAGTTAGAGTATATCAAGCTGTATTAACCATAATAATTTACTTTTGCACTAGAAAGCTTTAAATGGTTGCACCAACACTTGTTAAGTGTACAGAAACCCTCCCTTGTTCTACAGGTGTCAAACCATGTGAAGAGATAAAAAGCAGAATACAGATAAATACTAAAATTGAGTTTGAATATTGCTGAATACTGCTATATTTGATGGCTCATTAAGTAGCCTCTCACAGCCAACTTCATTGTGTCCTACAGGATTTTGGATATAGTGGCTGATACTGAGCTCAAAATAGAATAAGAATATTCCAAGCTTTGTTTTAAATACACAAACAAGAGTGTTGCCTTGATTTTACTTCTAGGTACAGCAGCCCAAAGCCCTCACATCAAATTTCAAAACAGTGTAGCAGAATTTTGCATACTGGGAAGTTTAGAGAAGTTTAAATATCTGCTGAACAGAAGGAATAGAGATGGAGGAGCAGGCTTGTGGTGGAGTTTTATTTAAATGTTCCACCGAGTGGTTGCTTGCTTCATTCAACGTTCTTGGTACAAACCCAGTATGTTTGAAGTGGCTGTTTAAATCTCTGGGGTTGGGGCCTTGGCCCATGTCTGCGTTACAGGGTACACAAATGCCTCTGCATCCTTAGATGTTCCCTGACTTCTGCGTTTGGTGCTGGAGGATCTGACTGAGATGTGGCTGTGGTGGGGCAGGAGCAGGACAAGCAAGGGCTGGGCGGCTGTGGTCAGGGCAGCATTGTGACAGATTTCATCAGTATCGGTCCCTGGTTTTTCTCTCAACATGAGCATGTTCACCTTTTGCTCACAACTTGCTATCTTATCCTGCCAAGGGGGTGCACCTGGGGCACTTGTGTGAGCTGCTGCACAGGGCTCAGCTGCTGGCTGGGTCTAAACCAGGCCCTGTGGGAAAGGGGACAAGGGGATGGCCCTGCCTGCAGGAGCCGCCTGGCGATGGCTCCCTGCGGCCCTGCCCGCTGGAGCGGCCTCGTGCTGGCTCAGAGAAACTTCCAGGGGTAAACTCTAACATTTGTTTTCTGAACAGAAGCACAGAAGAATTCTTCCAATTAAAAAAATGAACTAATTATTATAATAAAATAATTCTAATTCTGGATTTGCCTGTCTGTATTTCTTAATGGGAGAACTTCATGTCTTAGCTCTCTCATTTTGACCTAAAGGAATATATGTTCTTGTTTCTTCCCAGATGGACTGGTGGGGGGAGGATTTGCAAGTTGAGTTTAGAGTTGATTGTTTGGAGTTGTTTATGAAGTGGGTAATATTGAAAAGAGCTATTTCATTGCCTGAGATTTAGTTTGATGTGGGGAGGAACATTTATGGGAGCCTGTGGGCATTTGCAATTGTTGCCACATGTCAATGCAGTTTAAGTGGTGGAACAGTTCTGAGCTGTGAAATGAGTGACTAAGTGCAGAGACCTGGTTTATTTGTTAGTGTTGGTCTTAGATAATGCCATATTGGCAATTTCAAAAATCGTTCTTCATTAGTTTCAGCTGAATGCCAGTCAGACTGCATAGCTTAAGGAAGGAAAACAAAAATCCTGTGCCAACAGACTAGCCACAGGAGGCTCTAGCTTCATAGCCTTGCTGAAAACAGTATTATGAATGTTAGGAGGGTGTGGGAAGCCAAAGAAGAAAATCTACTTTTGTCTGATCTGACACATAAATAAGTGGATTGATCTGACGTAAACAAGTGGATTAATGTGAGCTACAATGGCTTGCAGTCATCAATATGCTTTTGTAATAAACTGGTGCTTGTAGAAAGGGGAGAAAAAACCCTCTACCTGCCCTTCACTGATTCTTATCAGAAAAGAAAACATTAAAGGAACAGCAGGACAAGATGTATATTTCAAGCAAACCAGAAGAGGCTTTCTTTTCTGTTTGATTTTGCACTTGGGGAATTTTACTTCATCTCTCCCTTCAAAGATAGCAGAGAATTCATTTACTGTAGCCTGAGGTTATGGTAGCAAAACAAAGGCTTGCAACTTAACATAGTTCAGAAAAAACAAAATAATTCAATTACACCAACTCACTTGGATGGTCTTGGGCGCGGAGGAAGCTGCGAAGGACACGGAACTTCTCTTTTTAAAGGAGGTAGTCGGTTAACTACAAAGACATTTGGAAAGGGAAGGATAGAGACCTGAATGGGAGCATGGAAATGATGAGAGGATGGAACACCTGCTGAATGCAGGCTGAGAGGGTTGGGTTGTTCAGCCTAGAGAAGGCTCTGGTGATTCCTTATAGCAGCCTGCCAGTACCTGAAGTGGGCTGCAAGGAGCCTGAGAAGGGACTGCTCACAAGGGCACATAACAGTAGGACAAGGGTTGATGGTTTGAAACTGGAGTTCTTTACTGGCAGGCTGATGGAACACTGAGACAGCTTACCCAGAAAGGTGGTGAAAAGCCCATCCTTGGAGACATTGAGAGGGACCATTTGGGCTTGGTCACTCAAATTGCTCCTCTTTCTGAAGTGAACAGAGTTTTAATGTGGAAGGCCAAGAGGTCTTGTTGGTTCTAAGTGCAATAAATGTAGTCAAGAAGATAAAAACATTCATTGAAGTTGAGGTAGCTGAATACTTTGTATAGTTGTATAGAGGTCCTGGGACCTCTTCCTACTGACAACACAGCTGCTGCTACTCTCAGTCAAGTTACCCGACCTTACCCGAGTCCTTTGTCTCCAGGACTTGATGCATCAACCTTTAAATGACTTCTTTTCCTGCTGTTCTGAGATGTTATTTACCAAATTTTGAAATCAGCAGATGCCAGGCAATCCTTTATTATTTCTAGGATATTTTGGTTTGCTGTAGTAAAGATACTGAAGGCCTTGTTGTGTGTGTTGATGTAAGTCCCATCACATTGCTCAGCTTAGTGAGTCAATCTTTTTGACCTACACAGTGTCATATGTGAGCTCCTAAGTTGTTTTGGGAGATTTTTTTTTTTTTTAAAAAAGGTGTAGAAATCTGGTAGATTTAAATGACCTTCCCAAACCAGGACTGATGTGTGTCTAGTGTGCTGCTTGGCATGCTTGTACAAGTGGACATTTCCTTCTACCACCTTTGTGCAGCTCTCCAGATCTCACTGAAGATCTCCACTGCTACCCTATTTGCAAGTGTCAGGGCACCAAGCTTACTTATTCTTTGAAAGGTGAAGTTTTAAGCTCCCCTCAACTGCTGTGCTTGTCTACCTTGGCTCCAGAGAAGGAGAAATATCAGCTGATCTCTGGCTGGTCTTCCTGACTGCCTTATTTTTTAAGCTAACAATTCATGCAGGCTTGTGACAAGTAGTCTCTTAACTTTTACAGAAAAATAAATGTCAATGGGAAAAATATTTCCCACTTGTTTCCATAATATTTCATTTGGTCTTTCTTACTCAGTCACCCTGGAGATACAACTCACCCTTTTCAAAGCACAAACAGCAGTTCCCATGGTGCTGAAATCAGTTAAAGCTCCCTAGTTAAAAATAGATCCTAGGTCAATAAAAAAGAAGATGAAATAAAATTATTAGTTATGGGACAGGTGAGTCCATCTCTTCCTACTTTCCTGCATCTTTAATTCCTTTCCGACTCCTCACAAGTAATCCTGCTTTTACAAACATATTTAGCTTGCTTTGTGGAGATGAGAGTTGCAGATGGTGAGGTTTTTAATGAAGATATTTAATCTGGAAATAAACCAAAGAGGATTTAAAAGTAGAATGAGAAAAAAACACATGAAGAAAGGAACCTTGAAGTGATCCTGAAGCTCACAAGATAGCTCAAAGCAGATCTATTTGGTATGGTACTGCCTGTTTGCGTTGTATTTTATTCTGTACAGAGTTACAAGCATAAATTGAAGAACTTCCTGTAACTCATAGAATGATAGAATGGCTTGGGCTGAAGGGACCTCAAAGGTCATCCAGTTCCAGTTCTTGCCATGGGCAGGGACACTTTTAACTGGACCGAGTTGCTCATGGCCTCGTCTAGCCTGGTTTTCAACACCTCCAGGGAAGGGCATCTACTAGCAACCTGGGCAACCTGTTTCAGTGCCTCACCACCTTCACTGTCAAGAATTTCTTCCTAACCCCCAGTCCCAAGTCTCCCCCTCTCCCAGATCAAAGCTATTGCTCCTCATCCAGTCACTCCCAACCCTTGTAAAAAGTTCTTTAGCTTTTCTGTAGCCCATTTCAGGTACTGAAAGGCTACTCTAAGGTCTCCCTGAATGCTTCTCTTCTCCAGGCTGAACAGCCCCAAGCCTCTCAGCTTGCCCCCATAGGGGGGGATCTCCAGCCCTTTGTGATCATCTTTGTGGCCTTCTCTGGACTCATTCCAGCAGCTCCATGTCCCTCTTGTGTTGGGAGCACCAGAAGTAGACACAAAGCTCCATGTGATGTCTCACCAGAGCTGAGCAGAAGGACAGAATCACCTCCCTCTCCAGTCCCCAAATGGTTGCTGTAGGTTGTCATCCATGGCCTAACAGAGAGGGGAAGCTGTTGCCAGGTATTTTCAGTTACAGGAACCAAGAACCACTTGATTCCAAACCTCCTCAAGGAAAAGTTCTGTTCCAGACTTTGAGAACCCTTTTAGGGAAGACGTTTCTTCCAATATCCAAGCTGATGTCATGTTCAGTGCTAGTAGGGACCGTATGCGTCTGTAAGAAATTGTTTCCAATATAACCATCCACTTATGTTGGAGCAAGTGTTTCTTAATTCAAAGAAGATTTTTGATCCTCTCTCCTTTTGAACATTTTTCTTCAAATCCCAAACTAGTATTTTCATGTTTTCATATGTTTTGTGTGGTAAATTTTGATAGGAGAAAGGTTGTATAAAGAGCGTTTGAAACATCTCAAACAAGTGGATGAAAGGCAGAGGGAGTGAAAAATGTTTCTGTGAGAGACAAAGAGTGACAAAGAGCACTGAGCCGGTGCTGGCAAACATAAGGACCAGTGGTGTGACTGGACAGCTGCAGTGCTAAAGCAGAGAGTAGGAAAAGTGCTGGGCCTATGGCAGTGACAACAGGAATAGAGCTCTCTGTGCCCTACCTGGGGAAGAATGGTTGCATTTTGGAGAGAGGAATAGATGCTTGTGAAATGTTAGCAGTCATTGAACAAGTGTGGCTTGGGGCATTTTCTGGGGAGAGAAACTGTTAGGAGAGCTCCTTTTAAAAGGCCAGAAGCCATGAATGTGTTATGTAAATAAATGGGTAGCCAGGAGGAACTCATTCCTTACTCTGCAAAGCCAGCTCTGTAGGTATGTGGCAGCTGGGAGAATGCATTTTCTTACTTAAGAAATTACCTCTTTTCACATGTGCTTTAAACAACCAACCAGAGGGAGGGATATGGACCACAGTCAAGAGGATTACAGGGTTCTGTAGATCAGTTATTGGATTCTCCAAGGAAGTATTCTGATTCAGGAGGAAACAAGGAGAAAAATTGCCCCTGGTGGTTCCATTTTTCTTCTGTCCTTGCAGCATTCCAGTCATTCCAAAATGATCTGTGTCTTGGAATCTAGATTTCTTCTGTGAGAGTCTGCAGCCATCCTAAGCCTAGATTTAGCTGTAGCACTGCAGCCTAAAATATAGTGTAACAACTTGAAAACACTGAAGGTGATTTTTTTTTTTGTTTTTGCTGTTATTTTCATAGAGCAGTTGCACCATCTGGAAAATTGTTCAAGTATTTTCTTGTGCTCCAGTTCCCTTGGAAGGCAGTGAGTCCTGACCAAGGGTGGATAGCCAGCTCTGCCCTCCAGCTGCTTCGCTGCTGCCTGTGCTGTGTCATCTGCAAACTTGCTGAAGGTGGCCTGCATCCATTCATCAGGTTGTAGATGGACGTGTCAAGAGAAGGACTTGATAGTGGTGACCGAAGCAAGTGCAGCACCAAACAGCTCGGGTATGGGTTCTTCTCAGAGTACCCCACCACAGTAAAGCAGTTAAAATATTATTAAGGCTTTTAGGGAAATGGAGACAGAGATAGGTGCATAGGATTAGTAGAAGGTATAATCAAACCAGAATGTTTTCTTCAGGCCTTCAGTGCAAAGGTCTTCTGGAAGGTCTTCAGGCCTTCTGGAAAGCAGAGGTAAGCCACGGTACCTTGTACCATCCTGCTGAACCCCCTGAGAAAGATGCAGGCATTTTAATGAGGCAGAGGAAGAGATAGCTGTTAAGTCAGAGTGCTGATAGTTACAGCAGGTGAGCTGTAGCCTAGGTCGGGAGCTGCTGATTATTCCTCTGCAAAATACAGCTGGAATTGTTATAAGTGTTACTGTGTCTCTGATGAGACTGATCCTGTCTGCAGTTTTGAGCTGGACTACAGCTAGGCACAGGCTTTATGTGCCTCTGCAAAGAGCAATGTAAAATGAAGCCAGGCTTGGAAAGAATGGCGAGTTACCTGGACAGGTATTTGATGTTGCGGAGGCTGTGGCTTTTAAGCTCTTCAGCTGATGATGAGCATGGCAGTGGAAAGGGAAGGGACACCTCACAGTGTGGGATGTGTTATTCAGTGTTTGAGATCTGTGCATTCATTAAAGGTAATGAGTATCCCAAACATGCAGCCCTGTCAATTTTAATGGTAATGAATCAGGAGAGCAGAGTTTTCCATGGATCTGGATGTATTATTGTGAAAACAGCTTTAATGACTTCCTGACAAAATTTACACTGAAAACATAGTTCAGCTAATTAGTTTTGTTTATATTCCTTTGACAAGAGGGCTGTGGCATGTGTTTGTAATTCCCCTTGGAGTGTAATGTTAGGTTTGAATATGTACACTTTATTTTCCAGCATTTAGATGATAAAATAAGAATGAGTTTGCTGCTTTAGCCTCTTCTTTCTCTGCTGTCTGCATCAAATCTAGTAAAAAGACACACAGCAGAAGCCATTTCATGGAAAAAGAGGTGTTTGTGGGTTTCCCCCCCCCCTATAGAATCTGTATTTAGTATCTGGATGTTTTACTGCTTACTCTATTCTGTACATATTTCCCTTTCTCCTCGAGGTTAATCACCTTTACATTTAAGTACACCAGGTTTTGCTGTAGGATCACATCTTGCCTTTTGTACAGAGGAACAACTGAAAAAGGATGAGGAGGAAGAAATGCTTTTCCTTTATTGTGTATTGATTTAGAGGTGGAAGACTATAATGAGAATGATAATATAATGGTATCCAAAGCAGCAGTGAAGCTTCAGTGCTTTAAGTGATCAGACTAACAAACATTCCTCTTCAAGAGTTACCTCTGTGTTCTTTATGGGAAAGAAAGCTGTGCTGAGGGAGAAAAGCAGGATCTCAGCTTGGATGAAAGCTTTCACACCTCTAGGGTGTTTTTCTCTTAAATACATTTTTGTCCATGTTCTGGTTCTGATAAATGATAGAATGGTAAGGATGGAAGGGACCTCAAGGATCACCTAGTCCCGACCCCCTGCCATAGGCAGGGACACCTCCCACTAGAACAGGTCACTCAAGGCCTCATCCAACCTGGCCTTGAACACCTCCAGGGAGGGAGCATCCACAACCTCCCTGGGCAACCTGTTCCAGTGCCTCACCACCCTCACTGTAAAGAACTTCCTCCTAACATCCAGTCTAAATCTTCCCTCTGCCAGTTTAAACTCATTGTCCTTTGTCTTTATGCAGCAAGAGGAAAGAAAGTAGAAAATATCCTAAATGCAAGTTTTTTTAGGGGGGGAAAAAAACCCCAAATCTTTGGTTGAGGTCCTTTGCAGAACTTCTTGGGTTGCAAAGCCAAACAAAAAGTCTGAGCTCCTAGGAAATTTATTTCCTTGCTATATTATTCCGTCAGTATCTTTGGTTATTTGGAAACATGTATAGGTTTTCTAATAATATTAGAACTTTGTTAATATTTCATTGTTTTGTCTTAAGGGTTCCTGCTAGTGACTTATG
Organism: Eubucco bourcierii; assembly: GCA_013396675.1. NCBI lineage: Eukaryota > Metazoa > Chordata > Aves > Piciformes > Ramphastidae > Eubucco > Eubucco bourcierii. The sequence goes on along the minus strand of VWZE01006229.1, from coordinate 95,341 downwards.
GAAATGACCATTAAAAACTCAGGGCCTGGGTCAGCAGCAGTTGTTCTGGTAGTGTGCAGTCATAGCTCTTGTTGCCTGTGCTTGCAAACAAATTTAGTGGTACAGTTGGGAAAAAACCAGGAGTGAGTCTTCAATTCCTGTTTGAAGGTAATTTTGGTATTCATGGGAATTTATTTATGATTGCATATTATCAGTGTTACAGAAGCATTGAGAAGTTCTGAATAAGTGCTCAATTATATCAGGCCCTATAGACATGCAAAGCAAGCAAAAGAAAGGCTGTTCTCCACCTAACTTACAATCTGATACGATAAAGATATGGCAGGAGACAGGAAACTGCTCTGTCATCACTTTACATAGGCTGAGCCTTTTCTCTTTCTGTCCTCACTCATTGTCTCTCCTGTTTAAAATATCTCAAGCACTTAGAACACAACCAGCTTCATACAACGGTAGCATTTCTTCCTGGGTGCCAAAATCGATTTGGTTCCCTTAAACCTAAGGCATGCTACAGAATACATGCTGGTAATGAGCAAATTTTTCAGCCCAACGGAGCTATCCATCATTTTGCCAAGGCAAGTAGTTGGTGATTGAGGGCAGTTCTCAACACCCTGGTTGTGAGAGTGCTCCTGCCTGTAGAATGAGCACTGCAGAGTGTAATAAAATCTCTATTACTATTGCCATTTTTCACAGCTCTCTGCTAAGCTTGTTCTTTGATCAATTGCAAGGAATTATCAAATGCAGTACATGAAATGCTGCTGGGACACTGCTTTATCTTCTGGCAGTGTATGGAGGTATGTCCCAAGGAAACCTGGGGTTTGTTGAGGTCAACTCTTAGTGAAATACGGCCAGATTCTTGGTGCTGATTCTTCAGTGATAACACCTGAGAAATATCTAACAGTTGTCTATTAAAGTGCAACAAAATTGAAGATGTTTGGGAGTTATCCAAGACAATAAAAATCAGAGCATACAGGAGGAGTGGCTGAAGGAATGGAATCTATAGGGAAAGAAGAGGAAAGTTATTTGTGTCAGTATTTTAGAAAGATGATCTTTAAGGTCCCTTCCAACCCAACCCATTCTATGAATCTATCACCATAATTTCTAGCAATGCTCTGGAGGGCACTGTCTCTTATTTCTTTGCTGTTTTATTCCCAACAATACCTTGCTGAGTATTGTTTCTGTGGAAAGCAATATTTTAACTTTGTGCAGAGAGCAGATTTGAGTAATACAGCAACCGCATCATTACAGCTGCAGATTCTTTTTTGCCTGTCGTGGTGGTGGTGGATTTTTTTCCATAAAACCTGCAAGGCAATTTACTTTACTTTTCCTTTTAATACAAACAAACCATTCCTAATTATAGTAATCAGTTCACACGCAGTAATCTCATTAGCTGTGGTAATTATTGTATGCATCACCTGGACCCCTGCTTGGGTTGATAGACAAAATCAATATTTCTCAAGTAGACAGAAGTGTGAGGCTGATTATATGTTCAAGTGATCAGAGATCAGATTGCATTTGATTAAGTGAATTGCCCTGAGATTTTAGTAATTAATGTTCTTTGCTAAAATACAAAGGCCTGGTCATGCACAGGGAGGTGTCTGCGTCACACCCAGCAGCCAGCTTCAGCCTGCAAGCTTGGAGCTGGATTTTCCCAGCCTTTCTGTTACTCAACTCTTCTGTCCTGAAAACAGACATTCACAAAGATTTTTTTATGGCTTCCTTTTGGTACTGTGTTGTAGGACTTTCTCCCCCCAGAATATTAGAAGAGGAATGTGTTTGCAGCACTGCCAATTACTCATCTAACCGGCAGAGCCAAGGTGAAAAATCACTGTCTGGCAGTCTGCTTTCTGTTTAGTGCTTCAGGATGAAACATTTCCTGGGTAATGATTGATAATGCTAGTGGACAAGAGATTCAGCATCATTGTAAATGAGCACCCTGGTCTAGCAAAGGATGTCTTTGCTGACTGCAGGGAGGTTGGACTGGGTGACTTTTGGAGGTCCCTTCCAACCCGACCCATTCTATGATTGGGTAAATACAATGCATAGCAAGATCATTTTTAGCACTTTTATGTAAAAAAAAACCCTTACATTTTACTCGCAACCCCCCCTCCTGCATGGGGTTACAAAGCTCAGTGCAGTTCTAGATTTGCTACCTAGCCACCTCTGTTTATCAAGAGCAACAACAAAAACCTCACAGCCTGTATCACACAGTATTCCCATAGTGGGTGTTACACAATCTGTGCTAGATTTCAAGTTCAGTGAATACTTCTCTTTTCCTGAATTTTTGATAGCTACAGAGTACAGATAGTCTGTGGACTGTAGGAAAATGTGGTTCTGGTGCAGCATAGCTGAGCTGGTATTTGGACTCTTCAGCCTTTGACTTTTAACACTGCACTACTTAGATGAAGTTGAGTTATTTGCCAGTTGAAAACTCCTGCATATCTGTAGCATCCTGGGTGTATGGATGTGCCCTGGTTTTGCTGGCTCAGCACCCTGGGTCAGCCATGGGCTGCAGGCCATTAGCAATTTTAAGTCAGCCAGAACAACTGAGCTGAGTTGGCTGCAGAAGGAGCCTGGAGCATGAGCATTACACTTGGCTCACATGTAGCTCAGAGGAGTGAGTAAGCAATCAAGCAAGCCAGCCTTGAAGTTCTCTCCTGGCTGTAGCAGAAACAGGGCCAGTTACAGCAGGACATTGCCAAAGGTCTAGTTCTGCAACCCTGAAACGAAGTCGCTGTGGTCCAAGCAGACACCTCGTGTTGAGTTATGTCTATGGCCAAAGAGGACTGGATCTGTTTGTGCAGCAGCATCCCAAGACCCAAGGTAAGAATGACAGAGTGAGGGAATAGCAGGCAGTGTCCTGTAGGCCAGGATGTGCCATTTCTGCAGAACTTATTATGAAAGTATACACTTGTTGCTCTCAGTAAGGCCTGGCTACATGGAAGTGCTGCTTTGCACATGGCACATCGCTGCACAACAGCACCAACTGCAGAAATGCTGCTGCCTGAGGAACTTCTTACTGCTTCTACTCTAGGCTCCAAAAGCATGGTAGAGAATGAGACATTGCAGGCAGGCTGAAAGAGTGACCAGAATCATGGAAAGGGTACATGTGACACGACTCTGTAAAGCCATGGCTGGAATGGGGGAAAAAGGCTTGGGTGCCACTAATCCCTCCTTTCCTGGAGGAGAGCTGGCTGGCTTCAAGGGCAGGTTGCATTGGGGAAGTTCAGAACAATGCCAGTCCTCAGCTGTAGGCACTGTGGAGTGTTCTTGCCACACAGCATTGTGGACGTGTTTGCCATGGAGTGATGAAAATATCCCCTGGGAACTCTGGTACAAAATGCCAGCTGTTGTTCAGGACTCTTGTGGCGGAGTCGAAGGAGGCAAGTCTAGGGCCAGCACATCCATCCCCTGCTGGTCACTGTTACGGACACAAGAGGGAGTTTGAGGAATCTTCACTCTTCTGTAGCGTGCAGACTAAGTCTGTTTTGAAGTGCTGGAGAAGACAGAGTTTTGGATTGCGAGGTTTAGAGATTGATAATTGAATAAATGCTTTTCACAAGTCTAGCAGGTGGCCACAAAATCACTGAACCACAGCAGCTGTTGGGGATGGAACTCAGCTGGGTGTTGGTAAAATTCAGGAGCTTGAAGCAGAATCATAAGACCAGAACTTCCTGAAATAGACTGGCCAGCAAAGAAAATGTTACATAAGCACGTGTTTTTATTTTTGTTTGTTTTGTTTGTTTTCTGTGAAGTGTCTTGCAAATGTTCCACAAAGAGTTTTGAAGGACATCCAACATTATCTGCAATACTTAAGTAAGCTGGGCAAAAATCACATTGCAGTATGTGGCAGGAGATCTTCTTTATTCTTTTCCCCTCCTTTCAGTATTCCTATCCTATGCCAAAAAACAAAAAACCCTTAAGACCATCAGTGGAAGACTTTCTATGACTTTAACTCTGATGCAGACAGATTGTTTCAGCAGGTTACCCTTCTTTTGGGAGGCTATGTTTAGCACTTTCAGGGGCTGATTCATTTAGTTAGTTATTTAAGATGAAGATCTTCTGTGGGTCACCAAAGAGAAATGGTAGGGCAGACACTGCAGCAGATTACCCTGTAAGTTTAAGTTTGCACCAAATGAGCAGGGAGAGGTCTCCCATAGACAAGGTGAAGTTCAGCTGGTTCTCATGACAAGGAGGTACCCTTGGCTGCAGGGTGCCACAGGGCACTGGTGTAGCTATCATTGTACCAGCCAAGATTGCTTCTGGAGTTGATCAAAGCTGTAACTGCTCCCAAGATGGCTGCCACTGTCTTTCCTCTTTTATTTGCAGCTGTACTTGCAATGTTGGTTCTGTTTTCCTCCCTGCTTTCCTCAGCCCCCAAAGTTGGAAAATGTAACAAAAGCAGACAAAGAGAAAGTTTTAATTTGTGCTTTCTTTAGCTTATCAAATGCTCAAAATCTACAATTCTTACTATTTTCTGTGGAAAGTCATCTGCACAAACTGAGGGGCATGCAACTTTGCAAAAGAAATGGTGGTTTACTGTGAACAGGAGTAAGCAGTGCAGGAGCTTTTCCTTGGCACACATTTTTTTTCACCCTGATACATGTGTAGCTAATAGCAGTTTAAAACTGAGCTCCTTTCAGAGCTCCCAACAGAATGTAAGTTTAATCCATATCAGTATCAAAGAGATGAGTTGATTACCCTGCTTCTAGACTACAAGTTTTTAACTCTGTTTTCATTGTTTACTGTCTCTTAAATTACCATGAAATATTACTGGAGTCCAATGCACGTCTCAATTTCTTTCTCATCTTGTGTTTCTTATTGTTTAGAAGACAATGTCTTCTCCTGTTTACCAGAAGCAGAGGAGTTCTTTGGATTCCCTTAACGATTCCTTTCTGTCATTCCCTCTTCTTCAGTCTGTTGGGTCTGAACTGTGAAGCACTTTCAGAAAACTACTTCTTATTCTCGATTCAGTAGGAGAAATTGCAAAGAGCTGTCTTGGTTTTCCATGTTTTTTACCGTAAGTAACAGTTTTGTGGAAGATATTTGTGGATCTCAAATGTTCTTGCTCTTAGTGCTGCACCTAGAAACTTTGCATTAGCTTCAGCCACATCCTTCATGACTTTGCTTCACTTTAAGGTTTGTAACAACAGACCCCGACGCTGCGCAGGCAATGCTTACGGAGCGGGGAGCAGGAGTAATTGTGATCCAGGAGATCAGCTCAAAGCACAGGGCTGGAGACTCTGTGTGTTTCGCAGCTATTTCTGTAACAGGCGATTCAAACAGGTCTCACTCACGTGAACCTCGAAGTGAGCAGGGAACAGAGAAATTATGCTGATGCACAGGGACTGATGAATTAGTTTAAAACCTGAACTGGTAAGATTCAGCACCTTAGCTACTAGAGGTAATGTTTAGATACAAATGTGTTGTCTCTAGGCTATGTATTGTGGCATTTTCAGTATCTATTTTTAGCTACCAGTCCATTAGCTGATGTATTCCAACCCAACAGAAGTCTCCTTTGTCACTAATTATGCAGAAGAAAATGGAGGTGTGTTTCGGGCACTGGAATGAGCTGCCCAGGGAGGTGATGGAGTCACCCACCCTGGATGTGGTGCTTAGGGATATGATTTGAGGTGAATCTTGTGGAGTAGAGTTACAGGTGGGACTTGGTGGTCCTGAGGGGCTTTGCCTACCTGGGTGTGTCTGTGATTCTGTGAAGGACAGGACCAACGTTAATCTGTCCTCCTATGAACTGCTGCATTCCTTACTGGCCCTGCTGCAAAGCATCTGCTGTATGCAGGTGCTAATGTTCCAAACAACAGTGCTTACTGCTTTCTTGTTTACTTACTGCTTACACCTGCCAATCCTTAACCTAGAGTTATGTTCTTTGAAGGACCGTTTAAATGTAACTGCTCCACAGCAAGAAGGGAGAACAATAGCAAGAACTAAATAAAAAGGATAAATGAGGACTTCATAGCTGATGTTGGGAGACAAATGAGGGATTTAGCAGAGCCCACAGGCTCTCAAGCTGGTCATTCAGCTGTGGGTTTTGGCTGTGTGCTGAAGGTGGGCAGTAGTTCCTTTGCTTGGAGAAGGGATGGAAGGCACTGTCTCTTGACACTCTTGGCAATGTGCTGTGTTCCCAGATTTCCCAGTTAGATTTCATTCTTTGTAGTTCTATCAATGAGAATATTTGGTTACATGGAAGAGAAGTGAAGGCCTTTAGAAAAATTATGTCCTTACCAGATCCTGAAGTGCAAAGTCACTGAACTGCTCCCAGTGTGGTGGTTTGCAGCTTTATGGAGAGTCCTTGATGGTCACTGGTAAGGGGTGTTATAGACAAGACTGGCAGTTGTGGTGGATCTGCCTGAGCACATTTTTCCCCTTGTACTGCAGCGCCCTGTCTAGTATCTGCTTCTCTGAATATGTGCTTCTGGCACAGGCTGAGAAGTTTCTACATGTGTGTATTTGGTTTACGTCTTCTCACCTTTGCAGGAATCCAGTTTGCCGGCAATTAACGCATGCAAAGTTTTTCTCACACTTTAAAACACCAAAGAGAAAAGGAAAATCTGATACACAATTAGTGAATTATCTTGGATAACCTTGTAGATATCCAGCCACTTGGAAGTGTAAATACTAAAAAACTATTTCCTATTGAGTCTGTAGATTACTGAGGATTAGTACAGTCTGTGAGCTGATGATGTAATGTGTTGAGCTGCTTGCAGGAAGGGCTGGGCTACTGAGCTTGCCTTACAGGACAAGTTCTTTTGGTCTATCTCAGGCAGTCACAGGTGGCTCACTTAGAGGGAGCTGATCTGTTACGGGAGTCACGCTGCCCTGTTGGTGTCCTGTGTGCATGGCCCTAATTCCATTCACCCTGTTGAGAGAATGTTCTAATACAGAGCCAGAGGGCACCTGGAAGAAATGTTTTAAAATGAGGGACTGACAAAACATGCCTTGTTTGTCACAACCCTTCAATTTTGGGGGACTTTTTGTAGGCAGCTTTCACAAAGAGACTCTACAAGCAGAATGTCCTCGACACAGGAGCACCTAGTTACTGATTAATGCACACACAGCAGAGCTCCTGGTAACAAGGCACCAGGTTAAGTGTTAATATGCTCACTGGTCTCAGATCCACAGCAAGGTCCACACCACATGAGGCTTTACTGATGAGGCAGTCATCAGCTGGATGGGGGATAGATACCCCCACCTTTGCTTCTAAAGTGCAGTGGTGCTGAGCTACACCTTTCATATTTACTACCCTGTAAGCTCCTTCCCCCACCTCCAGCCTCTTCAGATTTTATGCCTTGGTGGTGTTCTTCTGTCCTTGAGCCAGTAGCTATTTCCATCTCGCTCTGTTTTCATTCCCCTTTTCTTTGCTCTAGCTTATTTTCTCACACTTGCTTTCTAACAAGTGATCAATTTTCTCAGTAACCTGAGCCAAGGTCAGCCAGCTGTCCCACATCAGAACCAAGCCTTGGATCACAGGCAGCTGAACCCCCAGGTTGAGAGCTACGCCTCCAGGATAACTGAAGTGCAACACGTTTAGGAAATGCATTTCCTGGGCAGTTCAGCCTGGATTTGTGATTGGCACTTAAGTGACTATTTAAACATTTCTTTTGGCTTTACAATGTAGAGACAGAATTGGCCTAATCTTGGTTTTCCTAAATGGAGGTATTAGTTATAAAGTTGGATGAATACTTAAAGTTAGAAATTCAAAATTATCTTTGCCACAGACAGATCTTTAATACCATAAATGCCTGCTTGCATCAAACAGCATTAAAGCTTAGAGGATTTCTTGTTGAAGATTTTCCAAGAGGCTGGATTTTTCAGGGAGCTGCATTTCAGTACTATAGAATTCTTCTACAGCTTAGGTTTATCACAGACTGTGACAAGCAAACATCCTGCACTTGGGTAATTCTCAATGGATGTACTTAAATAATTTCCTGTAAGTTCAAGTGTTAGGCCCTCTTAGATCTTTGGAGAGATTGCAGTGATTTCAGTGGCCTTCTTGTCTTACCTAGTGAATGTTTGGAGGTGAGATTTGAAGAATTGGGTAAAGTAGTGACTTCTGCCTTAATTCCTGTGCCTTCGACAAAGTTGCCAGAGTTTGTTTTCGCAGTTGCTAGAAGACTAAGTTGGGTTTTCTCAGTCTGTTTTGGTGAATCCCTGCTCCTAGGACTGAGGGCACTGAGCACAGTGACTATGCAGGAAGGCACCAGCAAGGATGGGCTCTCACTTCAGGAGCAGCTTAAAAGTGCCGTGGCTTCTGCTCAAAGTAGTTTGCTCTCATCTGTTTCCTTTAGTATTCCTTTCTTTGTGAATCAGCACCTTAACCATGATGATTTATCTTCTGTCATGTTCGACACACATTGATTTTTGGCATTCATTATTCCTTTTTCACTGTGGTTTTCAATGATTTTGTGACTGCTAGGAGTGTTAGAGTCAGCATGGAGCTCTTGTGGAAAGCAGAGGTTTAGCTACCTCCCTTTGTAACTCAGGGCCCAAAGAATGCTACCAGCTGGCTGTGTTTGTCATGTAGTGATGCGTGAGGCTCGCTCATGTTTCCTGGCTAGGCCTGGGCCATTAATGATGGTGCAGTCCTTGACCAGAAGAGAATGATGGAGTAATAGGGCCCACATAAATGATGACAGGAGAGAGATGCAATCAAACAGAAACAGTTTTGTATGAGTATGTTCTTGCTTCTATTACAAATAGGTGGAGTAAGTGTAAATGCTAAGGCATTAGATCCTCATTTTTGCTGTGGAATTATACTTGGCATTCTCTGCTTATCTGAAAGGAAAGTGATAGTTCTTTGTTTCCATTTGATCTATTTTTTTCCCTTCAGCATAATGAAGAATAATGATACTTTTAGATGTTGACATTTCAGAAAGCTGAGATGGTATGTAGTAGACTACAAAAGATGAAAGCTTAATGAAAGTTATTTTCTCATAATAGCTCTAAATTGGCTATTTTCACAGAGTGGAGTGGGTCCAGTGGATTGAGCTTGAACTTTTTACCCCTCTGTAATCCTGTGGTTACCATAAGTAATGTGGAATGACTTCAGCTGTTTAGCTTTTTGAAATCCAGAGTTAAGAGAACCGATTCAACTTGAATTTGTACATTTTATGTAGGAATTTGTTCCTGTAAGGAGCTGAAGGATTGTTATTTCCTGACACACTGCCTTGCAAGCTTGGCAGCTAAACCCACAAACTGATTTTGTAATGTAAGGAAGTAGAAAATGGGGATTTAAAACTTCACATCTGAGCTGAGGCAAAATAGGGAATTTTCTGGTAAAACAACCTTTAGTCACTTAATAAACATAGGATGAGAAGACTCTTCAATCTTATTTTCCTCTAGAGATTTGGGAAGATTGTTCCCAAATATATAATAAAACAAAAACTTGCCTAAACTTACTGTTAAAATCTAGTCTGAACCTTTCATTCCATCAGAGCCCCCTTTTTCCAGTCCTTATCCCCAGAAATGTCATCCCGATTGGTGCAAACGATCGGAGCGTGCAAGGATTTCTCATGCTCATTACAGTGAGTCAGAGGTCTAAGATGATAAACCCGAGACATGTGAATTAATTTCTAAAACATTGTGACTGCTGTCCCCCAAATGCTTTATTTTTAGTTGCTATCTGTGTTACAGTAGCAGATTTTCAGGACATGTGGCTTTGGAAGAAAGGTTGGTTTGAGTTCTCCTGGTTGACTCAGACGGTAGATGGAGTTGTAACATTTTGACAGCCTTCAAATGTCAGCGTCCTGAGCAAACACATTATCAGAAACACAAATGTTATCAAACCTAATATGATTCTAGCAATTAAGCATAAGCAGCTATTTATAGGTGACTGATAGAATTAATGAGGAAAACTCTTCTGTTGCAAATCTCTGTTTTGCAAGCCTGAAGTTCCCAGTAAACTGTTTGTTCACCCTACCAATTTAATAAAGTGTGTTGTTGAACTTCCTAAGGATATATCCTCGTTGCTTGGCAATGGGTTGTGGAACAATTCATTTAAAGTTCAATGAACACAGAACTAGACTAATTTATTCAAATCCACCACTTACTAAATCAGGA
>VWZE01006229.1:265-85264 GCA_013396675.1 Eubucco bourcierii | reverse complement strand
TTTTTTTTTTTTTTTTTTCTTCCTGACTAATAAAATGAACTTGAAAAGAATTAGCTAAACCTCTGTGGAATTGTGACAAAGTAATTCTGATGACTCTGTTGTCTGTTGGTTTTCACTGGCAGTAAGTAATGCAAATGGAGGTGAATACATTTCCCATTGTTTTGTGGATTGTCAGAAAGGGATTTATTTTTAAACAGTTGATTGTCTCAACATCATCCTCCTTTCAAGATAAGCAACACAGAGATTATACACCTGCATTTTTATTAGGCATCTGAAGCAGCTGAGTATTGCACAGAATTTCTGTCTCTATCACCAGTGAGCTGAGTTAAACACCAGAGGCTGCCGTGTTGGGCTGGGATAGGTTTCTAATGGCCATGAATAATTTAATTGCTCTCACTTAAACCATCCTCACCGTAAATGGATGGGAAGTACCCGCTCGGGCCCAGCCTTGCTGACGGGGGTGTTTCTGGCTGGGTGCTTGCTGCTGCTGCTTTCATCTCCACACAGTTCCACAAATGGGACATGACATATGCTGGAAATGTCAGGCTCACCTGCAGTCACTGGGTATTGCCCTGGAACTTCTTGAGCTCTCGATCAGAGCCATAAAGCTTTCTTTATAATGCATTAGGACCTGAAAGGAGGACACCTGAGATTCTGAAGGCTGTGTTACTGTAACAGTATCCTCACTGTAAGTCATCTTGAGATCAAGGCACCAGAGCCCACTGTCCTCTGGGAGAGAGCAGGAAGATGGACCCAGGAGTCTACAGACTTAGTGTAAACCAGGATATAACTGTTGAAAAAAAGAAATGCATTTGCCTGTGTTCCCCAGAGAGGTAATACAGAGTTGACTGGTACTAAGATAAATATTCTATGGGGCCTACAGGTGTATGCAACTCCAAGACAATTTTTTCTTACCTATTTTCTGTTTTGAAGGGATCTCAGACACTGACAGGGTGCAGACTGCAGCTGAGAGGGCAGTGTCTATTGTATCCGACTGCCAGTTTTCTCACCAGCAGCCTCTCTGACTCAGGCAGGTGCAGACAAGTCCCTTTATCCTGCACATTCTGCCCTTCCTGGACAGCTGTCTCCATCCCAGGGTAAGGTGCCTGAAGAAGACACACACACATATGGTGGTGTGACTCTTGAGGGTAAGAGCACAGAAGACTTTAGGCACAGGAGCTCTTTTTGATAAGGATTTTGAGATATTCAGTCAGGATACCTTTGTGGCAGCACCCCGAATAGGAATCACCAGAGTAGGAGTGCGTTTGGGGGGAAGGCAGGAACTGCTCCTGAGACTCTTCCACAGACCAAATGTGAAAACAAGCTTAGAGAATTAGGCAACATTTGGGTTTCATCAGTCTCAGCAGACTTGGACAAACTTTACAAATACTCACGATCCATGTTATAGATTACCATGAAAAGTTATGGGAGTGAATAAAAGCACAAAGAAAAGAATGTGCTTCAGGGTTTGTACAGGAGGAAGCTCAATGTAAAGCTACCTCTGGTGACTTCACAAGCATCATCTTCCGAAGGGAAGTTCAGGATTTTTCTGAGGGAACAGAAATCAGCTTACATCTGTAGATTTTGGGAGGAGTTAAATGCAAAGGTTAACCCATACTGTCTGAAGGAAACCTGGGCACTTGTGTATGCTTCTATGCATATGGGGGTTTGAAGTAGTCTGCAGGTGACTTTTCCATGCTTCTCTATTGGACTTCCTCTTTTGGCTCTTTCCAGCCCTGCTTCTAATGCCACAGGATGCCTTTGCTTTTTCTTTCTTTTTTTTTTTTTTTCCTCTGCTACATTTTCAGAGCTGACTCTGAAAGATTCCAGTCTTTTTAGTTCTAAGTTAGTTAAGCTTCCGTGATTGAATCCTCACAGGCTGTAAAATTCACAAGACACTTAATTACAGAAGGAGGCTTGGTTTCTGTGGTATGGTTTTTTTCTGTTTGGGTTTTTTTGTTTGTTTGTTTTTGGGTTTTTTTTGAGTGGATGGAGTAAAATAAAGAATTCCTTCATTTGCATTCATATAGCTGCTAATCTTTCACTCCACTTCACTTCCATCAGTTTTGGTCATTTGCTAGCACAGTGTAATTAGAGTGAAAACTTCCTTAAAAGGAATACAGCCCCCATCTCATCTTATCTCTTCTCACCTGCTCCAACCTCCCCTCCATGTCCAAGGCCACTTCTCAGCTAGACTGAGCTGCTCAAGGCCTCATTCCACCTGGTCTCCAACACCCCCAGGGAGGAGGCAGCTGCAACCACAGCTTTCTTGGGCAGCTTGTTCCAGAGTCTCACCACCCTCCTACTGAGGAACTTCTTCCTGAGATCTAGTGTGGAAAAAAAAGCCTCCTTGCGTTCCCAATTGAAGTTTTTTTAACTCCTTGTGACCGTTTGAGTTAGATTCCTACCTCAGACAAAACAAACAAACAAAAAAACCCAGAGAAATCTTGGAGGTTGAAGCTGTAAGGCGAATATTCTGGGGATAGGCTATATAATGGCAACAACAGATAAGTTAATATAATTTCATTGGAGCATCAAGAGCTTTATGTTGGGAAGCACAGCCTGTACTCTCCCCTTGCTGCTTCGGCTGTTTCGCCTGTGCCTGCTGCTATCTCCCCTNGGCATACCTTGGCTGTTGCAGTACCACTGAGCACTGACCAGACTCAAGTACAGAACGTCTGGTCTAGATTTAGCCTGAGTTATGATGAACTGTTTGTGGTGATGTCATTCTTAGGCTTAATGGACTTGCGGATGATGCACATCTGCCTTGCTTAGAATGGAAGGAGGAATCTTTTGGAGGAGAAACCATAAAACCATAGAGGCCCTTCTGAGCCAGTGCACTCTGGAGGTCATCTAGTCCAACCAGCCTGCAGTGAGCAGGGACATCCCCAACTAGATCAGGTTGCTCATAGTTAGGAACAGAAAAAGAATTGGTCTTTTTGCCTGATTAGTGTGTAGTACTACTATGTCTTAAAGTGATACTAGGTGGTGACTGGGACTCTTTGGAGGGCATACACAAAATACTAATGATCATGTAGGTTATTCCAATTGACAGTCTGTATTGGGTAATTGTATGAAATTGATAACAAGCAAAATGTAGCTCCAGCTAATGATTTTTTTTTTTGTGTAACAAATGAAAATGAACTTTAATAGGCCTGTCAATTTTGTTAACAAACAAGTGCACAACACCTCGGTGCTAGTCAAGCTGCTATGTGCATACATTCAGGTGCAAAGTTATCTCCTGGCTTTTCTTCCTGTTAGAACTGGCTAATGTTCTTCTTTATGTGGTCCCTGTATAGCTATCTGTTGATATTTACTTGTTTGTAAGAGCCTCCCCAAGCCACCTGGCTTGCCCTGTTTCCTGAATCTTCCTACTGGCCTCGCCGGCTCTGTCTGCCAGACTGCATCAGCTGCTTCCAGAGGTCACACTCCCAACTTGCCTTAAAGCTGGCCAAAAAATATCAGCTACTCAGACAGAGTGCACATCCCCCAACCCTTGTAGAGCTGCTTATTCCTAACCTGGACAGTGTCTGGTGGTTCCTAATGTCCTTAGTGCCTGGTTTTGTGTGGCGTGAAAGCCAGGGGCAGAAAGGGGCTGCAGAATGTTGGGAGGAGGAACAACAGGCTTGTTCATTTTGCACATCTCAGCTGGAGCTTGACAAATCTCCCTTCTGGAAGTCTTTATGTGACTTCTTTAAATGCTGTCTTAAGTCCGAGCTCAAAGAGCATGTTGGTCACAGTTACACTGCCTTGTGCTGGCTATGGTTTAGGTGAATATTGGAAAACAGATTTTTCTGGCTTAAAAGGAATGTTTAAAATGTACCTGATTATATTTATCTAGCATAATAGGTGTAACAACTCAGCTTAGTGACAGAGTGGTGTCAATGAAAGCTGATTTACCTTTCCATACTACTGAGAACCTGCACAGGTTTCCTTTAGAAGAATGGGATAGTGTTGAGAGCTCTAAAAGGCAGAACTGTTGTTCTGTGCTGCATTTCTGCTGATGGTTTTATTAGATCATTAAAAAGTTAGATACAAAGAGCAGCATTTCTTAGCAAGAAATGAGATTTTAAAATAACTCCCATTAGTGGTCAACCCTTGTGCTGTCTGCTTGAGTTCTAACAGCTGTAATGATTTGTTTTAAAGGAGCCATATCAACCTGTGCTGATTTTTAAGCCTTTGCTGATTGATTTGACTTGTTTGATGTATTATAAATCACACAGCTATAAAGTCACAGTAAAAATTCCATTAAACCTGTGAGGCTTAAAAAAAAATAAAATCCATAAATAAACTAGTGTGGAATGCAAGACAGCAGCAAATGTGCTATCTTTTTTTTTTTTTATCCCCCCCCTTTCTTTTGTCTGTAAGTTGCAGTTTACAACCAAGGCCATTTTTATGTGAAGCACAGCAATGGCAACAGGAGTCTACCAGGAGTATCACTGTATAGCAGTATTTTTCTTCTGTGTTTGAACTTGAAGTGCTACACTATTTTGGTCTCCTTCACTCCACTGTTCCTCTTTCCCCCATTTCCTTGTTTCTTATTTGAAGCACTTTAATGAGTGTGTGGAGCAATCTCGTTAATCTGCTATCAGACTCACTCTGCTGATCTGTCATTTTGTCCACAACTTCAGAATCCTGACACCAAGTGCTGTTCTCGACAGGTGGAATGTTGGTTCCAGAAAGCAAACTTTACAAGTGTTTGCCTTCCGTCTGCACACACTCTTGTAACTAAACAGTAAAGGAGTTTTTGTTTTACTCGACAGTCTTGAGTTTTTTTTTTTTCCACACATTGAAACTACTGCAGCAGAAGGAGCAGTTGAGTAATTCTACCTTTCAGTAATTCAAATCTCTTTTGCAACCATTGGGACTTTACAAACTGTGATATTTCAGATAATACAGAGTAAGAAAGACCTGTTATTGCCTGGATTGGGGCTGAGACCATCTGGTTTTGCCAAAGACGTTTTTGTGTACCTTTTGACAGTACAGCTGATAAATAACCAAATGGGATTTGTAAGTAGCAGTAGTAGCACTGCGAGGTTTGTTATGCCAAGAGATCTCAGAGACCACCTGGAGTTACTACTGAATAAAGAAAAGAAATATGTTTTATTATTCCTGAGTACCCTTCCTTTAATCATTTTATCTTTCCCGTACACTGATGTCTTACTACCTTATCTCCTGTTCATCCTGTGACTCCTCAGTAACACTTGGGCTTGTTCAATGGTTTCTTTGCAGCCCAGTTTAGCTGAAGTCAGCCACAAACTGCTGCAAGGTAACTGCTCCAAGATGACCATGAGTCTGCACAGACTTCCTGACAGGGTTAGTAGTGGTCATTGCTGCTTTGGATAATGAAGATAGGCTAGAGTGGTGAACATGCAGGCAGTGCAGAGCCGTGGGTACTCATCGCAGGCATGGCGAGACAGCCTGCCTGTGGTCTGAAGGCAGAGCACAGGAACGGTCCAAGACCACATGTGAAAATAAGGTTAGCCTGCAGTTTGAGCAGTGGGAGGCACTGTGATGCCTGCCTCATGGCTGTGGCTGCAAGTGTGACTGCAGCAGACATTCCAGTATGAAGGCAAGCTGAAGTCTTTGGTGCCCACAGCAGTGCCTGGTTCCGTGTGCCGGCTAAGCTGTGGGTGGCACTCAGACTTGTGCCAAAGTGATATGCAAGGCACAAGGCCTGGCCCAGCAGAGCTGGCTGGCTGTCCAAAGATGTGCAGCAAAGCCTTCTGCAGCCATTTCTGTGTAGACTGCCCATGCCGGAGAGCCAGAGCTGCAGAGGAGCGAAGGCTGGGTGGGTGCCTGTCTCTTGCTGAGCTGAGCGGAGGATGGCAGGCAGCGTTTTCTCTTTGATGTCTGCTGCCTTTGACAGAGTTTCCCGGGTGGCTGGGCTCCTTTCAGGATGATGTTCCTGCTAGAAACAGCTAATTCAGGAGACATCAAATAGTTCCCTATTTAGCTTATTTTAAAGGAACTCAATATTGAAAGTGAAGCAGATGCCAGCAAGATACTTGAGAGATACTTGAGAGCAGCGGGTGGGTAAATGCATGTGGGGTGAGAAAGCAAAGAAGCCACTTCAGAGTACTGAAAAAACTCCATTCGCCTTGCAACATTTCAGTTTCAGAGAGATGTCTTCTGAAGGTGTCACTGCCATGAGATTTCCCCACTGTTCTTCCATGCTAAGAGCAGTATATTCACTAGATGCTTGTGAAGCAGTAAAGCTTGGGAGGTTGAGAGCCTTCATTCAGATACCTTAAGTCCAGGTGTGAGGTGTTAATTGGAGGACGTGGCAGGTGGAGAAACACCAAGTCTGGTTCTGAGCTAGTGCATGGACACGTGCACCTCTCCTAGTTTAAAGTCCTGAAGACAGATCTAGCCTTTTGAGAGGCTTTTGCCACCTTGTGATATGTAACCTGTATCCAGGCCATGGTTACAACCTTACCTGTAGCCTTCTCCTTTCCCAGCATCCTTGAATGTTATTCATGCATCTGATTTCAGAATGCCAGCTGGTTACTTGCAGCTTCTTATCCCTTCCCTCATAAAGTGGTGGGTTGCCTCTGTGGTTACAAGACCAGTGGTGACCTTGAAAAAAGAGGATTTCAGATCTATTAAACCAATTCAGTCTAGAAGCAGACTGGAGATGCCTTGGTCTAATAGGGGTGTTCTACAGCTGCCTTGTGTTCCCCGCTCCCTTGCATATGCAGAGTGCAGTTGATTTATTCATGCGTCAAGCTGCTGCTTTCCTAATAAGCCTGATTAGCTGCAGATCTTCCTATTACCTGTATGCTGTAGGGAAGCAAGTGGCTTGCTGCAGTCTGTCCAAGAGAGTGGAACTGCTACTCCATTGTATTCTATCCTGTATATCTCCTTCAACAAGTTAAAACACTCGATGTCTTTAACATTTTGTGCTATTGCAAAATCTGCTTGCTGAATCGATAGCATTTAATCCAAATTCCCTGGGATGATTGTAAGAAGATCCTCTTACCTTGACTGTTTTGCAGATACTGAAGACTATCTTTCAGTGCAACACCCAGATATGCCTTTGCTATTGAACTGAGCTGAAATGTACAAAGGGGCTGAGCACTGCTGTTATTGCACTGCACCAGCAGCAGGATGCTGTTGGTGCAGTGCAGAATGGTTGCTTTCCTTCTCCTGAATGCTTTTCATGATCTTTTTGATTTTCAGCAGTACAGCTTCCACAAGTAGCTGGGAAATGTTTCTTCTTTTAGTAATCAAACATCCTGTATGAGATTATAATAGCATATCTCTCTGATTACTATTTTGCCTTTTTCCCTTCACAAGAAGATTGTCAAATGTGTGTGGTTGATGATACTTCACAAGCAGGCTGAACAAAAAAAGTAAAAAGCTAATTCCTTCACAGTGGCAATATTTGCACTGTATGCATTACAGAGAAATGAACTTCTTTACAGTCCCACCTAGAACTTCGATTTACAGTCTGGGGCACTGCAATTAAAGAAGCTGACTACAAATAACAAAAATCTGATGTAGATGTTTGTGCTATTGAAAGGAGCATTTTCCTTTTTAAATTTTTCTTCTTTACATTTGGCTGAAGTTAAGGCAGGAAATAGCATCTTTATAATGGCCTTTAATGGCAGCAGTATTGAGATTTTTACTATGACTCTTTCTGCTGAAAAGCTTAGGCTACCAGATTTATCGAGTGCTTTATTCCTTGCTCACACTGGCATCTATCTCCAGGACGTAAGCACATCAACTGAATGCATTACACACAGACAGAAAACACTTCTCAGTGCTCAAGAATCAATTATTTTCATAGTTTCAGTATCTGGTGCCACACAAGCAATGAAATGGTAGAAAATGTAAAGGCATGGTATTTTCAAGAATACCTTCGAATGCTGCTTTGAAGACATGTTCCCTCCATAAATGGCTCCTCAAAGAGGTGCTGCAAATGTTGTTCTTCTCAACTGTGATGTTGCAAGGCATTTTTCTGGAAAAATATCTGATTAAATTGAAGGTGAGGAGTTAGAAGCTGTAGGAACATTCTGTTATCAATATTTTCTGTAGTATAAATTCATGTACTGCATTCAGCAGAGCAGAATTCCTAGGGACAGCAGCAATCTGCAACATAATCAGGGCACTCTTCAATTACATTCAGCTTGCTTTGGTTCTCTGTAGGGGAATGGCATTTTCGTGGGCTATTTCTTCGTGCTCTCGCTTCCATAAGGTTGGGAGATAATAAAATACTATCGCTGGCTTACGGCAGACCTTGCACCCTTGCACACAGCTCAGACGCACGTCTGTGTATTTATTTCTGAACATTTAAAGCTAGGTTTTTGCACTCCAGTGTGTAAATTAAGAGTTTCTAGCTGGAGCTGTTTAATGGCAGTCAATTCAATTTGTCCTTTCTGAAATAATTGTTCTGGCTTTGGATAATTACAGGTATAATAAACTGATCAGGGAACCATTGTATCTTTTAGCAGAATATTATCTTCACGGGTAAAGCGACCTATAGATTCTGCTTTGCAAGTGTGGCTTCAAGTTAGCAGCAGTATTGAGTGGTGCTATTGAAGTCAAACCTGGAAAATAGAGAGGCACAGGAAGACTTTACCAAAACCATCTGTAATATTTAAGCAGATGAAATTAGCTGTGTAAGAATGAGATCAAAGCCTTAAGTGAGAGTAAAGAAAAGACTGCAGTGGTGAATAGTGATTACTTGTAGCTAATTTAAACTTACTGGAAGATTTTAAGGATCAAAGTTGAGTCTTTTGAGGGAGGGGATTCATCCAATTTCTCTACTTACACTTTTCCAACATAAATTAATCTCGATATATTTTANTTTTCTGTAGAGGCATGTGCACTTTGACCACTATGTGCTGAAACTCTTCAGCTTGTATTGAAAGCTCACAGGAGTTTTGCTGTGGCTGACTCTGGATTTGGAGCCTTCTGGACTGGTTCTGGTCCTTCCCCATGGTGCAGCACAGGGCAGTGCTCTCCTGGGAAGGACAAAGGCTGCATCTGAAAAGCTGCCTTGGGCCCAGGCAAATGTGGGTGCTCAGGGTTGATGTGTGTCCTTGTAGGAATCCCTTTGGTACCCATAACAAGTCAGCAGAAATATTTCCTTTATGTAGCTTATGAAGTTGAAGTTATTTTACCAACAGTGTTATGTTTTACAAATGATACTTCAGGTACTTTTCCACCCTGCATAATTTCTTCAAGTGCTAAGCCAAGCTGTCCTCTGCAGCACTGTTTGCAGTTTAGGGTTCTGGAGGAGCTGCTGGTATCTCAGCTCAGAGCATGCACTCAAAAACATTCTTCAGCATTTTTTACTTATAAAAACCTGAAGCTGTTTGACCCTTGATTATGCAGCATGGCCAAAAATGTTAATATTGTCATCTTAGGCAATCGCATTAAAGTGCTAGTGAACAAACGTGCATTGTCCATTTCCGCTTGCTTCCTGTTTCACTTCTAGTGCTCCATAAAGGGATTGTGGCCATGGTGTGAATTCTATTTGAATCAACCCATTGTGTAATGGTGATAACAACGGGTCATAAATAATTCTCCTGATACTAATTGGCTAATCTGTGAAGGAAGCACGTTGTTTAGCATTCGTTCATTATGTAGTTCCTTCTTGGAAGGTGTACTAGGAGCTATTCAGTTTCAACGCTGGTCTATTGTTTTGTGATTAATTGTATCTTCCTAAGCTCCACTCAGATGTTATGCTTCAGTGGTAAATCTGTAATGAAAGACAAATGCAATAGTTGGCCAGTAAAGCCTTGTAACATGATGGCAGTATCCCTTTGGGGGACCTTTTGAACTCTAGTTTCTTCCTTGACTTTGTCGTCTGTGAAGCTATCCCGTCCGATAATGGTGTCCAATGACTTCTTTATCTTTTCTGCAAGTGTCAAAAGCCTCTGGAAATATTTCCCTGATTTTATCTTGTGTTAGTGTTTGACAGCTGTGGCAGTATTAGGATATAATCCTGGTACACAGCTGAATGGCATTTTAAATCAATATGTTACAGCTTGTCTTGCTCTAAGGAAAAACTAATAATA
Source organism: Eubucco bourcierii (assembly GCA_013396675.1). NCBI lineage: Eukaryota > Metazoa > Chordata > Aves > Piciformes > Ramphastidae > Eubucco > Eubucco bourcierii. Next base: position 75,236 of record VWZE01006229.1, on the reverse strand, counting down.
ACTGTGTAGGGAAATAATAAGGGAAAGATTAATCAGACATTGAATGGGAATAAAAGGTCTCTCAGAAATTGTTCAGAGAGATATTTAGAAGTAATTTTGCTTTCCTTGCATGTTTAATTATCAGAATTAATTTTTAAGGTACAGGTTGAAGTAGTGTTTAGAAACACATTCACCCCAGACAACTCTAGTAGGTTTTGAGTAAACTTCCAGTCAGTACAAGTCAAGAACTAGGGGTTGTGTTACACTCCTGTGAGTGTGAAATCCAGGAAGAGCTTGAAGCAGGAAGAGATGTTGTGTAGGTTTACAATCATTGTATGTGCCTGATAAGTTGTCTTTAGGCTGGGGCTTTGATGATGAGATTTCACCTGACTGATGACACTGAAGTGCTGATGGCAGTGGGGACTCCTCTCTTTGAGCCTACCTGCGTGCCGGAGCTGATCCTGCTTCTGATCACAAAGGGAACACAAAACAAGCCCATTCAGAAATGCAGCTTCCTTCATACTTTGATGCAGGGGAAAGCTGCAAGACGGCTCCTTTGGCAGCAGTTTGCTGCAGGGATTGTCATCCTGCTGTTCTCTGGGGACCCTGCTGGTGCTAGGGACGGGGCCTGAAGTCAACCACCAGCCTGCACCGTTAGCAGCTTCACACTGCACACACTGACACAGCTGTCCTTGCAGCAAGACAGTTATCTCCACTCTTCTGGCCAAACCTACAGGTGGCATGAAGTGTTCATGGTGTTCAGCTCAGTAGAACTGTCTCAGGTTTGAAGCAGGGGAGAATCTGGCACTCTCAGTTTGGAATTTCCATACTTAAAAGCCTTACTGCAGTGTTTCTGGTGCCTGCTGCTGTCACTGGCGTTTACAGGCACACTTTGTCTTGCTCTTCTGTGACAAGCTGGGGAGAAGCAGAGCTCCAATGGGCTTGATCTCCTGAGAACAAAGATGGGCATGTTGGGGATTTTCTTCCCTTCAGGTGATATCGTGAGCACGATTTATATCCCTCAGTTGGAAATGGCAGGCTTCTTAAACGGCAGGCCTCTTCTGGTGACAGCCCGTACACAAAAGCAGCCCTGCTGGGTCTGCTGACTAATGTGTGTGAGCATATCTGCAAATCTTTTCACCCTGTCTTTTCTTACCTTTTCTAATTTTTAAATATTATAGCTCTTAAACTGTGGGGATTTTATCCTCTGAAGTGAATGGCAAAGCTTCAATACAACATTGGTGTAAGGATTATGAAAATCTTAGCTTTGAAATCTTTTAGTCTAACCTTAATTTTCTTCTTCCTTTAATTCTGAACCATGTTTAAAATTTTATCCTTACTTATGAAAATCACAATTGTTTTATCTTCAGTTCATGAGCTTCTTCAATTTACTAGTAATTGCAGCTTGGGGGAATAAAAACTTGCTAGTTTCTTTAAAACCTGAAATAGTTCTTCACAAACTCTTTGCTTTCTCAATCAGTACTTGACTGTTGGCAGTGGTGCACCACCTTCTGTTTGGTTCATGAGGCTGCTAGTCATGGTCAGGAAACAAGTCATGGTTTGTAAGGTCGTGCTGCCCAAGAACTGTGCTAAAACACTTCATCTCCCATGCATTAGTGGCTGCATACAGACTGCTTCACAAGGGATTCTGAAAACCTGTTTCTGCTAAGCAAAATCTGCAGTTCTGCACTCACAACTAACCTGCATGTCAAATAGCTAACCCCACTGTGTAATGAGGAGAATCTGCCCTGCATGCTCACGTGGGAGACTGGGGTAAGGTGAGTGTCTGAAGTTAGCCTGAACCCGCTGAGTCCCTCTTGTGCTGGTTGAGATTCTGGAAGGGATGCAGGGAGGTGCATCTTGGCGTTAATGATATTTGATGTCTTCAAAGACATGAAAGTTCGCATCTCCATAGATGGCTTTTTGATGATATTACAATATTTCTTAAAGAGATTTAAATTCCAGAGCTACTGTCACTTGAAAGCGACTTGTCTCTCTCCAGTCCTGATGAAAAGACTCACGGCATAGTATGCACTTAATTTTGCTTGGTGGTTGTCTAAAGGACAATACGCACAGGTGGATGGAAAATAAAAGTTCAGTGGCTGCAAACACTTTGTGCTATTGGTTCCTTGCAGAATGTGTCTACCTGCAGGTCGTTGATTGCCAGATGAGTAAGGGAGAGAACTTAGAAGCAGTTTCTCACAGGGCCATCCGATCACTGACTGCTCAGTCAGATAGAGAAGATACCTGATGGGGAGAACAGCATTTGCACCTCAAAGGAGGAGTAGTTCATGTATTTAGATACTTGTAATAACGATTTCTAAGAGCAATTGAAAATAAACATGTTTGGGGTGTAAGAACAAATGGAGAGGGGATGAATGTGTTGAATTCGCTCAGAAGCACATTTTCGACTGTGTTTCTCCTGCTGAAGAACCCTGAGGAAGATGGAGCCCCTCAGAAGGCTTTGTCAGGAAAGCATCTAAAGCAAGTCAGCTGCATACAGGAAAAGACCTCCAAGAGATAATCTCAGTGGCAGACGTTAAGTGTGGCTTCCCTGTCATTTTTTCGTGCAGCTACGTGAGGCAACAGTGTCTGTTTTGGGGGGTGCAAGAACTGTTTTTGTGTTCAACTTGTTTAAAAGTAAGTTTGTGTTCAAACTTATAATAAGGTTTCCCTGGTCTTTATGGTCTTTATCAAACTGTCCACCAAAAGGTGTTCTCAGTAAATCAGAATCTGCAATCTGCAGAAGTATTCAGGGCTCATTAGTGCTTGACTCTGCGATATTTAAAGGGTAATGGTGTGTAGTCCCCTAGAAATTTCATAGGCCATTTGGTGATGTGCTGCTGCTGAGCTGTGGAAGAAATGTCATCTAGAGAGCAGTTTGAACTGGGATGGGTCTCAGGAAAGCGAGAAGGTACTAATAGCTGCAGTCAGCAAGGCGTCATGATATTCTTCCAAATCTAAGGGTAGGTTGGGTAGGAGATTTAATATCTATGAACAGTGAGATCTGATACAAAATTCTACAGAGCCATGGCAAGGGTTTCTTTGAGTGGTTTGTGGCTTGTGAGCAGAGTGTATTTTAAATGGAGTAGTGTTCCCGCACGTGCTGGTGTTCGGGAGATGTGTTCCATGAAAACAAACAAGATTCCTTCAGTTTGAAAATGCTGGAGTATTTACTTGCTAAATAAAATATAAAGAAAGCTGTAAATATGCTTCATTACAACACAGCCTGGTCTTTAGAGGATTTTGAATAGCTGTTGTGCACAGTGGAAGACAAATTAATCTCTCTGAATCTCTCTCAGCTGAAACATTCTAATGTTAACTAACAGTTTCTAGTGATCAAAGTGATTTAGTTAAATTATTTATTTGCATATGCATTTAAAAGTTTTTATTGTTGTAACTCAAGGGAAAAGATGGCGAGGGGAGGAAGAAGGAGGTCTTAAGATAATTACCTGAGGTTTAAGAACAGGTAGCCCTGCCTTGTCTTACTTTCAAGGCTGTGTAAGGCAACCTTGGACACCTAAGAGCTGCTGATTGCTGCATGATCTTCGCTGTGCCTTCTCACAGTTAGAATCCCAGGCAGATCTACCCTCTTTCTACTTTTAAGTAGTGATCAAAATGATCAAGAATAGGTATTTTCATCCACTGAAAAATATGTTGCATTGTATTCCGCTCCAGTGCAATAGAGTCCACAGGAAAACTGAGTTTGTATGGTATTGCATTTTAGTTTCTCTGTATTGATCTGTGTAATACGAAAATCGTCAACTTAGATATCTCAAGTAGATTCTGTTTGACACAGCAGTGAAATCAGTGGAAGGCTAAGGTTATAACATAGTGGAATTTGTTGGGGTTTTGGGTGTCTTTCCTCCCACTCTTAGTTAATTGTTTGCAATTGCATATTGGTGCTTTGTTAGTGGTTTAGCCTCTGTCTGCTGTGCGCTAGTGCATAACCCCAGGAAGCAAACTGATTAATGAAAGCTACTTGGGGTCCAAAATTGTTTGCATTGAAGTTTGGAGCCTGAAATCAATACCGCGTAACAAACAAAGCAACTGAAGTATCAAATATTGTATAGCTTGACTTCAAAATGGAAAAAAATGGGGGAAGGGGGAAAGGAGCAATTGTTGGGTTTTAGAAACATCTGTTAGCAAAAATGACGCAGTTACAACGCTGTCAGTTCTTAGGATTTTCAGTATCATTCCTGTTTGGTTTGAGTTCTGACATCTGGGAACCTTTCAAAAGCAAACTCCCAGAAAATCATTTAGAAAGGAGGGGCAAATTGTTTCTTGTCTTACCACCCTTACATCTGTGGAGACACTAATTTTAGAGCTCATAGGAGGAATATTCTATTGTGGCTTTCAAAATGGAATAAACGTAAACAGAACGGTACTGTGCTCATCCTCTGCAGGAGGAGGCATCAATCTGTGTTCTTTGGCAGGCTTGGCTTTCCTTCTGTTGTCTTCAGAGCTGCATTCTGAATGATTGGCTTCCCATAGCTGTGTAATAAATGGGTGGCATGAGTCTGAAATGGTAATTAAACTCTGTGATTATTTTTCTGTAGAATAAAAGCACTTGATAAAATAGAAAGTTGCACTTCATCTTTTAATTTTTAAGCCATTCTTTACAATGAACTGTCTCAAAAGGAGTTCTAGAAAATCCTGTTAGTCACATAGGTCTGGGATGTGTTAGATTTCAGCAGGTATGTCAGGTACTGGCATATAGAGAGGGGATTCAGTAATAGGAAGCTTTACTTTACTGAAGGTGCCTTTACTTGCTTATTTGGTTTTCTGTTTTCCTACCAAACACAGCAATGTGGTAAAAACAGAAACTCTTGCTTCAGGTGGCAAGACACAAATCAACTACGGCTGAACTTAAACAAGAAGTGAAACTGGTTAATTACACTGCCTCAGATCTACTTTGTGCTCTTATCAAATATGAGCAAAACCTTTCTTCATTGCTTGTGAATTGAAAATGTATTAAATTGCTAATTGTTGCAGTTACCCTTTATGGAAGAATCAATAAATTAAATATTCCAAGATGAATTTCAGGTCTGTCCTGTATTATGGCATTCTGTAGACAAGACATTGTTCCATTAAAATCACACGCTTTCATTTGGCTCATTTGCACATTGCTATGAGTTTTTTAAAAGAGATGAGGTTTGACCTAACTGCTCCCATTGGATTTGGCCATTCTCTGTGATTCTAAACTCAAATTACTTTTTATTTTGTTTTTCAGCTTGCCTTCAGAACCAAAAAAAAAAAAAAAAAAAAGCATTAAATGACACAGATAAAATCTGGAGATGAAAAACCTTCAGAAGATTTGCAAGTCTCTCTTTAAATTGTAAATTAATCTGATATCTGATCTGACTGCCACCTTTTTTTCCCAGTTCTGCTTATAGGTTGCTTGTGATGTTGTCAATTATTTAGATGGGCTAGATGAAGACTTTCAAACACCTTTGCACTGCTAGTTAGCTGCTGAGGAAGGATTAGAGTCGAAGTCCCGAGAGCAGAAGTCATTTCATGCAGTCATTTCTCACCACAGAGTTCCACAGGAGATGACCTGGGCTGCTGTAGTCGTTGACTGTTTTTGGTGGCAGTTGGTCTTGTGTACTGACTTGTGGATTCATCCATAAACACCTGGAAGTGGGACCCTCACACTTAGCGTAGTTGAGTGTGTATCTGACTGTACATGTGGGGGTCTGTCTGCAGCACAGCGCAGAAGAGCTACAGGAAAGAGATCAAAACCCCAAGCACTTTTCCAACTCTACATCTTCCACTTTCCATAGCATTACTTCTTTCCTTCTTGCCAGTCAGGCCTCAGATTTTTTTTTTTCCCTGTGTAAAGAATCCCACTGCTATCTTTCTCTTTTCTGCCTTGCATAAACCCATTCCATCCCTCCAAGTCAGACACACCTAGCATTTTCACATTTCCAAACTTGCTTCTGGATGATCATTTTAGGTTTGTTTGGGATTTTGTGTGGTGTGGGGGTACTTTTTTCTTCTCACATGTTCTCATTTTCTTGCCTGCATTGAGTCTGGATGACGCATATGAGATCTTTCTCTCCCTTTTGCCAACCCTTAGACATTCTTTGTTTGAATAACTGCATAATGACAGCAGTTCTCTAACTCAAGCTATCTGCAGAAGTAGTATCTCACTGGAAATGTGTTAACCTGATCTAGTGGGAGTGGAGGAGTGTTTTATTGTTTTTCCAAAAGACTGACTTGAAGAGGTAGACTAGTGTCTGCATGCTTAAGCTTTGATTTTCAAAAGCAATCCTGAACCTTGAAGTTTTAGTTTTAGAACTAGAAGTGTGGAGTTATAGAGTATAAATTGTTGAAATAGAAAGATCGCTGATTCTGCTTCCTTCTGTGCAATTTCAAGGGCTATGAAAGCAAGTCCTGAAGGCAGATACAGCTCATCTGAGTGCCCACTAGTACAAGGCTGTAGTTATGATGATTATTTTCTGCCAGTCAGTGATATTCCTAAGCCTTGCGTATGTGAGCACACAATCTGTCGTACAGCCTTTGCCATTCTTCTGGGTTTGTGAGTTCACAACACAGATCACTGCTGGTAAACAAGATCAGGAATAGACTTACAGTAAATACATGGTAATGCTTATTAGTCAAGATCTGTAATTATATAGCCAGATGTCCTAAAGGCTGTGGTGAGCTGTGCTCTCTGTGATGTGGAATTGCACAGCAGATGATGCTGGTTTGGCTAAGGGCTCACTGTTTTATCTCAAATTGCCTATTAAAAGAGCTCTCTTTTCATTATGCCAGATCTGACTTACCTTGAAAAATTACTCTGGGATACCAAGGTCATGATGCATTCTAATATTGCTTTTAATTAATGATGTCTAATAAAGATAATGAGTCGACTTTCATTGTACCAGATTAACTTGAAAATGAACTTCAACCACATTTTAAGGGATTAAGGCAGACAGAGACTGGTGGAAAGAGTCTGACTGTATTCAGGTGTTGATTGAAGACCGAGATCTTAACTGAGTCGCAGCACTCAGGATGCTGCCTGCCAGGCCAGGGCCATTCTACTGCCCGTGGTACTTGTCATCGAGTTTTCTAGGCTGCCTTTTGTGATCTCTTGGTTATTCTCCCAACGTGACCCATTTCCTGCAGTGCTTTCTCCTCACCTCATACTGGCACCTCTGTTGGGCAGAACAGACACCCACTTTTTCTTTGCATCTGGCTCCCTTCCTTGCCTTTCTTTACACAATTCCTTACACAATTGATTTTATATCTATGTATTATATATTTGATACCCTGGATGTACATATTTGTTCCACTGAATTGAAACTCTGAAGTACCCTGGCATGTGATACTTATAGATTATTCAAATTCCAGTCATGAATTTTAATTTGCATCTGAACAACATACTAATCTAAGGAGATGTTAAGTAACCTCTGCGACAGATGTTGATAGATAAAGAGTGGCATTAATGCCCCTGAACATTTCACTAAGTGTTTCGTGATCTCACACGCTCTCCATCTCCCTGAGTTCTAAAGGCCGTTGTTAACATACGTAAGTTTCTTCCTGAATTCAGAGCCTGATCCCATACAGGACTGCTCCAGCACCTCCGCTTCCTCCTGTTTGTTTTGCACACCTGAGTTGTAGGATTGTGTGTGGTGGTGTTAGGAACCGAGCTTTGCCCTACTGTCATGGAATGATCTATGTCATGCAGGGTCTCTGGGTGTCTTGTCTAAACTCCAGTCAAAGCTGAGCAAACCTCGAGGTTGTGTTAGGTTACTCAAGGCCTTTTCCAGTCGTTCTGAAGTATTTCTGAGGTCGGTGATTTCATAAAGTTCTGTGACATTGCCCAGACTCAAAACCAAATAAAAATGGGTTTGAAGTATTGTGATTAACACATGACAGTTGTCCTGTAACTTTAAGAGGAGCTGGTAATAAGAATCATAGAAGTTAGTTTGTCATAGGATCAGAAGATCAGCAGCAACATGACAGAGTCATAGAAAATTAGCATGAGAACCTGCATGAAACATGGAAGTGTGAAATTGATCTTGTCTCTTTCTACCAGTGGAATTTCAGTGTCAGTTATGACTACTTGGTTATATTTATCATTTAAGAGTAACAACTCTCAGGTACCCATCATCAACATGCTGCATGGGAGTGCAGAAGTGTTTGTCCTTTACTTGTGAGTATGAAGTGATCTTTGATTTAAAAATTAAACTTCCTTGAGAATTGCTGTGAAATAAAAAAAAAAAATAAAAAAAAAAAAAAAGAAGTTTACTTTTTTTGTAGTACAATTCAGTGTGAAAGGATTAAATAAACCCCAGGAGGAAGAGGTAAGCTGAAGGGCTTCTTGTTTGTGGTATTTTCTAAGTAACTGTGAAGTATGGTCAGTAAAGGCAGACTTTGGAGACCTGGAGTGCAGCTGCCAGGAAGCACGGCTGAGGCTGCTCCAGCTGCTAATGCACTGGGCTGAGCAGTGCACGCCGTGGCAATTGCTCTGTCAATACTCACTGAGACATGGTGAGCAGCAGTGTACTCTGCTGGCTGTACCCAGCCAAATGGAGCCCCAATAATTGTCTGCTGCGTCAAGCCGTACAGCCTAATGACTTCTGAAGGTTGAAGTTTACAAGGCAGTTCATTATGTGCTCCAAACAATGCTTTATTTTGCTATTGTTTCTTCATTATGTGGATAGGAAGCACTGCAGCAGAAATTGGGCTCGAGGGAAACAGTGTCTACCAGTAGTTTAACCTTGTGACATTGCACTAAAAAGCAGAGGTTCTTCCGAAATACATAATACATGAACTCTTCTGATTGTTCAGCATTGATCAGCGTTCAAGTAAATTGAGTTACTACCTTATTAGCATAAACAGCAAGGCTTTAGTGATCCTCTTCACCCTCCCATGATATATCAAGTGGCTTAGGGATTTCTGCTTCTTTGAAATGGAAGTCAATTAAAAAAACCCCACATAGCTAGAAGGCTCTTTAACGAAGGCAGAACAGTGTTTGGAGGCAGCATCCTTCTGACTGCAGATGCATCCATTGTGACTCTGCTGTTCAGGTCCCAGCACACTTCTCAGACTCCCTGTCTTGTGCTGTCAGGTCTGTCATTCCATTTCCTGTTCCTCCATAGTGTATAGAGACATACAGAACTGCGTGGACACAACAGAAACTGTGCAGTTCTGTCCTGGCCCAATTAGGTTGTGTTCAGTCAAAGAATCCTAGAATGGTTCAGGTTGGAAGGGACCTCAGAGCTCATCTGCTCCAACCTCTCCATCATGGGTAGGGACACCTCTGAGCTGGATTCAGCTGCTCAAGGCCTCATCCAATCTGGCCTTCAACACCCCTAGGGAGGAGGCATCCATAACCTCTCTGAGCAGCCTATTCCAGAGTCTCACTACCCTCGTTCCAGAGAACTTCTTCCTCAGCTCCAGTCTAATCTTATTTTTGCCTCAGCTTCAAGCCATTCCCCCTTGGCCTGTCTGTAGACACCCTCATAAAAAGCCCCTCTACAGCCTTCCTGTAGGATCCCTTTAGGCATTTGAAGGCAGCTTTAAGGTCCTTCCTGAGTCTTCTTCAGGCTGAACAGCCCCAGCTCCCTCAGCCTGTCCTCATAGCAGAGGTGTTCCAGCCCTTGGATTGTCTTTGCAGCCTCCCCCAGACTTTCTCTAGCAGTTCTGTGTCATTCTTATGCTGGGGGCACTAGAACTGAAGGTAGTATTTGAGGTGGGGGTCTCAGCAGAACAGAGTTGAGGGGCAGAATCTCCTCTTAGTTGCAAAGTTACTACAACTTCTCCCCTTTATGACCCGTTGAAGCAGAATGTTGACTAGACCTGGATTCCTCAGAGAGCAAACAGTGGAGCAGCCTTTAGAAGCATGGTGTCCTTTCCTTTAATAAATGTGTGTACACAGGGGACGCTGTGAAAAGCTGACAGGTGCTCACTGAAGGTATTTCCCTTTTGCCATGTTAACCTCTCGTATCTCCTTCCTTTCACCTTTCTAGGCACAGAAAGCAAGCAGGCCATCATAAAGTGCAGTGGCTCCAGTATAAAGCAGATTCAGATTTATCTTCATTTGTACATAACTGTAATTGTCAGCATTTATTTTTCTCTCTCAGACAAAGGTCAGAATCCAATAGGATGTTGAATCAGGGAACAAGCAAGATTAAGGCTAATTGTGTATTAAGAGCATTTCAAATCTGGAGAGGCATTTCTGTCTAGCATTTGGTGTGGTGGGAACTAACTTTGATTTTATCATGAGCCAGTTGTCTAGATTAGCAAAGACAATTTCCCTCTAAGGCAAAGCACATCACAAAGAACAGTTTCCAAGACTAGATCCTTGAACTGTAATTGTCCAGCATCTCTGACTGACAGTCTTGAACCCCTCCTGGCCATAGACAGCCCCAGCTGTTTCAGTTGCTGCTTGGGTATCTGTAATGGCAGGAGCATGGGATTGTAGGGCTGTGCCAGGCAGCAACACCCCAGTGTTCGTGGCTGCTCAGTTTCCTGCGCACTGATGATACTGAGGTTACTCTTTGATAAAATTAGCTGCAAGATACTCATACTGCTAAGGAGAAACATAGTATAGGTTCTGCACAAGCAAATGGAAACTTTTACATAAAAAAACATGACAGGAATGCTCAAGACACTCAGTGAGTACACACTTGACAGAGGGTGTTATGTGGTACCAGCAGGGAGTTTGGTGCCTGAGTCCTTGATTCCTTGATTCCTTGTTCTGGTGCTTTTCTCATTCAATCCCTCAATATCTTTTGGTTGTTAAGTTTTTCATTATCCTGTATGTGAGTCAACACTCCAGCAGTGACATACTAATTTCTGGGTGCATAAAACCTCCCTCATGGTTCTGTGAGATGAGCTGGAATCTAACTCTTTTTTTGAGCTTGCTGCAGTTAATGTTCGTTTAGAGGATGTGTGGATTCAAGTTGCCATCTTGGCCAGCGGTGAAGCACGCAACCCTGAGAAGTTGTAAAACTGGAAACTACTTCTAGTCTGCACTCACAGCAAAAGAGGAGTGGGAGTTAATATTTGTTCAAAGAAGCCATTAGGTCTGCACTCTTCAGTAAGTTCAGCTTGGCTCTCTGTCTCGTTGTTAGAGAAGGGATTCCTTTGATGATCCCTGAGCTTCTTGTGGACGTTCCCCTTCTCCTTCAAAACATGGTCTCAACTTCCTATTATTTCTGGGTCACCCAGAGGTGTCTATAACTACCTGAGAAGTTGTTGTAGGTGATTGACCTGCAACAGGTACAACTGACACTTTGGACACAAACTTGATATACTACTCAGGAGCTTGTAGACTTCAGCTGGGCTGAAGGTTATCACAGGAGACAGGTCCCCAGGTGCAGGTGTAACTGTAAGCAAAGGGCTGTGTGTTGTGGAGGGTAATTGCAGTTAGCAGTATACTTGGAGACATGGCAAGGTGATGCTCTTAATGCAATTGCTGTACACTGAGACCATACTGTGGGAGAGCTCTGAGAGCTCCTGACCAGCTGGATGCACACTTCTGGAATTGGTGTTCACACAGATAATGATCATTTTTGGACAAGAGCTTCAGGAGTTAAATTTCCACTCTAACACAATGAACTTTTTGTTTTCCTTTCCAAGTGATAAAATAGCAGTTATTATCTGTAATATCTTTCTTTCTCCTTCAGGATGCAGTATCTTATCTGTCTGGCAACAAAATATTCTATCATCCAGTTCCATTTGTTTGCTTCAGCCTAGCACCTCTATTTTTTGCTATCCAGCATCACTTATCAGGTAGTTCAAACTTCTACCTAATACTTGTTGGTCTGAATGTCACAGAATTCTAGAACAGCTCAGTTTGGAAGAGACCTCAGAGCTCATCTCCAACCCTCCCTGCCATGGGCAGGGACACCTCTCTATTAGACCCAGCTGCTCAAGGCCTCATCCAGTCTGGCATTGAACACCACTAGGGAAGAGGCTGCAACCCTTGGATCATCCTCGTGGCCCTCCTCTGGGCTCGGTCCAACAGCTCTCTGATGCCAGTACTGGCCGCAGCGTTGGAGGCGAGGTCTCAGAGATGCTGAGGTTGTTATGACACAGGGTAACAGGTCCAATTTCCATAAATCAGTCACCTCGACTGGGGGTGAAGTGTTAAATTGCTGCTGCTATTGTTTTCAGACCTCCTGAAACATTTTAGCTCTGTGAGGTTTTTTTTCTTACTCAGTTTGTAAGGAATGAAGTCGGAGCAATGTAAGAGTAGCAGATGTCACTTAACTGAAGTTATTGGTCGCTTACATTTCTCTGCTGCTTTCTGACACATTTCTGAACTGAATGTGGCTAAACTTGTTCATAGCACATACAGATGCTCTAGATAAACTAACAATCAAATCCTGGTCCATACAGATGGATTGTTTTTACCAAACTGCAAGTCTGCACTCTGTGCAGGTTTCTGGGCTAGCTGCCTCTGTCTGTGTTTCTGTAACCTCTTGCTTAAAGGATGTAGTTTGATGCCCACAACAGGAAGGGCTTGCATTTCCAGTCAGAGATGACTGGCAGGGCTCCTCTTTTCTGTCTGTAAATGCAGCTACATAGAATGAGAGAGACAAATTCTTGTGGTATTTTTACTCTGAAGAGTAGGCAAACTTCTTGCCAACAGGTTAATTTCAACAGCCTTAGTATGAGTTTGCTTCAGTGGTAGGCACTCGGAAGTTCCTGATTTTATTATGGCTGTAAGTCCTAAGAGATTTATAGATGAGTTCTTCCAGATAGGACAGAAAATAAACAGCTATTGGGGATGTGCTAATAATATAGGCAGATTACTGCCTGCGTGCCAATATTCTCCTCATCTGTACAGAGGCAATAATCAGCCTCATCAGCACAGTAATATTTACCAGAGCGACTGACACTGTTGCAATCTGTATATGGCCTCTCATAGGGAGAGCTGAGCAATGCTGCCAAATGCTGATTGATTAGGAGGCTGGAAAGATCATCCTGAAGAATCCTATTTTTGTTATTTGCTTACTCAAAACCTCAGCCTGTTCTGCACATCCTTGTCTTGGAAGAAAAAAAAAAAAAAAGTCAGTATCTTATGAGTATTTTTGCTTTGCACATATACTTTGGAAGAGTGAATGATATGAATTGTCTGTCAAAGGATCTCAAGATGGGATTATTCTTACCAATTGCATGTGAAAAGAATTCAAACCCTGCAAGTGTCTTGACATATTCTACTGGACTAAAATCTAAACCACTGAGTTCCCGTTTATGCTTGCTGGTCATTACTCTGTGCTGAGGGATAATGTAATCCAAGTACCCACAACAGGCAATTGCATCAAGGCAGCTGCCTGCCCTTTGGTGTGCAGGGTCTGAGAGGCAAATTGCCTGCCTGCCACCATAACTCTTGCCATCAATACCAGGGAAGGATGCTGCTGGACCATGAACCCCAAGTGTAGCAGAGCTGGGGTGCAAGCTGCTGGCCCTCTTTATAAAAGTAAGAGATGGAAATGAGAGAGAGATTGCTGCGTTCATCCTTGCAATGCAGTCTCCCCAAAGCACCTCAAAATCATGCATTTTAAGAAGGAATCCAATCACAGATCTCTCATCCTGGCCATGTGGATGTACATCAGCTGTGTGTCTAAGGTGTACAATCAGCACTGGTAGGAACACTAATGACACTTGCAAAGAAAGATGGAAGTTTCAGACATAATTAGCAGTAATATGAGCAGAAAATGGATAGGAAGGTAGATGTTAAGGCTACAGAGGAGCATACAGTGCTGGGGAAGTGCCCGCTGCCTTAGCCTTTGTCATGGGCATCACTCTTAGTGGCTCCTGCCCAAAGGGGAGTTAGCTTATTTCTTCTGAAATCAGAGTAGCTGAACTTTTAGAAGAGTTTATTTGTTGTGCTAGATGGACAGACAGGTGGACTCCATATAAAGACTTGTGGAGATGACATTTTCCATCATTTTCCACCAGTCCTGGCTCACCAGAGAGGTCCCTGACGACTGGAAACTGCCTATGTGACCCCCCAAGAAGGGTCGGATGGAGGAACCTGGGAACTCCAGGCCTGTCAGCCTGACCTCAGTGCCAGGGAAAATGATGGAGCAGATTATCTTGGGGGCAATAACTACACACCTGAGGGATGGCCAAGGGCTCAGGTCCAGCCAACATGGATTTAGGAAGGGCAGATCCTGCCTTTCCAACCTGATCTCCTTCTATGATCAGGTGACTGCCTGGTGGATGTGGGGAGGCCTGTGGATGTGGTCTACCTGGACTTCAACAGGGCCTTTGACACTGTGCCCCACAGCAAACTGCTGGCTAAACTGTCAGCTCGTGGCTTGGATGCCAACACTCTGTGCTGGGTTAGGAACTGGCTGGAGGGCCGAGCCCAGAGAGTGGCGGTGAATGGTGCCACATGCAGCTNGCCACACCTTTAGTCCTGTGTCCAGTTCTGGGCCTCTCAGTTTAAGAAGGACATTGAGGTGCTTGAGTGTGTCCAGAGAAGGGCAACGAGGCTGGGGAGAGGCCTCGAGCACAGCGCTATGGAGAGAGGCTGAGGGAGCTGGGTTTGGTTAGCCTGGAGAAGAGGAGGCTCAGGGGAGACCTTCTTGCTGTCTACAACTACCTGAAGGGTGGTTGTAGCCAGGAGGAGGTTGCCTTCTTCTCTCAGGCAACCAGCACCAGAACAAGAGGACACAGTCTCAGGCTGTGCCAGGGGAAGTTTAGACTGGAGGTGAGGAGAAAGTTGTTACCTGAGAGAGCCATTGACTGCTGGAATGGGCTGCCCAGGGAGGTGGTGGAGTCACCGTCCCTGGAGGTGTTCAAGGTAGATTTGGATGTGGCACTTGGTGCCATGGTCTGGTCTGGAGGGCTGTGGTAACAGGTTGGACTTGATGAGCTTTGAGGTCTCTTCCAACCTTTGTGGTACTGTGACATCATCAGTCTGACTTTGACGGCAGCTTTCACACCATACCACATAATCCAGGTTACTTCCATGGTTGTTAGCTCAAGGAGAGGGACAAGTGTCTGAGATACCACCTGTCCCACAAAGCTGTTGCTGCTGGTGTCCAAGATACTTGCCCATTATATAGCAACAGGTATCAGTGACCCTGCAGCGGTCTCTTGAGAATTGTTGATAATTTGTCATTTCTTACATCTGAGCAGTGAAAGAAGGGCTACCCTCAGCTCTCTGGTGTCTGTCCAAACCAGGAATTATTTTTCTCTCTTATAAATTTCAGGCTATTTGAGCAGGATCTACATTTTCCATTTATATATTTGCCCTGTTCATCTGGACATCTGCTGAAATTTTTTTTTTTTTTTTTTTTTTTTGTACCTGAAGCACAGCAAGACAAATCCTTTCTCATGAGTTCTTTGGTAGACTCCGAATGTCAGATTAATCTCGAGTATTATGGCTTCCAGCTTCTTTTTCAACTGAAAGGAATATTTTCAGGGGTTTATTTATTTCATTTTGTGTCTGCAACATTTTGTTACAGGTGAGTCTCCATGGATTCAAATGATGCAATACGTCATGCTACAAACATGCAAACAATCAGAGCTGGGTTTGGAACACTTAATAGATTAATTTTCTGTTAATCATCTTTTCACTTGAGCTGCTGAAGTCAGCAGTGTTTCCCCTGCACACAAGGAGATTCTTCATGGAGAAATACCAGTCAAAATTAAGCTATCGAAGCCATATTCAGAGCTGAATTCCACCTTTGGAAGTTTTCAAACAAATTCCTTTAGAGTGGTATAGAATTATTACCTGCCCTGTTGATAAGTTTCTCATCCAAGCCATACAGATCAAATTCACATGTCTGTTCTTGCTCTTTGGTACTTGTGCTGTGTTTATTTGTAGCTCTCACCTAACGCCTGCAAAAGGTTTCAGGATTTTTACGTTCTTAGACCTACTGAGTGCTGTATTTTCAATGTCTCAGTTGCCATCAAAGGGTCTCCAGTCTTTGTTTCCTGTCTCTCTTCTTCAGAAGGTGCATTTTCTTTCCTGAACATGCCTACCTCATCACTGTACGTTTTAAAAAGAGAATCTTCCTCAGAACTGAACTTGCTGTCCACCAGCACTCCAAGGTCGTTCTCCATGGAGCTGCTTTCCAGCAGGACGACCCCTAGTCTATACTGGTGCCTAGGGTTGTTCCTCCCCAGCTGCAGGACTCTGCACTTGTCCTTGCTGAACTTCACGATGTTCCCTTTTGCCCAGTTCTGCAGCCTGTCCAGGTCTTGTAGGGTGGCTGCACAGCCCTGTTTGAGGTGTACTCAAGCCATTCCATGACAAGCAAAAGATTTTCCTAGCTCTTTAAATGATGCCTTAATCAAAGCTCTGTGGCTTTTATGCATTTACCACGTTCAGTTTCCAGGAAATTAACTACAGCTGACAATTGTGTTTGGTGCCTGAGAAGCCAAAGCCTGCGGTAAAGGCAAGGTGAGGAACTCTTGCACTGCCTGCCTGAAAGGTTGCTCCTTATGAAAAAGGCAATCAGAAGAGGGATGATGACTAAGGGGAGGGGGAAGTGAGCATAAATTAACCAATACTGCAAGAACAGAGAAGATCTCTTCATCAGTGTCTGTTACTGAAACCAGCAGAGCTTCTGGCTGTCTCAGCCCGGAGGCTTAAAGAAACACTTGCAGAAGATATATTTGTCTGCTGTTTGAAGTGTGAAATTCAGGTAACTGATGCAACCAAATTGCCTGCATTCATCAGCCTGCTCCTTATTCCTCTGCTCCTGTGCTGTATTTGTCCGTCGTAAGTCTTGACACAAATAGGGTGAGATCACTGACCCACGATTTTCATCTTGCTTTAAACCCTAAAAGAAACTAAGAGCAAAGCTAAATTGGTAGTTCTTGCTGACCTGAAGCCTAACCCTGCCTCGTTGGCCTCATCATGAAGTAGAGGTCCTTAACTCTGTTAGAACTTTGCAGCTCAGTGGGTAACTTAATCACTTAAGGGAGAAGCACATCCTTTTATTTGTCTGGCACCCTGGTGGTAAGATCAGCTCTTCTTCCAGAGCTGGCTTCTCTGCCAGCAGTGACTTGTTTGTCACACAACCCCGATCAGTTTAGGTGGGGTGAGTGCTGCTGCAGTTGCTGTGCTGAGGAGAGTCTCAGGTAGCACAAGGAATGTTTTGTTCTTGTTTTCAAGTTAAGATTAAGATGGCTGAAAAAGATGTACATGTCAAAGAAGCTGGAGAGACTTGTTAGCAGGTGCTGTCTTGTGGTTCTTGCAGTCCCTGTATCGCTTTATTTGAGTCTATGTCTGCTGGTGGGCTTCTGGCAGACTGAGTGAAGTCCTGAAGTCTCCTTATTTGAACAGGTGACGGAGTTACTCTTGGTAACTGTCATGGGCTCTAAGTTTAGTCAGTGACATCCTTTAAGTGATTTCTCTCAGTTGAATGCCTCTCTGTAGGTAGGAGGGAGGCACAGATGCAAAAGTCTGAAGCTGTTGGCCAGTCATGAGGAGCAAGCAGGTTAAATAGGCTGTTTTGGCTTGCTCAGCAAAGCATTCCTCTGCCCAACAGTACATGGCAGGAGTGCTCATCTGCCTGGGGGAGCAAGGCTCTGCAGAGGGATCTGGCCAGGCTGCATCCATGGGCTGAGATTGGTTGCATGGTGTTTAATGAAGCCAGGTGGCTGGTCTGAATTTGGGTCACAACAACCCTAGCAGTGCTTCTAGGCTTGGGGTAGAGTGGCTGGAAACCACCCAGCAGAGAAAGACCTGGATGTGTTGGTGGACAGCAGGTGGATGGTGAGTGAGCAGTGTGTTCATGTGGCCACGAAGGCTGACAGCATCCTGTTCTGGATCACCGACAGTGTGGCCAGCAGGAGCAGGGAAGTGATCATGCCCCTGTATTCAGCACTGGTGAGGCCACACCTTGAATCCTGCCCTCAGTTTTGGGCCTCTGCCTCTAAGAAGGGTATTGAAGTGCTAGAGCATGTCCAGAGAAGGTCTGAAAAGCTGTTGGGGGAGGAATCAAATAGGCAGTAGCACAGGGCATGGTAGTCTCAGACTTAACCTGAATGATTTAGGAGGAATTTTATACTGAATCCAAGGGCTGTCTCCCATGGCTCTGTGAAGTCCTCCAGAGTCTGAGACTGTTGTGGTTGCTTGCTGTGTTTCCCTCTCCTCCTTCAAGTACATTGGCTCTGTTACAAGTCACTGAAGTTCTGGAGGTAATTTTGTATTTCATACAAACCACAGAAGTTTTATAATTAGTTGCAAAGAAGAGCAAGAGTGGAAACCAACAGATAATTAGCTAGAAAGAATGAGTCCCCATTAGCAGTTGAAGGATTTGGTAGAGTTTCAGTTGGAAACCAGGCTGGCAGCTGGGTGCCATTTCTGCTGCACATTACACTTCCAAAAAGGGAAACTCTGGCAAGTGATTTCCATGGAACAGCCAACTTCAGAGACAGCTTGGTCCAGCTGGGCCACGTGGAACCAGCAGCAGTGACAGCCCTACCCTTCTCTCCTGTCCTCAATCCATATGGAATGGGAAGAAGCCAAGCTGCAGCAGAACTGGTATGCTAATTTTGGTACCTAGCAAAGCTGTGCTGCCTGGGGCATCACAGTGTCTGACATGCTCCTCCACGAGCTGCGTAATGGCTCTCTGGAGATCAGTGCTCTTGGAAGGGGCTGGAGCCGTGCTCTCAGCTGGGCAAGCTGCAGAACAGGGTAACCACCCAGGAGTGCAGCCGTGCCTGCCTCCACCCGCTAAAGGCAGCGTATCCTCCTGTGCCTGCCGTCACATCCGTGCTTCTCGCAGAAGCTGCAGCTATCAGCCTGAAGTCAGTTGCGCCGTGGGTGCCTGAGAAATTTTATCTAAGGCTGGTCTTAGAGAGAGACTGAGAGAGACTGGTCTGCCACAATCAGCTGCTGACCTGTTGTGTGTGCTGGGAGGAAAAAGATTCAGCACCAGAAATGCTTGTTAATAAGGTGTCCCCTGTGAGGAGCATGAGAGTGTAGGGGGTGAGGAAGCCTTTGTCTCACCTCCGGCAGAGCAGAGCTGCTCTGTATGGCAGATAAAGGGGCTGTGTGCTGCACTAGGCAGTGCTGTTTCTGATCAACACCCCATCTATTGCTTCTGCTGCTGATATTTTACATGGTATCATTTCCCTTAAAGAACCACGTTATCTAATCTGAAGAAACACCTTGCTGCAAGGGGCAAAAACTCAGATATGTTTTTCCAACTATCCAGTTCATCTCTTCAGTAGAAAGTAGCCTAACAGAAGATACCTTCCTAAAGAGTGCTGCTTCTTAGTGGCTGCATCTGCACTGTTCTGTATAGAGGTCTTCCAATTTTTAGATCACTCTGTGTTGAAGGATCTAAATTTATCTGTCTCTATTTGCTGTCTGAAGGCAGCTTTGGGAATTTGATTTAGAATGAAAACCTGAATGTTTCTAAGAAATAAATTCACTACTGCCCCCTGCCTATCCAGACGAGGGTAGGATACCTGCTAGTCCATCTGTCCTTACAGAAGATGAAGGGGAATGTGTGGGAGTATTGCCCTGGTGGGTCTTGGCATTGGTGCAGTTTGCAAGCAGGAGCCTGCACACTAGTGAAAACACGCTGGAAAGTGTGGGGGGGGGTTGTATCCTTCACTTGGGAGAATCTGCAAGAGCAGAGAGCTTGGCCAACAGCAACAGCAGCAGTGGGTTCCTGACACAAAGGGAGCCACTTGTGGTTGAAGAGCTGCTACCCTGCACAGCATCCAAATGCACCTTGCTGCTTAGACTGATCTGCTCTGCAGACTTGTTACTAGCAGTACAAGCTTCTATTTATGGTTCAGGAACCACAGTTTCCTGCTTAAGAAATGCATAGGCCAAAAAATTCTGTCAACTCTAAAAGAACATAAAGATCACAGAAACTTTAGTCTCAAAAAATGGGGCTAATTGGGATATCAGTAGCTGGTTTTCCAGTGTAGCTGCAGTAAGCAACATGGGAAATTAGGGAGATAATTATGGGAATTGTTGCCTGGTGAACTTGACTGCTCTTTTGGCAGAGTCCATAAATCTGTCATGACTTACTTGGAGCTGTGTTCTACCCTTCTCATCAAAGATCCTCTCAGGTTCTGGTGTTTCGCACCCAGCTCCCCAAATGCTTTCACTGTTCAAAGCCTTCTGTAAAGGAGAGGGTAAGGGGGACCTGTGAAGCTTGGTTTTAAGCAAGGTACTGCCAAAGCAAGTGAAGATTTTGTGTGTTTTGGGGCTTTGTGTTGTGGTTTGGTGTGCAATTATTTGGTTTGTTTGGTGGGTGTTTCTTCTGGTTTAGGTTTTTCATTTTTGTTCTTATGGTCAGTGCACAATCTTTATCTTCACAGATTTTTAGGAGAAGACACTTTTAAAATGGTGCTGCATGCACATATTGCACAGAGGAGCTTTTCTGTTATCGTCACTTTTTATTTGCCGGTGAAAGATGGATTAGTTTTAGAAACAGACATTGCAAGTACACAAACTGCAATTTCTGAAGAAGCACTTGGCAGAAATAATTCCAGACATAAGCTTTCTGTAAAAAGAATTGAAAGCAAAGGATGAGGTGGGACCAAAGCTTATCTTCACATGCNCAGGGCAGGCATAGGATGGGTGCAACACTGTAAACTCTGTCTAAGTGAATATATTTTGCCTGTTTCTCTTCTATCTTTGTCCCTTTAACATAGCTTTGATTTTACAATTACTGCTTTCTTTCTCGTGCTAAGAGATGATTAATGGTATATGCAAGGTGGAAAAAAAAAAGGAGAGGTACTGTATGAAGTTTGCCTCTCAAAAGGAGTCTTACAAACCATGGCTGTACCAGAAACATGCACTTACTGTTACTGTGCTGTACTTCCTTAAAAGCTGCCAGTCTGCCAGTGAGGTTGGTACTGTCCCTGGAGAAGGGAAGCTTTATGCCATTGCCAAGTAGCATCTCTTTGATTAAACACATCAATTAATTCTGCTGTAATCAAACAAAACGGGGTCCTTTTGACTTGAACTTTTCTTAATGTGGCATGCCTGCTGCAGACAAACATGTTTTTAACTGAGGAAGTAATGCTGTGCGCAGCAAAGAATGATGCTTTTTCTAGCAGGGATAGAGCAAACTATCCCTTCAAGTCCCTTGGTGTGCTCTGGAATGGGTTTAGATAGCACTCTTAGCCAAGAACTTGCACTTACCACTGATAACCAGCGTTGTTGGAAGAGTTGTAGGACTCAGGTTGTGCTGCTCTGGGAGCATTTGAAGGCCCACAATCAACCTGGAAGAATAACGAGCACTCAGCCGCATTCTCTAGTGGAAAATTTCATAGCCCTTCATCCTCCGACACTTCACACCTTAACCTTGCATCACTGATGGCAACAAAGACAGAGCACCAGACAGTTCACTCTGGTGCCAAAGCTGTGCTTACAGATATTCTGTACCTGTGGTGTTCATGTCTGTGATGGACTGAGTCACTAAGAAGTGACTGTGCAACTCCAGCCACGTGAGACCTGGAGCAATCTTGATGAAGTGACACCACTTCTCAAAGTTCTGGGATCCCTCCTGGTGAAGTAAGATGTGGCATGAATGTGCCCAGACAACCCTTGGAAATCCATCATTAAGGGGCAGGAAAGCACTGTGCTTGTCTCCTTTTTCATCCTTTTGAGTTTCTTGAAAGCAGACAGTTAATGACTGAGACAAACCAGCAAGGAATTTATAAACCTACAATGAAGTTATGTAATGTGGTGAGGCATTAATCAGAATTTACAAGGAGGACCAATTTTCCTGTTTTTATTAATGAAAGCTGGGGTGTTCTGTTGGCTTTTTGCTTTACTTTTTTTTCTCAGTAGGCTTCCCTGCAGGTTCAAGAAAGGCAAGAAAAACTTTAATGATGTTTTAAATAAGTATCCAAGGTAATAAGTTAAATGAAAATAATTGAAGCACCAAACTCAGATTCTTCAGTATTTCTGTTCAGTGGTACAGTGATAAATTAAGTCAAGTCTAGAGTGACAGAGAAAAATGTGCCAAAAAATTGCCTTTTTCATTGTAATCTAAAGAAATAATCTGTGAAGAAAAAACTGCCTTCCAATGCCTATAAAGAGAGCCTACAGTAAGACTGCAGAGGGACTTTTCATGAGATGGTCTAGAGACAGGACAAGGGGCTATGGTTTGAAGCTGAAGCAGAGCAGGGTTAGATTGGAGCCGACGAAGTTCTTCAGTAGGAGGGTGGTGAGACTCTGGAACAGACTGGCCGGAGAGGCTGTGGCTGCCTCCTTCCTGGGGGTGTTGAAGGCCAGGCTGGGTGAGGCATGGAGCAACTGAGTCTAGCTGAAAAGTGTCCCTGGGCATGGAGGGGAGGTTGGAGGAAATGAACTCTGAGATCCCTTCCAACCTGAGCCATGCTATGAACTGTAAAGGTGTGGCAGTCTTAATAGTGATTATCGGCAGTATTGAATCATTCTTTAAGTACTCTGTGATATGTCACTATGTGCTGACTATAAAAATATTTGTGGAGGCACAAAAATCATGCTGTGACTTGTGCCTTGGAGTTGATCACAGGCCCTTCCTGCTACCATCTGAATTTGTGCACAAGTGCAAATCTCTGTGATGAGCTAATACAGGCAAATGCCAATGGTGTCTGTCTTGACCGAGGTGATGCTCAGGAGAAAAAGAAAAGGGAAAAAAAAAAAAGTATCAGGCTGCCTCTTTTTTTCCCTCCTTGTAAAGCCACTCAAAATCTTCCATTCAAAAACCAGTGAACAGTGTCACACAATGACAAGTGTGCAATCCCATCCTGTCCAACTGAGATGTTTTCTAAGTTGTGGTGATTAGTTTATGAAGATGTCTGCAGTTCTCCACCCCCTTTTTGCTCTGGGCATGGTTACGATTTCCAGCTCTGAGTTTGAACAGGCATTCATGCTGATTTGTTGTTCTTTAGCCATTAATGTGGGTTAAGCTCCTCATGCACAAGGCTTATTGAGTCTTTTGGACTTGGCAATCATTACTGCAGTGCACTCAGTTTTATCACAAACTACCTTGTAGGAATCATGGAGCCCTGCATGAAGAGTTTCTCTGTGGAAGTCAAGAGATGCTTTTTAGGGTACACACAAGGGGGATGTGCCAGCAGGAGAGACAGGGTTGCCTGTTGTTTTTTTCTGTTGTATCTGTAGTAAGAGGTCATACTCACATATGGAGTGAAAAGTCTTTTCTTTAAATTGCTGGAGAATGGGCTCTGGTTTAGACTATGTCTTCTGAAACTGGCGAAATGATGAGTTAAATGCTGGTAGTGCTCTGACTTGGCAGGGAGATGGTACAAATATAGTCTGCTAAAGAGTAATTCCCTCACAGCCTTGAACACTAACTAGAGGTCATTCTGTTAAGAGAAGTCGTGGTTGGCTGGTGGGATTCTCCTTTGTGACTTAGTGAGACACCAAAATGTGCTTTTGGTGTGTGTCAGGAAATGAGTGTTAGAGCTGGAGCAGGTTTGGGCATAAAGAGATTGGAAGCTAGGTACAAAAGAGAAAAATCATTCCTTCCCACCCACCTTTCTCTTTATTTATCTTTGCATTTTCTGTTTCGTCTCTAACTGCTGGAGCCTGTCATGCTGAAGATCCTCTGCTGCTCTGCAGTATCAAGACCAGAGGGCTCAAGGCAGCAGGACACTGAGCACTCAGCCCAGTGCCACAAGGCACCTTGGTGCACTCTTAAAACTAGGATGGGACCAGCTGCAGAGAGGTTTCCATTTCACTGCATGCCTGATTCCGTCAAGTGTGAGGGGGAAGAGCTCTTACTACGAACACATTTGCTTATTGTTCATTCTTGATATAGTTTTGGGGTTCTACCTGCAGAAGTCATTGCTGTTTGATACAAAGAGATCACATCTCATCAAATCGGTGCTTGTGATACTTCTGTGCCAGATTAATCCGTTTCACATCAGTCCTTTTGAGCACTTTGTTTAAATTTTTCTGGGTTGGCACAGGTTTCTCAGTAGTGTATGGGATGCATGGTGATCTTGGAATCCTTAGTTACATAATTGCACAAATTAGGCCAAATAGGCATAAGAATTGAAAAACTTGATGCAGTTGCATCAAGTTGCTCCTTTCCCTGCAGAATTCGTCAGGTGATAGTTGTGTGAGAAGTATCCAAATGTGTATTGAATCCTTTTTAAAACTAGTGACCTACAGAGGCAGGTCAACTCTTCATCTTCTCTTAGATTCGGGATTCTCAGTGGCTTCTCACAAAAGGACCCTTTGAAGAAATGGAGAAGAGTTTAGTCCCAATGCCTGGGACATGACTGTGACAAGGCACATAATTGCAAAGCATCCCAGTCAGATGTCAGAACTCAAGTGCTCTAAACACTGAACTGAGTACCTAGAACTGGTGACTCTGAGATCTGTAGCAACTGTAACATGGGGGGGCTCTTTTGAAGAAGGAGAAGCCAACATTTGTGAAACTTAGTGGAGGCAAAAGTGTGGAGTTTTCAGTAAGGAGAATTAATGAGTTTGTCAGAATTCTCAATGCTAATTCCAGAGTGGAATAAATGGTTCCAAGGTTTTATGTCTAACTACCATTGGAAGTAGCAAGGGATTTCTGATGCTGACAAGAGCCCTGTGTAGTACAACTAACCTCAGTAGCCCCAAAAAGTATAATCCAGTTGAAGCAGTTAAAGACCACCACCACTACACCATCTTGCCTTTCAGCTCATTTACATACTTCCCTTGGGATTCTGACGTGCCTTCCATTGAATTCTGCTGGACTACTGCAAAGTGGCTTAGGTTTCATCTGACTTGCTCCCTGCTTTATGATTGCAGTGCTGCTGGGGAGAGGGACTCTGCGTTTGCTATCTTTGAGGGGAAACTGGATGTCTGAGCTTGTGTTTCCTGGAGACAATAGCCAGCTAGCTACTTCTGCATTTCAGCCCCCTCAACATCTCGAGGCTTTAGTGCACATTCTCCCTCAGGCAGTGGTACTTTCATTTTGCCGGGTGTGGAATAAGAGAAATGCTTTGATTGAAAGGACCAGCCAGACCTGACTTGGGTGTTCACCCTGCAGCACGATCCCTGTGAGCACATGGGGTTTATTCACCCAACCATTGCAGAAAATGCTCTTAAAACCCCACTTGACTGCACTGTAAGTGAAGGCTTAAGGCCTTCCCTGTGGGCCTGCCAGTACAAAGCAAGGTACAGACTGAAGAAGAGAAGAGGATTTCTGTGCCTAACTCAGACACGTCAAACATTCGCTTCTTTGATGCAGAAGAATAATGCATTTAATTAGGCTATGGCTGTGACAAATTGGTTGTGATGAGGCTGTCCATCTCAGGAGAGTGATGCTAATCTTTTGTGTAGTAAAGGCTCTCCTGTGTTGGCATGCAGTAGGTAACTAATTTTTCTGAGGCTGTGGGAAAACAAAACTTTCTTCCTATTGGAAGTGATTTGATCCCTCAATTGATTTCTGTGTGTATTTCCCTTGAAATGAAAAAAAAAGGAGCTGGGGATGCAACAGTTCTGAGGGACTGGATCCCAATAATGCCTTAAGTACTGCACAACTCCACTTGGGAGGGTCTCGCCTCTTGCCTTGTAGTGGAATTCTAGACCTCCAGTTTGTTTCCCATACAGTAAAGAGAGCTCTATGCACCTGAGAAACATTACCTGTTGACTGAAGAGTGGTCTTGAATGAGCTGAGAGGAATTGCAGAGTGTGGCAGGACTGAGGCACTGAGCGCACCTGTTACTCCTCTTGCTCTGTGAGACAGACTCCTCCCCTAAGAGAAGGCACTGGCAAGTTTCTTCTGCAGTATTCCGCATGGTGGTTTCATTTGAGTGTGGATTGCACTGCATCACCTCCAAATACTGAGCAGCGCAGCAGGCAAAATCTTCACTAATCTCTCTGATCACGTTTTCCACTCTGGGCCTTGGCAGCCAGAGCAATAAAGCATTATTCTGCTCTACTCACAGATAATTTTAAATGCTTGCTTTACCCTGACAGGAGTGGTCCTATAGGATCTTGTGAAGTTCAATAAAATAAACCCTGCTGCCAAGGCTGTTGCAGATGATGCTGAACTGATAGAGTTCGTCATGGAAGGCAGAAGACCAAAGAGGTCATTGGCCCTTGGTGCAGCAGACACAGCCCTGGAAATGGCTGTTTTCTAAAGACAAAGATTTTGCTATTCCTAATGCTCTGCTTCAGCCTTTGCTGAAGGATAGCTGGGCTCTTAATTTCCCCCATCCCCTACAATATTTTGTTTCCTAAGCTGTTGACCATTTCCTTCGCCTCTGCTCTGTCTCTTCTGCTCCTCCTGAGGTCTCACTGGAGCTGGGTGAAGGCATGGTCTTCTGTCTTTCGCATACAGATTTGGTGGTTTTGAACCTCCATGTTGCAGATAATCATCGTTTCAATTTTAGGCAACTATTTCCATGTCTTCTCCATTGACTTTATGTATCTTTCAAAAGTCAGTGTCATCCTGCCCCGTGTTACAACTGCCCACAGCGAGGTTCTCTGGGCAGGCAACTGCATAACATCAACTTGGAGACTGAAAGAGCAGGAGCATGTGAAAGAGGGCATTAACTAATGAGTGTTACCTTGAGCTGAAACAATGTGCCCCAGTACCCTGGAGAAGAGACTGGTGGTGGGGAAATAGATTGTTGCTAGCTCCTTGGGCAGTGTGGGCACTCCTCAGGGGAAGCCATGTCTGAGCTTGCCATCCAAGACGGGCCAGTGGCACCTAGCCAATGGCTGTCTTTCACTCCTTCATAGCAAACACAAGCTGCAAACACCTGTATGGTACAGCTGGGGCAGGGGAAGAGGAGGATACTGTGCTGGAATGTTAATTAGCTCTTGTAAGTAGCTAAACTCCATTAAACTGACAACCACAGTGCAAAAAGCACTAAAGGTTGTGGGAGCCTGTCGGATGTGTGCTGAATATTTCCTGGGGTTGCACACTGAAGTATCAGCTGTACCTATAGGAATCAGTGAGATTGTGTCTCCAGAAAGAGCTGTTCCTGCTCTTCCTGCAGGTTTACCCTCAGTGTCATTACAACAAAGAATCTGGAAGGACTTTTATTTGTTTGCAAGTGACTGGGTTGTGGGAATTCACAAGGCAGGAATTAGAAAATATGCAGTTATTTTATTTCCAGAAAACCTCACCCACTTTATATAAAATTAGTTTGATGGAGGTTCAGAAATTCGGTCGGGAAAGTCTTTCACAAAGATGCTTACAGGGAATTTAGTAATTTGGAAAAATCAGAAGGCTTGGGAAAGGTTTGCTATAAAAAATAGCTTTGCTGCACTTACAAATAAAAGGCAACCTGGAGCCCTAGGGAAATCTGCGCTACTCATGGCGGTGGAGTAGGAATTCAGAGATAGTCCCTTGGGTCCTTGTCGGCAGTCTTTCTTGGCAATGCCTTGAAGTGCAGATTGTGGGGCAGCACTGGGTAAAGCTCAGGCTGCTCGCAGTGTACCCATGATTATGGCAGAGGCAGGTTCCTTCAACAGGCAGGCAAGGTTGAGAGCAGGGACTGTGTGCTTCCTCGTCCCTGTTCTTGCAGATGCCCCTCAAATAGGTCTGACTCGAGGACCAACTCCAGGTCTAAGTCAAGGTCCGAGTCCAAGTCCGACACTAGCAGTCCATTGCTAGCAGTCCCTCTCAAAGTCCCGCTAGATAATGTGTCCCATTACCATATATATATATGCTGGTGTGATTTACTCTCCCCCATTCAAACCTGCAGGGGGTGGGGGAAGGTACTTGACACCTACTTCTTTCACATTCCAAACCCAGAGGTAGGGGGGGGAGCAGAACAGTTCTGCACCCTATTCGAACCTCCGGTGGGGCAAGGACTTGGGTGTGCCCCACCACAACAAGGTGGAGGCATATTGAATATGCTCTCTTATCCCAACCAGTTAAAAATGATCTTGTGTACCCAAAGTTTTTGTTGATGAACAACTAATCAGATGAGGAGTCTGCTCACGAACCCACCACATAAAGCAAGAGTATCTTGGGGAAATCATTATATATCTGGACAGGTGGCATCACAGAAGGAATCTATTTATTGTTACTGTAATTGAAATAGACCCCAGGACATGGTGAAGATAATGCTTATGCACATTGATCCTCATACAGATGCTTGGGTTCCGATATTAACTTCCACATGTGCAGGCTAAGTGCGAGTCTTCCACGCTGCTGGCCCTGGCAGTGAGCTGCTGAGACAGATCAGCAGCTGGAGCTGCCCTATGCTTGCAGGAACTGTGACAAACCCCACCTGGGTTGTACCGAACAATGAAACAGTATCGTTTTGCTTCAGTCTGTGTGTTAAACAGAATGGGTGTGTATGTGACAATAAGCAGCTTGGAACACCTTATTTTTCAGACCAAGACAGCTGTTTCCTCACGAAGGTCAGATCCAGGGCTTGGGCAGCCTGGCCAGCTGCCTCACAAAGCACTGTCGCTACTGCAAACTGTGCGCTAGGAGAACTCCCAGATAGGAGAATTCCATTTTCCACTGTGGTTTCAGACATCAGGCTGTGTTGATCTGTCTGGTGCGAAGAAGAATGTTGCTGTCTCGTGTCTCAGGGTGTGCTATTCTCCCCAGCACATGCTGGCATTTGGTACACTGGCAAACTGATCTTATTATTTGCTGCAGTCAGAGGTTAGTTGATATTCCAGAACACGCAAACATCTGCTTAATGAGATCTGATTACTGTAATCCTAGTTCAGTGACTGAACTTTGGTAATGATTCTTTAGGCTGTGATGTATCTTCATACTAATCTAGTAGTTATGTCTGGAGGCACACTTCCGTTTTTGTGGGTGATCTAATCACCATCTAAAGAGCTGCCTCTGCTCTTCCCCATATCCTAGTGATGTCCAAGCAGGAAAGCAAGTGCAAATGTTGCAGAAAGCTATGAAGGAAACATATTTTAAAGAAAACACTGGGAAAACAAACGTTTACTCAAACTGATCAGTAATTGAATATATATATATATATATACACACACAAATAAAATATCAAACACTTTTATATATATATACACATATAAATTTATATACTCTCTCTATATATGTAAAGAATTGAGATGGCACCTGAAAAAGAATTCTTTGTGGAAGGAACTTTGTCATAAAAAATAAAGCAGCAGCAGCCTTACTAGCAACCATGTAATGGAGTAGTAAGTGGGGAAACATGATGGAGTTCTGCAAAAACTGTAAAAACCAAGAATAACAACCATGTCCACATTAAAAAAAACCCCAAAATATACTTTTGGAACTTGCTGCAGTAGGTGAACTAAAACAGAGTTGGGCAGTTGTGAATGAGAGTTGTTTTCCCTTTCTTTGGCATACAGCAAACATGGTATTCCTGTGTTGTACTGCCCTGATTCTTCCCCACTTCCCTGATCAATTGTCAGTGCCAGTTCTGGCAACATGGACTTTTAACAAGTCTAGGAAGTTAGTGTGAGGAGGAGATCTGAAATCTCTGGCCAGTGACAGGTTACCCAGTAAGAAGTGGGCCAAAGCTACAGCAAGAGGATGAATGTTGCTGCCTACAGGAGGTGGTGAAGGGACTTAAAAGTGGTGGTACTGCTGGTTTGTGTAAACCGTTGTAAGGTTCCAATTTTATGCTGGAGCATTTCAGAGTCAGGGGCACAGTAATTCCTGGCACCGGTGGGCTTTGGGAAGGTAGCTGTGGATTACCAACAGATCATCTGGAGACAAAAAACTGCGGTGTCCTTGACCTGCAACAGGCCAGGGTCTGACACAGAAGTTGTCAAAGATGTAGTTTGTTAGAAGGTTCGTTACAGTTGGTTACAAGATTGCTTGGTTTGTTGCAGAGAGAAATGCAAGGGAAGGGTTCCAATAAAAGCTGGTTAAAACTGTCCCTGTGTTACTGTGCTGGTGGGTAACGCAATTTTTAATTCCCCCCTTTTCTTTCTCTTTTTGTTTTAATGAATGCTGATCATCTGGCAGGCAAATAAGTGACCTTATCAAACAATGTACTTTAATCTGGGCTGGGACACTTAATTTAAATAGATAGAAGTTATTTGTCCATTGATCTGAATTTTTTAGAATAATTTCCATTTTCTCAATTACCCTCCATGTGGTGTTGTCATATCCATAGTGTTTGATATAATCACACTGGAAATGTCTATCTCCTTTTTTTCTTCTTTTTGGCTTTGGGTAGTGTTTTGCCAAGTAGATGATTGCAGAGTGAAGTCAGATCTGCTTTCAGTGCTATTGTATTGCTCATTGTGTCACTATCTCATGCTTTGGTTGTATGTTTGCATGCAGACTTAGCTTCTAAACTTGAACCTGACCTTTAAACAAATAGCCAAAATGAGTCCAAGGGTTGGACTCATCCTACAGAAACACCAGAGCAGTGATTAAATGCAGTCCTTGCAGCAGGCTGGAAGAACCTTTCACTAGGATTCTCATCCTGAGAAATACTGTTGGAGAAGTGTCACACAACTGTTTTGTCTTGGATGCGAAGTAAATGAAGTGTATCACCAGTGTCTTCTCTCTTCAAGTGGCTTGTGTTTGGAGTAACCCAAAATCCCAGCTTCTGCCCTAGAGTGCTTCCAAAACTTTTGTTCTTTCACTTTTTCATACTGAAGAAAAGGGTTTTCTTTTCCCACATGTCAGAAGCACAACTTAAAGCTGCAAAGGCTATCCCCTTCCAAGAACTTCTGTTCTTGGATAAGGGAAGAGGAGGACAAACAGCTCATTGTCCTTCCCCTGACAGGTCACCAGTGTGAGCTGAGCAAGCCGGAGATTGCTAGGCACTTGTGTTTTCCCAGCTGTCTACTGCCATAAGCGTGCATCTGTACATCATCATCAGAGAACATGTTATTAAACAGCACAAGGAATCCAATAGCAAAGAACTTTGTTTTACTAGAAAAGCCTCTTCATTATTTAAGCAAGCTGTGCAGGCTCCATCATGCCTCTTTCACAACAGAAAAAAACAACCTTTCATACAGGCTGACCAGTTGGGATTCAGCACCAAGAGTTGTTGGGCTGTGCTCAGTGCAAGGGGACCTGCTTTGTTTGACTGAAACCAGCAGCGCTTTGTTCTGTGCAACCCAGGCCTCGACTCGTGTTTAACTGTTGTTCTGTGCTGGGCTTCAGGAAGGTCGGCGAGCAGAACACTCCCCTGGGTTTTGCTGTGGCAGTTCATTTCCTTCATTAACCTGTACATTGCCCAGATAAAATTGTGTGTGTTTACCTCTGGTTTTTGTTGTTGGATTTTTTCCACTGCTGTATCAGTGGAACTCACTGACATGGAGCTGGCAAGTGCTCTGTGGTGCACTCTCAATTTTGTGCTTTATCTACCTACGCTTTAATCTTAGGATTATTTTTATACCCAGTAAATAAAGAGCCCCCCACAAAAGCCACTGTTGAACTGAAATGGCCAACACACCAGTATTAATTTGAAGGGAGTGGCTGGCTGAATTGAGGCCACTGGCTTAAGGCCAAATGGGTGGTTAGAGAAGCGTGAAGCAAGCAGGCAGATTGAAATGGCTGTCAGCCCTCATGCTCTGGTGGAGAAGGCAGCGGCCCTGCCTACATGCCTGCCCTTGCAGTTGTTGGGGAGCACACGGGTGGGTGGGAGCACAAGCACCTTCTCTGCTGTTACTCAGGCCACCATTGGCCGAAAGAACAGCCTTTACAAATCAGTTTGTTGTAATGTGTTGTGTTCTAAAGCAGCGGGACTGAACAAACCAGAAAACACCCTTTTTCAACCTGTTGTATGTGCTGTGGCTTGGCAGGAAGCTGTGCTCAAAACCTAGACAAGGTACTCAAGAGTTTCCTCCCTGCGCTTTTCTTCCTCCCCTTTTATAAGGCGTGATACTATTACGAGCTCATCTGAACTGGAGGGCAGTGTTTTAACTGAGTAATAGTGACTCTGTCAGCCATGTTCCAAGACAAATCTTTACCTGAGTGTGAACTAATGAAATTATCTGGATTTATTATTATTGTTGTGCTATAGCTTCAGAAGGGAAGTCAGTGTTTGCCATCAGCTGCTCTAAGACAGTTCTAATAGCTGCTGTGGTCAACTGTCAGCAGCATTGAGAAAAAATTCCAGAGGATTTATCTGCTTTGTTTAAATAGTGCAGATGGGCTAATGTTGGAGTCTACTCTTCTACTTCCATTCTAGCCTCTAAACAGTCGTTTTAGCTACTTTATCTTTTGGCAGCTGGGAAATTCTAGTTTCTGGGTGTAGAAGCAGCACCTTCTTTCTTCTAATGTGCGCAGTCTCGTGCTTAGCAACCTTATTTCTGGCTTCCTGACTAATCAGCTCTTGTGCTCAGATACTGAAAAACACCATTTGCTGAGCGTTGTCGGAGCTGTGGTGACTACAAAAGTCCAGATCTTGCAATAAAACTTCTCCAGTGACTGTGAGATGGATTTGATACAGGTACAAACAAGGGCTCACAGGTACTTCTCTTTTGAGGTGTTAGTGCAAAAGTGAGAATGAAATGGCATGGAATAAACACTGCTCACTAGTTCTGCACTGGTTCTGCACCTTTGGTGGCTTACCCTGCATTTTCAGTATGGTTCTTTTATTTGTGTGCTGTGGGGGTATTGTGTTCCCCTTTCATATGGAAGTGTTTTAACTTTCTTCAAAGTTAATATTCTCTATTCTGCTGATAAAACACTTTTCCTAAATGGTATAGTGCATTTAAGGTCTATTTTCCCATCTTAAAGAGCACATCCCAGCCCAGCCACATCCGTAGCCTTTCCTGTATAGAGTTCACCTCCGATACATTCCAAGGAAGAAGCTTCACTGAAAATGCAATCCAACCAAATCACCCCTTAGTTACAGCTTTATTTACACAAACAGCTTGAGGAATCTGAAGGGCACCTCTCCAGTCATGTTGGAGGTATCACTGTCGCTTATGCCTCACTCTGATTTATTTCCTTATAGTACTGGTGTGTAGGAGAGCAGAAATTTACTTTTGAATTAAATCAGTTATAGGTAATGTGTTGGGGGGTTTTCTATGGAAATGTATTCATTTACTTCCTCAGGTTTTTACTTCTTCCCTCCCTGGTAGTCTGTTGGGGCCTGGATGATTTTAGAAGAAAACTGAACAGTATGTGTGACGGGAAAGTTGGCTGTTCTGATACAGACTACTGTTAGTTCTTTGTTCTCAGCCTATCCTGCATCTGTGCAGATATAACACAAGGCCAGCATATCAGTCTACTATGTTTGATCTCACTGTTCCAAGGTTATATGCAG
The DNA here is from genome assembly GCA_013396675.1 of Eubucco bourcierii. Lineage (NCBI taxonomy): Eukaryota > Metazoa > Chordata > Aves > Piciformes > Ramphastidae > Eubucco > Eubucco bourcierii. The sequence continues at coordinate 42,137 of VWZE01006229.1, read as the reverse complement.
GGATGTGCCCAGCTTAATTGGCTTTCTCCTTGGTTACCACTAACTCCCCTCTTAGTATCTCACGAAGAGGGATACATCTGTGAGAGTCTTGCTTAGATAACAGAATGCTTACGTAAATAATATGAACACTGAATCAGTCTATCAGCATATGCTTGAGAGCTGTAACCGCAAGTAGGGACTTTGTATACTGGACCAATCATGAGCTCAGCTTTTGCAATATGTATGAGATAATTAAGAAGTGTACTTAAACAGGATGATATCGAACAATAAACGGAGCTTTTTGTTACCTACATCGTATCGGTGTGTGCTCCCTTCACCTGGCCGCCACAGTAGTCTTGTTCCTTCATTTCCTCCTAGATTTTTCTGTGTAGCTCAGTCATGTTGCAAGAGTTGGCATGTATATAAATCCCACTCAAATCAAATAGAAATCAAACACTGCTCAGGTTATGCTAGAGCTTAATAACTGCAAAGCCTGGTATCTCAGATGGTGGGTGAAGGAACAGCTCACGCAAGGAAGGATCTCTCTGAAAAAATGTGTTTTAAACTTGGAGGATTTTTCCGTGCTCATTTTAAGCTGCTAGAATCACTTAGCAGATGCTGTTGAGTCTGATTCATCTACAGTTACATTTGTTTTGTTGTTGTTCTGGGTTTTTAGCTCTTACTATATTTGAGTTTCCATGTTGTTTGAGCCAAGGAGCTGGACATCAGAAAGCAGGAGTCCGTGAGTGAGCCTTACCCTGCCAGAGCAGGATTGCTCTCAGGACATCTAGCAAGAGTTCTGCCACGACTCCTATCTCAAACAAAGCAGATGCCAGTGTGCAGAGGACTGAGCACACAGAGAGGTAGGAAAGCTGGGGTCTTGTTGAACATCCTGTTCCTTCTGTGGAGCTGATAAACTGTTGCACAAGAGCATGTCTTCACCTGAACCTCATATAGTTATATTCAATGTGAAAACACAAAACACACCTTCCAGTCTGTAGTGTAAAATTTTAATGCTGAGTTCCTACCTGCTTAGTCACATGCACACTTTCTCCAGAGCATGAATTGCAAGTTGATATCAGTAAAATTCTTGTGGGTAGGTTCAGTAATCATTTCTTAGTTTATCACTTTGCAACTTCTTGGTCTGCAATCCCTGGAACAACTCTTTGCATATCCATTTAATGCAGTAGCTTGCTGGAGTCTGGAGTTTGGACTGAGTTTTCCTTTTGAGAAGTTGAACATCTCTGAGTTCTATAGTAATAATTTTACTTGGCAGATTTTATTTCTGTTTACATGTGTAATACCATCAGAAATGTTTCCAGCCTCACCTGTGTATCCCTGAAGGTAAAGGCTAGGTACTCTGCTTATGTTGTTCTCATTGCTGGGTACATTTGCATTGGAACAAGGGAATTACAATGCCGTCTGCTTACAGTAGATTCCTCATGTACTTTTAATTAGATACATCCTCCTCGATTTCATTTGGTGAACAATTATGTAGCTTGCTGTGCAATGTTAACAATGTTTCACCCCAGAAAGGCGTGGAGTGGTTCTTATTTATGGTAGGATCATAAAATCACTTGGTTGGTATAGAACTGCAGATGGTGAAAAGGAATCGAGAAGCACTATCTCTAGGGGTCTGTAGGTACCCAGGAGAGGAAGGAAGACTTGAAACCAGGCACAGGAGAGCAGGCAGAGCATTAATTCATTCAACATCTTTCTCTCCTTGTCTCTGTGCCTCACCTACTGTGGCAGTGAGAGGAACGTTCATGGTGACTGCAGAGTGCCACTTGCCAGTTTCAGAGGACAGCAGCCATGCTGTTTGGAGACAGTGGTGATCAGAGGGAAGAAGAAGAGGTGTCTCTGTGCTGTGGGTCTGTAGGTCTGCAGTGTCTTCAGTGTCTGAAGGTTCTATGATACCTTGCAGAAGGACAAAGTTTTTGCACTGTGCCATGCTTGTTGGTTTGTCCTGCTCTAGCTGCTATGCTTTGCTCTCATCCGCTTCTGCCCTCCAGGGAGCTCGGCATTAGCTTGTTAAATGCTCTCAGTACCCTGAGCAGGGCACTCTGCAGCCGGCTGTGCGATGCTCACTGGGTTAGCAAACCCTTTGGGAGGCTTTGCCCTGTTCTTTCTGAGCATTTGCTGTGCCTCTTGTCTCTCTTAAGTGTCACTCTGCATTTCCCCCACTGGATTTGTGTCTGCTTCACTGTGTGTCGTTTTCCTAACTGCTGGGGCTTTGTCTGGATTTTTTAGCTGCTTACTTTGATCAGCCAGCTACCAGTAGTATGCAGCAGGAAAGAAGCTTGTGCAAACCCAATGATTTTAGCACACTGCTAATTTCTGTGCATGTCTAAAGACTTACCTTGGTGTTAAGCCTGGTCAAGCAGTGGTTCGGCTCTCTCCAACCTCTTTCGCCTGTTACCTTTTCATTGATGCAGCTCTCTGGAGAGTATAGGTTTTAAATATACCAATGGGGTTTTGATCACAGATGGCATTGATATTTTGTCAAAGCAGGTGAATAAAGGCTTTGTTTCTTGGACATGCACACTGTGCTTAGCAGCATTCAGAAGAACTGAACAGAGGCGCTGAGCTAAGGCGAGCTGAAAGAGGAGTTGTGTGCAGTACTCAACCTGCTTCATGGAAGTTCTTCTTCCAGACAGGCACATAAGCTTAAAACTAGTTCCTGGTAATATTCCATTTCAGAACAGGCTTCACGGAGCTATGCTGCTCTTGTCAGCAGCAGGCAGAGCCCTTTATTGCATCATCAGGCATTACTCAGCAGTCCAGTGCAAGACCAGGCAGGCATTTGGGAAACCAGGGAAAATCAAACCAGGGAGTTTTCCCATTTGCTTTGCAACCAGCACAGAGCAGTTTGCTGAAGGAATGCTTAATTTGAGCCAAAGGAGCTAAGGCTGCATCTGAACCCAGGCATTTGCTTTGATAGTAGCCAGTCTCAGCTCTAATGGCAGAAGGTTAATTCCCAAATAAATGCAAGAGTTTTTATTGGATCCTAAAGAGCAGAAGCAGCCTTGGAATGCAGTGCTTTGTACTGTTACCTCACTGTGTAGTTCTAACAGTTTTTTCATGTATTTTGATGTAGGGTTTTTTAATTTTTAAACCAGGTTCTCTATTACTGATGATAAGTCAACATCAAAGATTGTAATTTGGAGGCAGGTCTTCTCCTTGTCTGGAAAGGCAACAGAAACATCCTAGCTACCTGATTTCCAAAGGAATGCTTAATTCTCTTCTGCCAAATGCAGATGCTACATATTAAATGATGAAACGTAGCTAACAACAGTCACTCAGAGTTAGAAGGCCAGGGTATAATGTGATTTCAAAATGGGAGTGTGTGGTTTATGCATATGGAAAAGGATGATAATAATTCTTGGTTTTCTGTGTTACCATTTGCATAGTTCAGAACAGAATGTCCTCTCTCTAGTTGACTGGAAGGTCAGAAAGTCTCTGGTTTTAATGAATTGAAAGGCTCTTTGTTATGACAAATCCTGCTTTCTTGAGCAAATGTATTTTTTCTTGCCCTTGCTGCAGTTGTTCCCATGTGATACAAAATGATACCTACAGAGCTGCACTGTGCTCGGGCTTCACGGCTGCCTAGATTGTGCTCAGCTCCTGGGTGTAGTACCCCAACCCAGTCTACCTTGGGGACAGCCACTGAAGGGTGACACTGGCTCAAGTAAAAGCAGCTGCTGGCTGCCTGCATCTGGATGTCACACCTCTTTACAACCATGCTGCTGTCTCCCAGCCCTTCCCATCCAGGCTCCTCCTGGTGAGCATGCTGGGTGCCTGAGTACTGCATGTCTGGGAAGTGCACTGTGGCAGCTGGCTCCTTCCCGAAGTGGAAGCAGCACATGGGGCATTTGAGGGCTGTGAGATGTTTCCCTGCCCAGCTTTTGCAGGAGAAAGTCAAAGCATTATTTCTTGCATGTTTTGTGATGGGCTTTTTCTGTGATTGGTGTGCTTTTGTGCAAAGCCTTAGATTGCACCTGCTGTGGTTCTCTGTGCTGCTGGGTGAATGTCGTCATTTATCTGACCTCAGGCTCCAAGCACCAAATGCTTCTCAGTCATCAGATGTGTTATTTTAAAAACTTTGTTTGTGTCAGAAATACAAATTTTCCAAAGCAGACTGAAAATGCCCCCTCAGTTCTCCCTCTTCAAGAGACCATGTCTTCTGCTTCCTCTCATCTGCAGAACTCTGTTGGCACAGACCTAGGGTGTTAAAGACATCTACAAAATTGCTAACTTGATCATCTCAGAACAGTTTTTCTCAGTGCTCCATTTGCCAGACAGGGTACCCTGTTTCACCCTGTTTGGCTGACTGCTGGAAGGTGAGCAACCAAGGGAAAGGGAAGAAGTGCCATAAGTTACCTCTGCTGTTGATGTGGAGTGAGTGTTCTCAGTGGTGCTGAGATTGCATCCCATTTTCCTCCAGTGCAGTAAGTGCTTCTTGTGAGTTTGAGTAGGAGGGAAACTGTTGAAACTAGAAAGGGTGCACCAAGTTTGTAAACCTAGGGGAAGAAGATGCAGAATCAGGAACAGCCTCCAGGGGCAGAAGGTGTGTGGAAGGTGGGAGGGTGAGGCTATGTGAGTTTTTACTGCTGCAACAATTGTGACCAGTTGGAGCCTTCTTGATTTGCTTCCAAATGTTACACTTGTGAAGTTGCCAATGTGCTTAGAACAATCTCAGCTTTGGGAGGGATTTTTTTTTTTTTTCTTCAAACTTGACACTTAAGATTTCTGAAAAACCTAGGAAGGCATGTTCCTTTCCAAGATAGAGAAGCTTAGAAGAAGAGGAGGGACTTGGGGGCTGTTTGCAACCAGGAGACATGAGGGATCTCCAAGTTTAGAAGCAGCTGTGCAGGGTATTGGGGAGGGTGGTTACTGACCGTGAGCCCTGGGATAAGAGAAGCAAGATAAACAGGCCCCACAGCTATAGCCAGGTAGTACGTGCCCCAAAGCTCTTCTTTTGACAAACTGAATAGACAGCAATTTTCATACTCCAGTAGGAATTGAAAGTAGTACAGAAACTAACAGTATTTAGCTGTGTGTGTGCACTGCTTGTTGGCTCTTGCAGATACTGTATCTGAAGAGTTTCAAGCAGAACAACTGTTTTTTTAAATTTTTTTTTTCCCCTAAGGTTGTTAAATGATATAGAAGATTTATGCTTGCATAGCTTCTGTTCTACTTCATGGACGCTTCAGGAGTGCTTTAAATGCTGAAAATGTTTCCGTCAGTTTAGAGAAAACTAAAAACACAATCTCTAGTGTTTGGGCTTGTTTGACTTTGTTTGGGTGGTTTTTCCCTGTGAGGTTTTGTTTTGGATCGCTTATCTGAAATAGCTGTCACAGTGCTTCTCAGTCCTGCAGTTACTTATCCTTCTGAACATGCACTGCCTTAAGAGGAGGAAAATGCTTTAGCCCATGCTTTGGTAATTATTTTGATGGTGTTAAAATGTGTTGTGATTCAAGCCTGTGAAGTAGATTTCCAGGTTGTGGTTGTCTTTTCAGGAGCAATTGTCCTCTGTCATTGCTTTCAGCAGTGATTCTTGTTAGTCTGGGCGCATGGGAAGTAGTTGTGCAGAGGGCCAGCTGTGCCTTGCATCACACTGCAAAATGGTGTTTCAGGGCTGCTGGTGGCAGTTGTCAGACTGGAGAATAGGCCTTGAAGCTTAGGCCACCCAGGGAAATCCCTGAGCTGAGCTCTCTGGTTGTGCTCAGAGATGCAGCCCTCTCATCCAGCCTGCAACTCAAGCACAGAAGACTTTGATACATCTAACTTGCTTATGCCTTAAATAACAGTTTGGGTTGGAAGGGCCCTCTAGAGCCCATCCATCCAACTGCCATCCAGCGAACAGGGGCAGCCTCCACTAGAGAAGGTTGCTCAGAGCCTTGTCAAGCCTGGCCTTGAATGTCTCCAGGGACAGGGCCTCCACTGTTGCAGTGCTGCAGCACCCTGCTGGTAAAGCACTTCCTCCCAGTGTCCAACCTAAGTCTTGCCAAGCAGAGCTGGGTGGTTTTCAGAGCCCATGAATTATGCCTTCAGTAGGCTTTTGCCAGTCGAGTTTTGTCTGTTTCTTCAGAGACTTTGATCTTTGTGATATTTATTAGAACTTCCATATTATGTAAATAAGTACAGATTCTTCTCTTCTCGTGGCTGTACGATGCAAATGTAATTATCTTTGAGGAGGCGCAGAGGATGGCATCTGTTAAACCTGTGGAGTTCCTCACACCTTGAAGGACAGTAGCCAAACTCAAGTGCTTGCTCAAAAAGGTTACTAATTAAATCCTGATTTAGATACAGATAAAAACATATTCTTTAGTTCTTCTTTTTAAACTCGTGCAAAACTGAAACTTAGGTAAATTATTATATTCACTGTTTTACACTTTTGCTGTAGAAACAGAAAAGTTTGTATTTGATGTTCCTTAGGGTTAGTAAGTGAAGTAAGCTGTTGAACAACCCAGACCCCTAAGACTGCTGTCATTGCAAACCTGCTGAGTGCCTGAACAAAGCCATTGACAGATGCCCGGAGTTTCCTAGAGAAAACTGTCTTCCATCTCTGAGCTGCTCCATTCACAACTATTCCTGAAGAGTATCCATTTTTAAGGTCTTTCACAGTGTTTTTAATGTTTTGTCCTACTGATGTAGTATTTGCAATTAAATCATCTTTGCATTGCAGTACGACCTATGCTAGAATGTTGCCACTTTTCATTTTGTCTTGGGAGATGTGGGCTAAAGGCTAAAATGTTAATTCTAAAACAGGCAAACTTTATTCAGTTGTGTGGAAATGTGACACAGAGTAAATTCCTCTTGTTATGTTACTGTTGCAGTCATTTGTAGGCTCACATTGTGATATGCTTATATATGGTGTTTATTCTATACCAATTTTCTTTCTTGTGCTAGACACAACACCACCTTCTTGAGCTTTCAAACTCCTTCCTGGCTTCTGTTTGTGTGTGCACTTCAACTCTTCTTTTTGGGAGCTTTCCAACCAGTAACAAACACTTCAGTGAGTGGAGTTCTGGAAGAAGCTGGGCTCCTGCAAAGATTGAAAGCATTTCAAGGTAGCTACATTGGTTAAGCAAGGTTTTAGTAGCAGCTAGCATACCTGGTGAGAAACTGTTTTTAGCACTTTGATCATAATCAGTACCTATTCAGGAGCTTAATCAGTGTTCCTCTTATAGTCATACCAGTTCCTGTATTTTCATCACAACTAAATTATATTTCTTTTTTTTTTTTCCCCTTGGCTTAAAATACCAAATTTTAAAATGCTAAAAATGTCTGTGTCCTGGTGGGATACTGATAATGACGATTCATGATGGTGAAGGAAGGAGAAGACCTTTTGCACTGTGACTGGAATGTCATAGAGACATTTATACATATTTTATAGGTATTATCAGAATGTTCAAGTAACCCCTGCTGAAGTACAGTGTGCTGAGAAGAACACAGTGAAGTGTCAGCTGTGTGTCTGTCTTGCAACCTGTTCCTTGATTTCAAGGGTGCACAAATATGCAAAGCCTTGTGCACACGCAGCATAACCAGACAGCAGCAGAACAGCTCAGTTACACTGCCTTCAGTGGCTTTGGATCAGGATGTGTCTGACGTGCAGTATCCAAGGAATGCATCTGGACTCACAGGGGTGGTGGTACAGTGCTGAAAGGCCCTGGAAGGCAAAAATCTGCACCTGGTGCACCCGGAAGGCAAAAACCTGCTTGTTTATTGCATGCAAATGGGCACTTAAATGGGGCCTGGGTCCTCTGGCAGGCACTGGGGAAAAGCTTGGGCAACAATACCAAAACCAGAAGCAGATTTGCATGTTTCTGTAACACTGCTGTTAAGTGATATAATGGCAAGATGTGTGTGAAAAGGAAGGGGTATCAGCTCTCCTCAATGCACAGAGTATTCTCAAGGATAAGTTATTCTAATTTACTTAGCTCTAGAAAAAAAAATCAGAGATGTATCAGAACCTTTGTGCTGTCCAAACTCAGAACTGGGAAGTGGAATAAACCTCTTCCATCCAAAATCAAATGAAGAACTAAATTAGGGCATGTTGCGTCCACTGACAAATTCTTCTTCCTTCTCAATTTGAATCCATCTGCTCAAAATATGTTTGTAAATTCTTAAAATGTAAAGTGAATTAAGTTGCCCAGGGAGCTTGTGGCTGCTCCCTCCCTGGAGGTGTTCAAGACCAGGTTGGACAAGGCCTTGAGTGACCTGTGCTAGTGGGAGGTGTTCCTGCCTATGGCAGGGGCTTAGAACTAGATGACCCTTGAGGTCCTTTCCAACCTTACCATTCTATGATTCTAAGTGACAAAGTGCAGTGTAGTGTAAAGTAAACCAACCCCTGATGTTACCCCCCACCCCACATTGTTAACTCGGTTTTGGTGTCCAGTTTTGCACTGAAGTGCAGTGCAGACGTTTTGAAGCACTTGTGCTGTTGGGGCAGCCTGTCTGGCGGTGCATGCTCTGTGCAGTCATGCCCACGGGTGCTGCTGCAGTGTTCTAACAGCTATTTCATAGGCCATGGCTCTGCAGGCAACCTCTTTGCTCGTAGAGCCTTGCACAGTGACTCAGACCGTGGTCCTGTTCTTGCAATTGACTGTCATTACTGGAAATGCCGCACTGGCCTTGTGAATAGAAGGGATCACCACTAAGGTGCTCAGCCCCTTGCCTTCTGACCTCTCTTCTGAAAAAGTACATAACGTGGAAATTGTGTTTAAAACTTTCTTGGGGCTGTAAGTGTTATTAGGTGACGTTACACATGTTCAGAAGACAAGGAGGATATTTTGTGCATAAGATGGTTTTCCTTCAGATGTTTTTTCCCCAATAAATATCTCTGATGCAGCTGTGTGAAGCCCTGCATGAGCCTCTGCTGCTGTTCTAAGGATGGCATATGACTGACTGGAAAGCAGATGAGAGAAGGGAAACGTCTGTCTGGGAGCAATGAAGACTGTAAGAGTTCCACTGGGGTAGATGGTAGCTTCTTAAAGAGTTTTGGCAAATGGCAGTCACAAAGCTCTGCCTGATGTGAAAGCGTTGGCTGGGCATGATTCTGGTTTAGGGGCAGGCGATGTGGAGCAGCTGCCAAATAATGCAGAAGTGAACATTGATCAGTGTGAGTAGTTTTCCTCCCCTTGAGCATTCAGGTTTTGACACCAGACGTTGCTTCAGTGTGTGCCAACAGGAGAGCAGAAGTTCAGGAAGACAGAAACAGACTTCTCAAGTGTATATATTTTCTCAAGGTGTGCTTCTAGAGTTCAGAATACGATGAGTTAATTATTTATCACTTCTTGATTGGACCAAGTAATATTGCTCAGAAAAGTTTTATTCGTAAAGTAGATGTTGTAAAGTTCATTGTGTTTTTGCTAACATTTCTGTGCAGTGCAACAGGACCTTCATTTCTGGAAAAATAAAATACTTTTTCTTTGTGATTTATAGAAACATGCTTAAAGTAATTCAGTTTGATAAGTAGGTCTTTCAGACTTGATGAAATGCTTCCTGTTTTCTAGAGAAGAAATAGGTCCATATTTTAGGTTATTATACACAGACTGGCAAATTGTTTCATAATGCTTTCTGTTTTGGTTCTGCCCCTTGCTCTAAAAAGCAAAACCCCAACAGCTCCTCTGACATCAGCATGAATGATTAACCAACTTGGAAAGGAACTTCAGGACACGGGAGAAGCCCTTAGGAATCGGTACATCTTCCTGGCCAGGCACCTTTGCCTTTATCACCTCCTTTAAAAGGAATTCCTATCTGACAAAAGAGGTAATTAGTCTGCCAAATGACAACAAGAAATGTCACCACTGGTAGTAAACTGATGACTCTCTTCCTTATGCTGTTGGCAGGGCTTATTACTATGAACATTGAACTAATCAGCTCCTGTCACTTATATATGCACCTACCTTTTCCTTTCCTCAAATCCCCTGATTTCGACTGCAGACTGCAGTATTTATGTACTTTTTCTGCTAATGCTTGTCAGCCTGAAACATTACAATAATCTTGCAATCTAGGTAGAAATATGACCCGTAGTAAGCAAGAGGCAGAGATGACAATGCTAGCACCTAATCATTGCTGAAGTGCTCTTGATAGCTTTGTAATGATATTGAGGTTCTCCACTGATTTAAAGAAAAAAGTAAAACATAATTTTAGTAAAAATTGTTTTTCTACTAATGTGTTAGGGAGATTGCTTCTGCTCCTTCTCTCCTCTCTCTGGGATTGCTTAACTAAAACCAGTCATGACAAAACAGCAGTTACATAGAGCTGTTAGAACAAAATGAGCTGTCTCTTGAAATTTTGTGTAGCCCTGTTGAACACTTGGGAAGTGATCCCTGATTTGCCAGTCAGATGCAGGAGGTGCATCTGTTTTTCGGTTGGGATAACATACCTCACTTCATTTTGGGGAACGCTTTGAGGGTATGTGTGCTGGTTTGAGGCTAGTTGGAATATTTTAATAGAGAAAATTATACTATAGGCTCTGAAAGGAAAACATCATGATGTCTACTTCACTCAAAGGCTTGCTGAGATGTTTAAGAAAAGAACTCAAAACATAGATAAGTCAGTCTCTGGGGCACAGCGTCTCGGTCTAGCAGTTTCTTTTTCTTCTCTCTGCTGAGTAGTATCACTAACTAGTTTTCTTCTAACCTCCCCTGGCCAATCCTCCAAGCTCACCCTGCGCATAAGGCAAACCTTGGGGTAAGGTATAGGGGTGGGGAGAAGGTGGAAGGGTGGTTGGGAGCACCTCCTGGGGTCTCTGATTTCTGGGAGGGGAGTTGTGTTTCTGTATTCCCTTTAACTTGTATATGTCTGTAACTATTCCTGTCTATCGTGTACATCTCTGCTTGTACATTGTGCTGAGCTGTAAATAGAGCTTCAGTCCTTAACTTCCAGCTGGCTGAGTTCTAGTCTGGGTCATTTTACAAAGTGTGGGGGACAGGGAACTCCCAAACCACCACAGTATGCAAACTGGATTTGTGCTTTCTTGAAGATAGCTTTTTAGAGGCCACCTACTGCGCTTCAGTGCAGTTTGTTAACAGTGGAATCAAATTGAAGCTAGACTGAAGCTGCTGAAACAGCCAAAGGGCAAACAGCCTGTGTTGCTCCTCAACCATTCCACTTCACTCCAGTTGTGGTTCGTTCCACAGGGCCCAACCTCTCCTGGGATTGGAGCACTCCTCTCCATGTCGGTATTACAATTGTCTCTTCCAATCATTAACTTGAAATCCTGAGCTCAGTGGACACTTAGCAGTTCAGAGTGAGCTGGTTGGTCGTTTTTATGGGTGTTGCACAATGTCCATCTTTGACCATCAAGTTGGGTCAGACCAGAGTGGTTCCATCCTTCAATGCTTACTGATGTCCCTCTGTACAATGTTAAGGCTGTACTATCGTTGGACATTTTTAAGTAGGTTTAGGAAAGAGTGTGAAAATAAGCCAACAAATCTAGGAAAATGCTGTAAACAAAAAGAAATGATGAGTGCTGGTCATAAACCAGTTGGTCTGAACTGTGCATTTAATGAAACAAACCCCCTCATTTCACCTCTGAAGTACCATGGCAGTCATGTCTCTGAAACACTGCTGGTGCTCTGGCTCTTCTGCAGCAAGACCCATTAGTATGGAGGGCTAATGACTTGGTTCATGGCAGTTTCAGTTCTGAAATCCATCAGTAGTGTAGCACACGAACGACTTAGCACAGTGTAGCTTGCCTGGTGAGCGTGCAACGCTGCTGTGTGGCCTAGGGCACGGGAATGGCTGCTGACCATGCAGGCTCGAAGACAGACAGAGTCTGAAGTGTGATTAGCTGAAGACTTTGAAACTTTCAAAAAGCAGTCACAAGGTGAGTGGTGAAACTCCTTTTAGCAGTTGGTGATTTACAGGAACGTTAACTTTCAGGCTCAGCTGCCAGCCCGGGAGCCATGTTTCATACAAAGAATGTGCGGTTTGCAAAGTCACAGAGACAGAAGCCATGGATGCCGTGAGACGGAGCAGGCTTTTAAACAGAACTCCAGCACTATGAAAGGAAGTGTTCATGAAGTATTAATTGAATGTTTTCCTTCATTCTGAACAAAATAAGCAGGTGTCCTGCTGTAGACACTTACAGAGTGGTTTGTGGCTTTTTTTTTTTTTGCTGTCAGATTATGATGAGACTTGGTAATTTAGGACGTCTTGTGTAGAACAATTTAAAGATGGTGGTTGTTGTTTTTCCAAAAAAAAAAAAAAAAGGAACCAGAAAACCAACAAAACACAAACAAGCCCACAAAACCTTTGGAAATCTTGGAAATTTTAGTAACTTACTGTTAAAAACAGTCTTCAAAATAAAAAATGACCATTGTGAAGCTGTGTGTGTTCTGCTGGAGATCTTCAGCAGAGTCAGAAATGTTCTTTTAATCCTAGATATCTCTTCCTAAGTATGTCAGAGACTTTCTGAGCTTCTAATTTAGAATTAATTTCATGATAACTTTTTTTCTAATTGAATTGACACTTCCAAGGCAAGTACCACTTTGTAAAGCCTAGGAAATACCTTCTTTGTTTCTCCTCTACTTCTAGTTTGGTCTGCGATTTGTACTTTTGAAAAAGAGTTCGTGTCTGACATTACCTCTGGTGCAACTGGGTAGTCTTGTACAGGCTGAATAATTCTGTGTCAAATGAATCAAGTCGTCGTTTTTGTCAAAACTTCATGTTTGCTATTGAGTGAACCAATTTGCAGGATCTGTGGCACAAATCAGAGATACAGAAACTGATACAAGGCATCTGTGTTTAACTTTCACTGCAGTCTGTGCTGTATCTAGAGCTGGCAGAGCAACTGCACAAGTTGTGATTAATTTTTGCGTAGTCCGAGTTTGCCTTATTGCTGTAAAAATTCCCAGGTGTAACCTTGCAAGACTTTAATTCCCAAGTGCTGAAGCATCTGTTCCGGAAATGCATATTGCTGTCTGAACCAAACAGCACACAGGAAGGACCAGAATGGTTTCATCCCACTGCTGCATTGTGGCCACGGAGGAGGGGTCGTTAGCACTTGCTGCAGGAGTACTTGGGGTCTGAAATTGCATGTACACTGAACACTGTGCAGGAGGACCATCGTACCTCATCTGGATTCTCTCCATCTTGCAATTTATCTTTCTGTTATTGGCAGGGGGCAACAAAAACACACACAAAACTATGATGCTTATGTAGGGTGAGGATTATTGGAGTCATTGCTATTTCTCTAGTTCTATGTTCTTAACAAAATAAATAATCAAACCCAGGAAGAACAAAACACAAGATCAACTCAGAAGTGATTTACTTTAGGACTGATCAGGCAGTGGTGCCTGTGCTGTCTTTTCGCTCTAACCAAGCACACAGTTCAGGACAGTCTGCCTGGGAGTGCAGCCCCCAGGAAACACTGTTTGCAGCACTTGACAAGAGGTTAGAGATGACTCTTCTGTTTTGAGAAGACTCAGAATGGAGCTGTCTGTGACATCACCTCTGCCCATGCTGCTACAGCAACATAAACTTGAGATCTCTGCTTCACCTCTGGAGTACCTGTTGACCTCTGCTGTCAAATACTCGGGTATTTCTCCTGTTAGCGTCTGTCAGAACTGAAGTGAAGAGATGGCTGTCTTACTCTACTTACCATCCTCTTTAAATTGAAAGAGTGATCCCACAGACATACGTTGTCCTAATCTGGTCTCTCTGCACTTTCCGAACAAAACACCATCTTGTGTGTAAAAGGGCAGCAGACATTGTTTGTCTGTAAAGGTGAATTAGCTCTGTGACTAAAGTGTACAAAGAGAAAGTGAAGATGAAAAAGAGATTTCACTTAAAAGCAAACCTGTGAGGAACCCAGGCTCAGCTGTGGCTTCACAGTTTTGTGCTTTTGAGTCTCTGCAGTCTTCATATTTTGGAGGCATCAGTGGGGAGAGGGGGAAGGGTATGTAAGACAAAGAGTTACAGACAACGGATCTTTATCTTGCAGCTTCCAAAAAGTGTTTGCAGGAGTCGTTCATCCTGGCAGTCACTAACAGTGCTTTTGGAAGGTTTCCAGTTGCCTTGAAAGACTTAAGGGCAGAAATGTTGTGCTGGCTTAGTAGTCGTGTTGCGTTCTTCGTACCAGCAGGCTTTCCGAGCTTTCTGACTGATTACTTCATCCGAAAACGTAGGAGATGGTTGCTTTAGTGTTCCGTTGTGTTGTGCATTCTCCTCTTCCGAGTCTGGTTTGTGGGATGGCTGGAATGCAGCCCCACACCCACAGAAGGAAATCTGCTGTTTGGTTTTTTACCACACAGCCTGGAAGTGGCTGTAGAGATGGTGAGAGCAGCACCGAGGTGCTCCGAGGGGCACCTGGAGGCCAGCCCAAGTGGGAACCCTTGTGCGAAGGGTGACCAACTGTGCCTGTGGCTCCTTTATCTACCAGACATTTGCACCATGGATGGTTTAGTCTGGGGTTTGGGATGTGCATCTCCACAGGTGTCATGACAGTAACTGTGGGGATCATACAGTGCTCATGGCAAAGGAAGAGAGTGCACAGGAGCATCCCCTGCTGTAAGTGAGTACAGGCTGTGAGTTGCAGCTTCGGCATGTGCCTGCAAAGTGCTTTTACACTCTTGTAATTGTAAATCTATGTAATTAGATGGAGAGGCTTCTCGAGATGCTGACCCCTGTCTAGCAGCACAAACCAGATGTTATTGATGGCGGTAATCCAGATGGCTGGTAATAGATAACTAAAAGTAAGTGAAATTAAATAAACATTTGAAGTTCAACTCTTACTTCATAAAGATTAGTGCAGTAATTTAAACACTGGCAGTTCGTGGCAGTTTGTGATCTATTGTAGTTGAAATGAAGAACTTCTTCAGCTTAGAAAAGAAAAAAAAATGAGCAAAGTACTCAAAGATCTTTTTTAATAAAGAAACCCTCAACAGCACACTTTCTGAGAAAATGCCAGAAAACAAAAAGTTTTCAGCCTTTCTTGTAATAAAGGAACACCCACAAAGACTATTAGTGCCGTGTCAGCCGTGATGGCTCTTTGTAGTTCTGCAATTATATTGTACCTATGACATTTAAAAATACATTTGAGATGCTGTGGAAGGCTACTTGCTTGATAAAGGGAAAAAGACTATCAAAAACAGACCCCTCGAGATGTGAAAATTCACAATAATTCACAGCTGAAGCAAATGAAATTATTATTGTGCCCTTTAAGTACTTGAGTAAATTCTTTTAACTAGCTTATTTACCTTTAAAAGATACTGCACTCTTTATTACCTGTGTTGGCTTGTATATATCCAAAAGGAGGGCTACATGTGAATTATAAGTAGCATTTTTATTCAAGTACTAAAGCCAACTATAAAAAATGATAAAATACCTGTGAACTGACACACTATGCCCTGTAGGAAAACAAGGTTCCTCTTTTAATTGTTACCAATATTTTATGGAATGCCAAAATCCCCATAAGAGCTAACGTAACATAAACAGCAGCACAGACATCTCTGCTTGCTTTGTTCTTCATAAAGACACTGGGCACAGAAAATGAGCTTGAAGAATTCCTGAGTTAAGATTTCTGGGTTTATTCCAACATCAACAGAAGAGTAGACAAGGGAGTTGCAAAGCATTTTAGTGGTGCTGGCAGTGTTCTTCCTTTCTGACCACAGTTGTTACTGAGTTTGGATGAAGCCTGCCCCCTCATACTGGTGCGACGTTCCTGCACGTTCCAGTTCGTGGTGAGCAAATGAATCCAGTCTCTGGATAGCAAACTGTGTAAAATGTGCTTGTCATCCTGCCAGATCCCAGCCTGGGAGTCCCACACAAATGGGTTGTGGGTTCCTGGTTTTCTGTAAATCCAGGATATTTACAGATATAGGGTTTCACAGGTTTGGTTTATAGTGGTAGGAATCTTAACACAAAAAAACCCCTTCTTTTGGCCTTAATAAAAAGAGCTTAAATATCAGGTTCTGGAAGACTCGTTTCCTCACACGTGGCTTTTTATCATTGCCAGTAACTTTACTACTCGTCTTCATGTGAAATAAACCTTGACACATCTCAAAGCTACAGACTCCAACACACCTTCAAGCTGGGAAACAGAGATCAAAGAATCAAAGGAGGGATGGATGCAGCTGTAAACTTGTGCTGGAGAAACCTCTTCTGGGAGTGACAATGATTACGAACTGTGGTTGAAGCTGTTCCTTCACACAACTATATACCATAGGGAAAATAAAAGCTTTCAGCTCTGCAAGAGTCTTGGAGATGTAATCAGTTTGGTGTCATACCCCATAGCAGGGGTTGGAGGGGAGGGGGGCAGTAGCAGGGTGTAAATAGGGGAATTGTCACTTTCCCCTGGCTCTAGTGGTGGTGGCTGTGCAGGGACCAGGTGACACACCACCTGCTGTTGCACTGCATTGCATTTGTCTCTGTGCTATGTAGCAGCAATTATTCTGAAGAATTTCTATAGCTTTTAACGGGCAAGGACAAGGTGTATGTGTGTTTTAAGTTTTTTTTGTTTGTTTGTTTGGGGTTTTTTTGGTTTTGTTTTTTTTTTGGGCAGTGCTGCATTCACAACAGCCTGTGTTTGCTGTACCTCTCAGCAGGGTGATCTCTGCCTGCCTGGTACAGAGAACAGGCTCCAAGATGCTTCAGATTTGGGACAGCTATGCCAGGGATGCCACATTGGCAGTGAACTGCTCTGGCTGATCAGCACTGTCTGCTAATGAAGTGGATGATTTATGAGTGCTAAGGGCATGCTTAGGATGAACCTGTTGACATCTCAAAATAGAAAAGAGCATGCTGAGCCTGGGAAACCATAAAAGCTTTTCATGCCAGTGACTGCACGCTGCACATTAGGGAGCTGACCTTAATGCCCCAGTACATCTCATTAGTTTTTCTTTCTTTTAAATTCTTGGATTTTTTTTTTTTAAATTATTTTATTATTTTGTGCTTCTCCATGTTAAAACTATTACAGCCTGCAGCTCTCTCATAAAACTTGTAGCTCATTGATTTCTCTGGGAGCCAGAAACTAATTTTCCTCTGTTAACAGGCAGGCTTGAAAGCAGGTTATCACAACACACTCTGGCAATACAGCACCACAGATCTGTTCCTGTCCCACGATTCCTTCCACGAACTCTTTCCATTAGTGCTGAAGCAGTTTACCACACTGTGCAGCTTCCTGAGATGGTAACTGTTGAATGATTCAGTGGTTCTGCAGGTTTTGTGGTGCTGTGGTCATGCAATCTGTAGTGGTTGGAGGTGGGTTGTGACGAGAACCATGGCATGCTGCCTGGTGCCCTGCCTATGCTGGAGAAGTCCTGTCCTCAGAGCTCTGACTTCCACTTGCTGCAATGAAGTCATGGTGCACACCCATGGTGACACCTTGGCATAGCCTGTTTGTCAGCAGAAAATCTGATGTCGTTCAGGTGGCTACTTCACTCTGGAGACAAGCGGTGGTTTGCCAACAGGCATCATATGTGTGGGCAAATGCAAATCTGCATTGCTAAAACTGTGAAGTACAGCAGAGCTAACACAGGCAAATGTGAGTTGAGAAATGTGTTAGGAGTGTCATAGGGTGGAATCATCACGTAGAAGGATCTCACTCCCGCATCTCAGAATAGTTTAGGGCAGGCTGCTGGGAAATAAGGTTCTGCACTGCTCTCTAGAAAGTGTGTCTATTTTGGTTAATTATTATAGCTCTGAATATTGCTACCTTGTAATGCCATGGTGTGAAATCTGTGGTGTGCTCAGCACTTCAACCACACAGCAAACAAGACACTGATTTTGTTCCCTTAAAAACTAACATATTAGTTTCATTCCATCCCCAGCTTCCTGAACTGAAACTCTGGGGGCAGTAACCATATGATTTGCTTGACCTACAAATATCTCTGTGTTGGTAGATGCAACCTCCTCTCTCACACTGTTCCTCTTCTGCAGGATGAGCAATGCCATTCATTTTAATAGCTCCGTAGGAGAGTTGTGTTTACCTTCTCTGTATCAATTTTCTTCTGCTTCTCTGACCCATCTAATGATTTGGAGGTCTTTCCAAGATACAAGACTGTCTCATGTGAAGTTATTGACTTGCTCCAGATTATCTGAACAGCTTGGTCTTTCAATGAAGCTCAGGATTGTTGAGGTACAGCAGTCAGTCTCAGAAGAGCTTATTCTAGTCATTAGTCAGTTGAGATCAACTCCTAGATCCTGATTTTTTTTTTTTTTTCTTCTGAGGGTTTTTTCCCTTCCTTTTCCTTTTGTAACAGTGAGGTGAATGGAAAGAAGTGAAGGAAATGTTCCAGAACTGTAAGATGTACATGCATATCCTAAAAAAAATTGTGACTGTGATGCATGTTGGTGTGGGGAGCACGTGGAGAGCCTGTATTGGCTTAGATAACTCCTTTGTGTAGGGCAGCGTGACCACAATTTTCCAATGGACACTGATGGCAATGAGAGACTGGGAGACCTTGGTTCTGTCTGAGCCCAGCTGGGATGGCGAAAGCTAAATATAGAGCAGATCTTTCTTTACTGCCACAGAGAAATGAGAGGGGGGATGACCAAAAAAACTAAAGGCAAGAGGTAACCCTTCAGAGAAGTTGGAGGAGTCAAAGGATTGATTTGTTGTGAAGGATAGGTAGAGAGAGCAAATCAAGTTCCTGAAGGGAGAAGTTTGTGGGAGGGTCTGCTAGGACTTGTATCTGGGGAGGACAAAGTTAAATGATGTCTCAAAGTAAAATGAGTAGCTAAAGGTGGATGTTTTCCGGAGTAAGGAATGTAGAATTAAATGCAGAACTCAGGGCAGCAAAGAACTTAACACTTCTGCTTAGGAATTTATCCTAGAGGTAAATTAAAGCAGTCAATTGTTAGCAGAAAATTGTTTGAAGAAAATGTATAAACCAGAGCTAGGAGAAGGAAAGAAAGAGAGAAAAAGATTAAAATCCCAGTGTTTCTGGGAGAGAAATGTTACAATTTGTGTAAGTGAATCTGATTTCTGGTTGAGATAGAATGTTAAACTTTTGTAAGGAGATAACTATTTAAGACTTTACTTGAGCTATGTAATTTCCTTTATAGCTATTTTAGCCTTTTATGATAAGATTCTTCCATGCTAATTTTGGCTGAAGCAAATTGGTTTCCCTAAAGTGAATCCATGGAACTGGGGAGGATTGCACTGAACTGAGAAGTAAATGTGGGAAATGCTGTAGATAGAGAAGGAGAGAAACTATTTCCACAGTGGATTTTTTTTTCTTTTTTTCCTGTAAATCTTGTAATAGTTCCTGCATTTATAGGTATAATCCAGAGGAAAGTTCAGATGAATTCTGTTACTGATATTTCAGGGCAGGATGAATCTAGACTCTGTGTGTGATGAGGTGGATAACAAGTGAGCCATGTCATTTAAATCTTCACTGGGATTCACTGATGGTTAAGGAGTAGAGTATTTCATTTTGCTGTCTCCCATTTACTGGCCTTTCTAAGGTTGTTTGAAAAAGAGAGTCTAAAAATATCTGATTTAAGATAGTTCTTCTAAAATTTCCGTGAAAGAGATGAGAGGTGATGTAAAATTCTTCACTCAAGAGATTCAGGACAATGCAGGATTAGGTCTGTTGTCTTGAAGTATATACTTATCATGTTTGTTTATTGCTTTTTTGGAGTTCATCTTCAGCTCTCCAGAAGCCTTTCTCCATCCCTGCTTACACATTTCTTGTCTAACCTCGGTCAGTGACTCGTGCTGATTTTACTGTGTACCAAAAGCAACTTGTTTCAAGGCATCTGTTTAAGTCATTTTCTTTGTATGTCACTGTCCTGCTGTAACCCCAGCTGGCAACGGAGCACGGTGCAACTGCCAGCTGAGTCCTACTGCTCCCTGATGAGATGGGGAGGAGAACAGAGAGAAAAAAGTGTAACTTGTGTGTTGAGGTAAGAGCAGTTGAATCATTGAAATAAAATAGAATGACATCTGTAATAATAATGATGACCATTATAATAGCAGTAGTAATGAAAAGAAAGATAACAAGAAGAGGGAGAAATAAAGCCCAAGAGAGACAAGTGATGCACAGTGCATTTGCTCACCACCGCCTGAAAGATGCCCAATCACTCATCTGCTCCTCCTAGCTAGCTCCCTCAGTTTAATTACTGGCTGTAACACCCTGTGATATGGAACATGCCTTTGGCTACCTTGGTCCTGACCGTTCTCCCTCTCAGCTTCTTGTGCAACTGCTTGCTGGCAGAGCACGGGAAACTGACAAATCTTTCCCTGAGGATGAGCACTACTTAGCAACAATGACATATCAGTGTGTGAGCAACTGGATCCTCACACAAAACCCAAACTGAAGCACTAGGAAGCAAATGAGCTCAGGCCGAGCTGAGAGCAGGAAAGTCATTGACCAGTTTTGTTAATGATCTTGGCTGTGACTTGTGTCTTAGCATCAGTTACATTTTCTTAGGACAATCAGAATGTGTTCACAGAGCAGAACAATGTCTTTTCATTGACTCGACTCTGTCCCACATGACATCCTGGCCCCCAAACTGGAAAAACATGGACTTGATGTGTGGACCACTCGCTGGATAAGGAATTGGCTGGATGGTCGCACCCAGAGAATGGTGATCAAGGGCACAATGCCCACCTGGAGACCAGTGACAAGTGGTGTCCCTCAGGGGTCAGTGCTGGGACCAGTGCTGTTTAACATCTTTGTCAGTGCCATGGACAGAGGAATCAGTGCACCCTCAGCAAGTTTGCAGATGACACCAAGCTGTGTGGCACAGTCGACTTGCTAGAGGGCAGGGATACCATCCAGAGGGACCTGGACAGGCTGGAGAGGTGGGCCCAGGCCAACCTCATGAAATTCAATAAGGCCAAGTGTAAGGTCCTGCACCTGTGTAGGCACAATCCCAAGCACAAATACAGGCTGGGTGGGGAATGGCTGGAGAGCAGCCCTGAGGAAAAGGACCTTGGAGTCTGGGTTGATGAAAAGCTCAACATGAGCCTGCAGTGTGCACATGCAGCCCAGACAGCAACCGAGTCCTAGGCTGCATCAAGAGCAGCGTGGCCAGCAGGGCAAGGGAGGGGATTCTGCCCCTTTACTCTGCTCTCGTCAGACCCCACCTGGAGTACTGTGTGCAGTTCTGGAACCCTCAGCACAGGAAGGACATGGAAGTGTTGGAGCGGGTCCAGAGGAGGGCCACAAAGATGATCAGAGGGCTGGAGCAGCTCTGCTATGAGGACAGGCTGAGAGAGTTGGGGCTCTTCAGCCTGGAGAAGAGAAGGCTTCGAGGGGACCTGATAGTAGCCTTCCAGGATCTGAAGGGGGCCTACAGGAAGGCTGGGGAGGGATTATTTACAAGGTCTTGCAATGACAGGACAAGGGGCAATGGACTTAAACTGGCAGAGGGGAGATTTAGACTGGATGTTAGGAGGAAGTTCTTTACAGTAAGGGTGGTGAGGCACTGGAACAGGTTGCCCAGGGAGGTTGTGGCTGTTCCCTCCCTGGATGTGTTCAAGGCCAGGCTGGATGAGGCCTTGAGTGAGCTGTACTAGTGGGAGGTGTCCCTGCCTATGGCAAGGGATTGGAACTAGATGATCCTTGAGGTCCCTTCCAACCTTACCATTCTATGATTCATTCCCTGTTTTGAATGATTTGGGGCTTCTCACTTAATATATATTTTGCAGTGTCTCTTCTCACCAGTGACTGAGCAGCAAGTGGCATCTTTGTTCTTTTCATTTTCTTTTTTTTCCAGAGCAGGCCACAAAGATGATCCAAGGGCTGGGGCTCATCTGATGTGAGGACAGGCTGAGGGAGTTGGGATTTGGCCACAAAGATGATCCAAGGGCTGGGGCTCATCTGATGTGAGGACAGGCTGAGGGAGTTGGGATTTTTCAGCCTGGAGAGGAGAAGACTGCACGGGGACCTTAGAGCTGCCTGTCAGTGCCTGAAGGGATCCTACAGAGGCTCCAGAGGCACTATTCATGAGGGTGTATAGAGACAGGACAAGGGGCAATGGTTTGAAGGTGACGCAGAGCAGGGTTAGACTGGAGCTGAGGATAGATGATCATCAGTATGAAGGTGGTGAGATCCTGGAATAGGCTGTCCAGGGAGGCTGTTCCTCCCTGGGAGTGTTGAATGCCTTAAGTAGCCGAGTCTTGTTAAGAGGTGTCCCTGCCCATGGTGGGGAGGTTGGAATAGATAAGCTCTGAGGTCCCTTCCAACCTAAGCCATTCTGTGATAAACCAGACCAGAAATGTGTTCACATTACCATGTTTTGGATTCAACATTCAAAATGCTTTGGTTTCATTTTTACTGACATTCCAAGAGTTTCATATTCATTAGGGCCAGAGCTTGAAGCTTGAGATATCATAGAATCATAGAATGGTAAGGTTGGAAGGGACCTCAAGGATCATCTAGTTCCAACCCCCCGCCATAGGCAGGGACACCTCCCACTAGTACAGCTCACTCAAGGCCTCATCCAATCTGGCCTTGAACACATCCAGGGAGGGAGCATCCACAACCTCCCTGGGCAACCTGTTCCGTTGCCTCACCACCATATCAGCTACATCTGACCCAGATTGTCTGATATCAGATCATCTAACTCATTTGATACAGGTTTCATGTGTCCCTTCTGTAACATACTACAGGGCAGTCAGGTGCAGGAGGAGAATGATTTGCAGCGATTTAGAGGAAAGCTTGAGTTCCATAGTGCATTGCTTACTACGTGTGCCCTCCACAGCCTAGCACTCTGCTGTGGAGAAGTGCAGAACAAAACCCCAAACAAATTCTCATGGAATACATCTGAAATACTGGAACAGGGAAGTATGTGCATGTACATCTGTTTTTGAAAGGTATCTTCCAAATTCTCATCTTCTGTATCATGAAATCTGCTTCCAGTGCTCCAGCATACAAGTTTATGCTTGTAGCCTTCACTATCTGATCAAACAGAGGGCATTTTATCTCTGGTCTTGGCATTAGGAAAAAAAATAGTCTGTTCTTTAAAAAAAAATTACTGTGTGTGACTCTGCTTCTTAGATTGCCATTTTTTAAATGAGGGAAATAATGCTTCCAGAGGAGTGATATTAATCTAATTTCATCATTGTCTTTATACAACAGAATGGCTGTGCTTGAAAAGCTTTCCACCGCAGGCATTATTAGCAGCACTGGACTGCCAGAAGCTTATCATATTTATGGAGATTAGATTCCACATACTATCTTCTGGGTTTTCTTTTTGTCTTTCCCCAACCCTACTCCAAGAGAGAAACACAATCTCTCATTCAGTAATTCACAAGTAATAGACAATAAGAAAGAAAGCAGGGAAAGTTTCAGGAGCAGCGTGTCAGGATGAGAAGCAGTTTTAAAAGAGAAGGTGAGGGTGCACTTGGGCTTAGCTACAGTACAGCTGGTAGAAGACAGTCAGGAACTGATTTATCTTCAGTGGAGACACCTGGCAGGATTAAGTTCAGACATGTTAACACCCCTGTAAGACCTGCCTGTCAGCTCTCTCAGCACCTCGGGAATACTCCTGCTGCCTGGCCCGTGATTTAAGACTTGGGTGTCCCCTGATCCCTTTGCATTCTTAATTCTCACATCGTTTATAAACTCTCCGGAGCATGGGGTTTGTCTTCTCTTGTTCATTGCTCTACCTCCTAACTTTCAGTTCCAGTAAGAGTGGAATTTCGCAGTGACACGGGCTGCAGCCAGGCTGTCATCCCCATGGGTCACTCATCTGTGCTGATCCCTGCTGCCGTGCTGCTGCCACACGCAGCGCTGGCTACAGCGGGCGCGGACGAATTCTCCCTCCGCGGCGCCTCTGTCCTCGGAGCATACTGCCGGCCAGAGCAGACGAGAGGAGAGTTGCAGCAGAGGTAGCACACGTCTTCACTACTTAATTTCTAAAGCCATCTCAATCTCTGGACTAAGGAGTCTTGTAATGATGCCTAGACAATGGGAGCACATCTTTGCTATGACAACTCCCCTGGATCTCCTGTGTTCCCCTGTTCTCCCTGGCTTATGAGTCTTGCTGTTTGTGCTCTTTGTGCTGCCTGGCTTCTGTGCCGTAGGTTAGATACATCCTAAATAATTTACTCAAACACTTGATAAGGGGGGAGGAAAAAAAAAAACCAACCCAAAGTTATTTGCAGACAGACTTCTTTATCTCTTGGGGGTTTATTTATGGTACGAGTGCCTGCTCTGGTTGTATTTTGTCACCTGAAGAACAATCTGATCTTTTTATTTTAGTTCATATACTAAAAACTACAATATGCACTGCAAAAATCAAACACACTTTATAAGACAAATAGTCACAGCTGGGGATAAGGAATAAAAATAGGATGACATCAGATGAAAAGAGCTGATGATCCAACAAGGCTTCTATAGATCATGTTGTCTCTAATGTCAGGAGAATTGCAGATTAGTCTCGCTGCTCTTTATAAGTAAGCCTATTTATCAACTTCCTGGGAAAATCTAATTTAAGGTGGCACATTTCCCTGAGTTCTCCCACACTTCAAAGCTTACAGTGTAGGGGTTTGTCTGCCATTCTCTGCTGGATGTAATTGCCATCTGAGATTCCTGTTCAGGCCTCCCTCCACTAACCAGGTCTGGACTATTCCTGGCTGAATCCTGTAATGTAATTTTACTTTGCCTGATTAGTACAGTAAAAGAAATAAGAAGCCTTAGCTTTTAACAACTTTATCCAGTTCAGACTTAATATTCAGAGAGAAAGAGGAATTTACATTGCAAATGTTCACTATAAGAAGCTGGATTTCTATGAAGTTTAACTTGGTCAATTGGAGAGAAAGACGATGACAAGCAAACGAAACCGTTTGGACAAGGTGGATGCTGGCAGGGGCTGTGCTATTTTTCCTGAGTAGCCTGCAGAAAGATGAACTATTTCTATGAAGGGTTATAACCAGAAATGTGGGTTGTAACACCTCCGGAGAAAATATGCAGGAGTATAAAAATGAGTAGTTTTTTTCCTGTGTACCTACACTTTCAACACGATGCTTTATATCCAAGTAACAAAACGGATTTGTGTACTTTTGTGTTCCTTCCTTAACAGCTAAGCAGAGCTCAGGCAACTGGAACAAGCTGTTTGATATCGTGGGTTGTTTTTTTTTTTCTCCTTTCACTTGATATAAGAATCCCTTAGCATATAATGTCATTTTAGTTTTATATATGTAAATACTTGCATGTCAGAACACGCAGTGTGAGCATATTTTATCAGCTATTACCACTAAGATTTTTACATACACAAACTGCAAAAAAAAAAGTTTTGTTGATCAAAATTTAAAGTAATTTTGCTCCTTTTTGGACTATCTGAATTTCATAGAATCCTAGAATGGCTCAGGTTGGAGAAGACTTCAGAGCCTCCAACCTCCCCACCATGGGCAGGGACACCTCTCAGCTACACTAAGCAACTGAAGCCTCATCTAGCCTGGCCTTCAACACCTCCAAGGAGGAGGCAGCCACAGCCTCCCTGGGCAGCTTGTTCCAGAGTCTCACCACCCTCCTACTGAAGAACTTCTTCCTCAGCTCAAATCTAACCCTGCTCTGCCTCAGCTTCAAACCATTCTCCCTTGTCCTGTCTCTAGACCCTCTCATGAGAAGTCCCTCTGCAGGCTTCCTGCAGGATCCCTTCAGGTACTTGTAGGCAGCTCTAAGGTCCCCCTGGAGTCTTCTCTTCTCCAGACTGAACATCCCCAGCTGCCTCACCCTGTCCTCACAGTAGAGGTTCTTCAGCCCTTGGGGTCATCTTCGTGGCCTCTTCCAGACTCAGTCCAGCAGCTCTATGTCCTCCTTCTGCTGAAGACACTAGAACTGAGGGCAGGATAGGAGGTGAGGTCTCAGCAGAGCGAAGGGGCAGAATCTCCTCTTGTGCCCAGCTGCCCACACACCTCTTGAGGCAGCCCAGGACGTGATTTGTAGCAATGCCTCTGTCCTTGTATCAGAAAGATATCAGCTATCCATTGATGAACAAATTGGCATAACTTGTGGGATTTGGGAAACTCAGGCAAGTGTGTTAGCAGTGCTGTGCAAGATAGAAGTGCAACACAGGAGCTGTTAGGTCCATGTCATGGAATCGGCTGAATGAGTCTTCAGCAGCATATCCTCACAGACAGGCCTTTGCCTAGGCTTTCCTAAACGCTGATGCTCTTAGAGAGCTTTAGGATAAATCTTTGTAATTCCTGTGCATGACATTTAGATAGGAGCAGAGCTGTGAGTATCACACATGACTGCTTTTAAGTCAAAAGCTTTCATGTGCAGGAAATAATGTTTCAATTAAAAAGAGAGAGAAGGAGGAGGTCATTTGACATTACCACATTGCATTTGAATTCACCTACAGAAAAAGGAAATTAGAACAGATTCAGTAGGCTGGCAGCTCAAAGCATTTTTTGTATTCCCTGTTCCAAATGCTGGTAGGCCACAAATTTAATATCGAATTACTGTATCAGGTGTCAGAATTTGGTATCTCAGTCTCTTGATTTTTGAGGTTTTGCTGTTGCTGGTTACCAAGCACTTGGTTTTACTCTCTGTTGTTCCCACTTCAACTCTGTCATGGCTGTCTAAAATGTATAAATTCCCTCTGCTGTGGTTGCAGGTGTGAAGATAGTGTGTAAGATTAAAATCCTGACAGCTGGCGGAAACAATTCCTGTACCTTCGCATCCTGACTTTGTGCTCTTCTGTTTGGACTGGATTTGATTTACAATTAAAAGTATATAATACCCTTGTGAGATTAGTGAGCATTTCAGTTTTTAATGCTGCATACAGCATCTGACATTTCCTTGGGGGTTCAGCAAAAATCCCTTCTCCTTGCATGAAACCAACAGGATGCATTTTCCCTTAAAAGTACCTCTGAAATAGCTACCGGTCTAGTTATGTTTACAGCAATTTGTGCCAAATGACATCTACTTTCCTGTAGCATGCTTGATCACCGAGTCCTGAAATTCAGGTTTGGGTTTTGCTTGTGCTTGGGTTTCTCTCCAGAGCCTTCAAGGAAAAGTGTTCCGCAGGTGGAGATTGACCATGGCCCTATGGATTTGCTGGCTGTATAGAGAGCATTGTTCTGCGGATGACCTCCTTGCACAGAACGATAGTTTTATCCTGCTCTACATCATTATGTTTGCTCTACAAAAATCCTGCTGTGCTACATCATAATAACATGTAATCTTCTTGCTTAGTTTAGCTGAGGTTTAAGGAGCTGCTGTTCATGGCAGCAGTTTTCTAAAGTCTGATCTATAATTTACCAGAATCAACCAGGCAAAAGAGCAAGAGGCTTTACAAGAGGGATACAGCCCTTAAAACTCTTAAATGAAGATTAGTTCAAAGTTTTACAATCCGGTACAGAACCATCTGGCAAATCTCATGTCAGGCTTTGTTAAACCTCTGAGCTTTCCTAGCATGCTGGAGTCATCCAACCCCCACTCCACAAGGGCCCTGCCTTTAAATTCCATTCCTTCCTCTCCGGCCAGGCACCTGCGTTGCTCAGCGATACCCTGAAACGAAAGAAGGAAACGAGGAAGCCAAGGGCAGTTTTAGTCTGTAGAAAAGAACTCCAGCGATGGAGGCTGCGGGTGTGCTGAACCTCTGGAAATCCTGCCCTTATAATTGCTGGGCGGCTGGGCGTGGGCTGGGTGATCTATTGCGTCTTTGGAGAGGTAATTGCAAGATAAAAGCCGCCTGTTGGAAGAACCGTTAGAGACTTGCTGGGTTAGATTGTGGCTTTTGAGGCCAAGGAGACGCTGGGAGGACCCCTGGCAACAGCACAAAGCGTTTAGGGACTTTCAGACGCGGAGATGCAGTTGTTAACAGCTACAGCATCGTGGAAATTGTTAGTGCTAATTTCAGGTTGCTGTGCGGTGTGGAGAGCTCATCGTTCCCAAATCACACTCCAGGGCTCTAGGTAGTTCATTCCTTGCCTGTCTGTCTGTCTAGCTGTGCTCCTCAAACAAAAAGTGAAACCTCTCCTGCAGGAATCCTTGTTGACATCCTGATTTCAACTCTCCTGTGGCTTTCCTGTTCACTTCTGTCGTACAGATCTATTTTTGTATTTATGCGAAGCTTGGAAATGTGAAACAAAATGATTTGTTCTATCAGTCTGTCACATAAAATTATACTTCCTTCATGTATATTAACTCTTCACCTTCCACATGAAGCATCTTAGGGGACTGAAGGAGTGGAGTGAAGGAATCCAGTTACCTGAAATCCACTGACAGGCAAGAAGGAGGCATTAAGTGGGATCACCTCCTGCTCTGCCTCAGTGTGTGCATGATTTCCTGACAGAGCAGTGAGGTCTGCAGCTCCTGGCTCACAAGGCAGCTTTTAGCTGCATGCTCATAACTAGAGAAGGCAAAAGTTGCCCTAAGTAAACACGTGCAGCCCCAACCAGTCCTCAGCAATGCGACACAGCTAACACAGCACTAACAATGTCTTTTGCTGTGTGGTTCCTAAATCTCACTTCAAGCCACACAGGATTTCAGTCTCAAAGACAGTTCCATAAAGCACTCTTGTAAAGTGCAGGAGTGGAACACTTTGAGTCAGACAATTGTAGTGTTGCTGTAGCAATTTTGTAAGGCACCAGAGAAAAATGCATCATACTACCTTTGAACTTCAGTCTGCTTTTGCTTCTCACAGCAATCAATAACCATTAGTGTTATTGGTGTTATCTATCGAGATAATTTTAGGGCTTTTCCATAAAGCAAAATACATAAACCAAAATTACCCTGCTGTGACTTCTTTCTTTTTAACTCTAATAAATCCAGATTTGCTCTGAAGGAAAGCAGAAAACTGTCAGCATGGAAACAAGGGGAAATGGAGATAACACCTAGCTGAACAGATCCAGTAGTTAGTGTTAGATTAAAAGATTTGAGGGCCAGAACAAACTCCCTCTGCAGCCTGGAAAAGTGGTTGTAATTGAAAATGTAGTCCTGTCCATGGGTCAAGTAACTAGAAATTGTAGTGGTTATTTTAAAGCCCAATTTCCCAAAGCTGAGGCCAACCAACAGAACGTAATTTAACGTCTCCAGCAGAAGAGGGAAGGACTTTACTAGCATTTCAGAGTTTGTGTTCTGTACTAGAGACAGCCACCAAAGTAGCTGGGGAGTCCTAGCTGCAGGAAGTGAAGGGATACAACAGGCCCTGTGGCTGGGAGTGCTGGTCCAGCTGGGTTCTGCGGAGGCAGAGGGTGGGCAGCTGCTTGCTTCTGCTGGCTCCTTAGGAGCAGGGTGCTGTTTGCATGTGCTTCTGGACCTTCCTCTGATTGCTGCTGCTGGCCTGATGCAGTGTGGAGAGATACAGACAAAAGGCAGAGCATGATGGGGCACTGCTGGACAGGGAATAGGTATCTCTGCATCCCACCTTCCTGACCTACACAGGGGACTGCCAGGAAAAGATTCTAAACAGAGAGCCCGAGCTAGGGCCTTAGGGCAGAGAGAGTATGGGGTTGAACCTGCTGGAGAAAACAGTTTGAGCAAATTAGCTGTGTCTTGTTATGGATCAGCCTAACCAGTACAGACACCAGGAGCTATCAGAAGGGAGATCTCTGTGTGAGCAGCCATTGCAAGATTAGTTTGAACTGTCTCATGTGTACAAGAGATTTTCCTCTCAGGGTGGGAGCCCACTGGTGTGGAATCTTACAGGTAAAAATAAAGTCTAACTTGAAATAATGACTCTTACAACCTTTCAACTCACTTAGTGTATTTTCTCTGGTAGATTTTGGAAGCCAGGGTATTACCTGCCACACTACCATAAGTACTTATATGTTTGTTAACTTATTGTTCCTAATAAACCACAGGAAATATTAATGAGGAATTTCACTTAAAAAAAAAAAAGTTTAATAACTCCTTTGATTAAATATTGAAGTTTTCTTTTGCTGTTACAGGTAGACAGACAATTCCAAGTATCAACAAAGTATTTTGTATCCAATCTCTTTCCTACCTGGCCATCATGCTGAACTTTATTGATTGCTAACTTCATTGATCAGGGTAATTTCCCAGTGGCCAAGGGGAGGACTCTCATGATTGGCTTTATGATGACTCAGCAATCTAAACAGTCTTCTACATGGAAGTACCTGACTGTTGGGTGCTCTGTGGGCAGGCAGAATTGCTTGGCCTCCGGGAAGAGCTGACAGTATTGCCTTGCCCACTGGGCAAAGGCATTACTGAGGCGAAAGGAGACTTTACAGACAGCAGCACCTTACGTGGTGTCCTGTCCCTGTTTCAGCTTCCCTGTGCCCATAGCAGGGCAGCAATACCAGCTGCCAGATCATGCTTTAGAGCAAAGTGAGTTTACCTCAACTCTGGTGAAGGTGGGGGGAGACCTCAGAAGGTGTTGGATGACCAGTAGGAACCCAATCAGCTGTCCAGCCATGCCCCATGTTCCTGGAGCAGTATCTGGCTGTCCCAGAAGTGACAGGTGGCTCACCAACCATGAGAAGCAGCTAATTTATTCCAGAAGTCAGCCTGCCTGCTAGAGAAATTGTAATGGGTGCATGTACAAGAGCTAAGGGAGCTTTAATGGCTCTGCTGAAACCATAATGTAATAGTCAGGTTGAAATCATTCCATCTTTATCTCATTATGAGTACAATTTTCTTCAATGTGCCAAACTTAAATGTCAAATTGAGGAAGTGGAGGGAACATAAACTAAAGACCGTGGGCAGGTTCCTTTGTTTCTGTGGAGTAATCATAGAAGCTGCAGAAGGCTGTGGAAAGATGTTCCAAGCAAAATGGGAGGATACAGGCTTCCAAAAGCATTCCACTTACAGTAAGCGCTGCTTTATCTACCGTGGGAGAAGGAAGCCCCTAGGAGGACCGTGTGCCATTACCACACTCCTCCTGTTCAGTGGAGCAGTTGTGAGTCAGCCCCGCTGCTGTGGGCAGCTTCGGGAGGCTGGCGGCGGCAGCACCGCGGCAGCGCAGCTCCCCCGGCGCGGCTCGGACACAGCTCGGCGGCGCGGCTGCACGGCGAGCTGCCCGAAGGCTGCCCGAACAGCTGTGCTTGTCCAGCCTGGAGAAGGCTCCAGGGAGGCCTTACTGTGTCCTTCCAGTGCTTAAGGAGGCCTGTAAGAAAGGTACAGACAATGCCCTGAGCAGGGCCTGCTGTGCCAGGACAAGGGGTGATGGTTCGAAACCAAAAGAGATTTAGAGTGGAAGGAAGAAATTCTGAAGTGAGGGCAGTGAAAGGCTGGCCCAAGTTGCCCACGGATGTGGACACATTCCAGGTCCAGTCAGCCAGGAATCTGAGCAACCTGATGTAGTAGATGTCCCTGCTGACTGCAGGGTGGTTGGGTAAGAGGCTTTTAAAGGTCCCCTCCAACCCAAAGTATCCTAAAACACCTCTTTTTTATCTTGTACTCTGTCACTTCAGTCCTCTGTTTTGTCTCTGCTCTAAGACAGACTGGGCAAATGTATAACAAACTGCTCTGAAGTCCCAAGGGAAAGTGCTTCTCAAGAAAGGCTTTTAATGCCAGTTCCTGGCAGTTTATCCCATATGGAATTATTATGGTATCTTGGGACCACAACTGATATGTTCAGTAATTTTCGTTGTGTGTTTGGGTCCCTTTGATGCTTGATTATTACATTTAGAGAAAGATTATAAGGTAGCAGATATTTGCTTCTGAGCGTCTGAAACCTACAACCTTCTCTTCCCAGATGCATTCATTTTGGCTCTGTTTAGCATTCACTACATCTGTGGTTATTTCTTTTTTCTTCAGAAACGCCTTATTGTCCTGTTTCAGGAATGAATCGCTTTCCATTGCTAGCCCAAAACACAACCTAGCAAAAATGGCAAAAACGATTGCCTGTAATCTGTTATTACAGCCAATCCAACCTGCCAAAACAAAATTGCCATTTAATAAGATGGTGTTTGAAATGAACCCTGGGAATGCTCCCTGTTAACTGAAGTTGCCTGCAAATGCTGTATTGTTTTTTTTTATTTTTCCCATTTATGTGGCCATATTTTACTATATATGACAGAAAATCTAATGTCGTATCTCTCTTCCTCTCTCTGTCAGCTCTTGCAGTCTCTGTGGGCATTTAGATCACTCTGATGTGAGACCTGGATAAGATGGTATTTGCATTATCTGTTGTCAGGGGCTGTATCCGAAGGGTAGTGCGTTAGAGATGTCGTATTTCAGGCAAAGGAGAAGCTTGGCGCTACTTAAATAGTATATTTCAGTAGATATTTTTGTGAATGTCAATGTCTTTGTTCCCACTTTATGATGGAAAGAATTTAGATAGAAAGAAAATATGAGAGACTTGATATTTTTGCTGTAATTTGCAACGTTCCTTCCCTGAGAAATTCAAATGGAGAAAATGCAAAGGAACCAACATTCCATTCAATGCTCAGTCCCAGTGGTCACAAATCTTGAATATTTATCATGGAAGCAGAACAGTTACTTTAAAAAGTAGTTGCAGAATGTTTTAGAAGTCTGAAGGATCAACAAGTCATCTCCTTTGAAGGCAGCTTTGATCTGTTTGGTTGCACAGACATTTGATTTGGTCAGTCTTGAAGTATTCCAAGGTAGTGGAAATCCCAGGAGACAAGGAGCTGTTGCCTGCATGGTCTCTTCTGGCTTCAGCTCCAAAGGGCATTAAAGAATTGCAAGGACTTTCAGCTGAAAACGTGGCTTTCCTGTCCAAAACAAGGCAGAGTTTGGAAAAAAAAAAAATCCATAATATTTCTTCTAATTAATCTAAGTTAGCTCTGCTGCAGTCTGTGTCCTCTTTCTGCGCATTGGACATAGCACAGCCTGGGGAGGAAACAGCAGAGAATCAGAAGCTGATTCTCTTCTCAAGTTGTGCTGCTGAGCTGTACTCTGTTGGCAAATCATTTCAGATTTTTGTCTGGAGTTTTTCTTTCCACTGTGCACACTGACAGTGGTGTATGCCTCCACACACTGAAAGTTAAGGCAGTTCTGAAAATTAAGTTATTTAAATATCAGCCCTAGAGTCTGCTCTAAGTGTTTACAGTTGTGCTGTACTGCCATTGTTTAGTATCTGACTGCTTTATTCTCTCAAGGGACACTAATGCAGAATGCTAACAGTGCTTGATCAGGCAAATCATACAACTAATTCTTTCTTTTCTCTCCTAAAAGCACACAAAAGAGGTGGGAAGGCCACAAACTCCTTTGAAAGAAGCAACCTTGGAGCCTTGGACTCAGCCACAGGTAGGCTGGAAGAGCTGTTCTTCTAAAGTGGTTTTGGTAACAGTGATTTCCATAAGTTCTGATAGACTTCGAGAATCTACAGATGTGCTGCAACAGGGAGCTTTGTGCTGCTTCGCTTCTTAGGCCAAACCCAATGTGTTGTGGTGCTTGACAGCCCAGATTATTGTAGTGCCATTTTAGCTGGAGTCTCAGTTTTTTCCTTAGAAGTGCCAGGGCTACCTCACCCTCAGTTTGTGTTCCTTATGTGCTTAAAAACAAGCATAACTTTGCAAAACAAAACTGATTTCTGAACAATGCATAAATGAACTGGGAGCGCGTTCTTGTGTAGAAGTGAAGTTTGTGGAAGTTTATGATTTTTGAGAGGAAGTTTTCAAAGATCAACCTTTTTGTGTAATAGAAGATGTAACAAAAAAACCAAAAACCTGAACCATGCAAAAAGGGATAAAGCTTGAGGATATCAGCCTGCAATCTTCCTTACCAAGATGTGTGCTTTGATGTTTTGGCCTTGTAGTGGTGTATGCTGAGCGAATGGGTCACTATGAAGGTCTTACATGCAAGAGTTCAGGGCCACTTCTGCTGTCTGCTCCCTGTGTGCTGCATTGCACGCTGAAATGCGTGGCTTCAGAGGTGATAGGAGGGAAAAACCACTTCATAGCGTGAGTGAAACTGGATGTAAGTGTTCCAAAGACAAGGATTGGGGATGTACACGAGCTGGTGCTGGGGTGGAGATGAAGTCAGATGCTGGCAAGACCAACCTAGAGAATCAGTCTGCTTCTGCTAATCCCTGGGGGAAGGGCGCTGCTTTTTGTGGTTATGGACACATTTCCCTTAGCAGCTGCCACATCTGTAAGTCATATGGCACTGTGGCTCTTGCTGATAGAAGCCTTTACCTCTGCTTTGCAGAGTACACCTGTTGCTGAAGGCAGCAGTGAATCTATAGCTGTAATGCCCAAGGTGAGAGGTTCCTGGCAGAGGTAGCAACCCTTGCTCTGTAATTACAGTGTGACTGTCCAGGCAGGCCCTGCCTCATATTTCCAGGCTGTAAAGCACTCTGCCTGGAGAAATAATCTCCTCTTGAGTCTTCAGCTTCTACAAACTGTATATAGGAAATCCTAGAGCCTGGGCTTGTTCTCGAGATGTGGTTCCTCCAAAAGCATGTGGCAAACAGCACAGGAATTTTGAAGTAGAAATGCAAAAAGCTCTCCATCTCTGTTGCTGCTAGTGGTATTTATGGCTGACTGCACTCCTTTTTATCAGCTGCAATGTCAACTGTGCAGGCTTTCATGGTACAATCTATGCAACTGATTGAAATAGAGTAGCTTCAGACTGGAACATTCCTCACTGCAGTAACAGATGTGATACTTGTGTTTGTGCACCTTTACATACAGAGAGAGGATAGTTATCTCCAAACAGGTAAGTCTGCTATTGTAGGGAGATCCCTGAACTGGAACTCTTCTGCAAAATCTTCTCTCCAGTCTTCCTAAATTGAAGGCTCCCAGGTGCAGTGTGGGCCCTGCTTCCAGCTAGTGCAAGGCCAGACCTCCAAAGTCTCTGTCCCAGCAGCCACTAATCACAACAGTTGAGTGTCTACCGTCAGTAATGTTTATGTGCAGGACCACAGGAGCTCCCTATGGTCCTTAGTAACTCTTCATGTGCAGGAACAAAACTGTGGAGCAAAGTGTTTTGTTCCAGCAGTTACTGCTAAAAAGCTGCTGAAGAGGGTTACCAGGCTCCTCCTGGGACCTTACCTGAGCATGTGTTGCAGAGCAGGCAGGTAGAGAGCTAGGAGTCAGGGCTGGGCTTCAGTTTGTTGGCACCGGAGAGAGAATTTTTGCTTCTGAATTTTGAGAGGAGTTGAGGCAGCTTGATGCCGAAGCTGTTGTTTAATGGAGCCCTGCTGCACAGCCACGAGTGTCAGAGGTGAGCTTTTGCAAGAGGTGGTTGGCGTGGCTGCTGTCAGCAGTGTTTGCAGAGGAAGGCTCTGTTGGGATGTGCCAGTGCAGGTGAGAACCAGTGTTCCTCCTGAGTATACAGAGTGTCACTGTGTGCTGCGGGAAGCTGCAGCTGCCGCTGCTTTGTTTAGGAGCCGCAAGGGTTAAAAAGTGTGAAGGGTTTTTGTTTTTTTTTTTCATTTCTGTTCACTGGGTGAGGGGAAATCTGCCTTTTAAAAAAATCCACAGAAAGAAGTTAACACCAATATGCTTTTTTTAGTTCATGGAGAGAAGAAATGTAATCAACAAAATCAAAAACTGCTGGAACCATTATTGTGGCAGAAAATTAAATTAGTTGTTAATTCTTTCATGGATGTATTTCTGGCCCCTGAAATCCCTCCTTAGATATTTGGTATAAAGTGAGTAAAAATTCATGGCATGGATAAAAGCTTTGTCTATTTTATGAGCAACAGGCAAATGATCCAAATGGTGCTCATAAAGCAAATGGTTCCCAGCTCTAAAAAGGAGGAGGAATATATTAAAAAGCTGCTAGAATGAACCGTGATTAAAACCAGCTCCTGTTCACAAGAAGGTGTTATTTGCACAGCAGTTTTGAGTTCCTCCCCTCTCCCAGCAAAGGGAGAGACTCTCTACTTTTGTCTGCTTAAAAAAAACCAACCAACCCAATAAAACTCCTCAGCACACTTTCCCGGGCTTGGCACTGCCCGTTCGGTGCCGAGAGCTGCTGCGGGGTGCGTTTCTTCAGCGGAGAGTGCAGGAATTAGCTGTGAGCACAGCTTCAGCGTGCAGGGCCAAGCAGGCAGTGAAGCAGAAAGCAGCACATCTGGCCCCCAGTGTCAGAGGTGAGAAGCTGGTACCCATTAGCAGCAGGGCAGTTGCACACAGAGGCTGCAGCCTGGGGCGCACCAGGAAGGGCGCCTGCTGTGCCAAGGAGGGAAGCCTTGGTCTGACCTGTGCTGGTAGGGCTCTCGCTTGCCTGAGTCGAGGCTTGCTCTCAGAAGCAGCCAGCTAGCTGAACACTTTAGAACTGAGCTGTGCCAGTCCATGAGAACTGAATAGCTGCCGTGCTTCACCAGTCTCCTTGCTCAGTTCGGTGAGAATTTTGTTCTTGGGTTTAGAATTTTGCATTTGTGTTTTTTTTGGGCTGTCATTTAATAAGGTCCCAGGCCACTGTGGCATTGACAATGTGGGAATCCTTCTTCATGGCCATACCTTTGAACTTGCAGTTTTCTATACTCACTGAATGGGAACTGATGTTACTGCCTAGAAAATAAAGTCTGAGACTGGTTCTGATAAATTCAGGACAAGACCTTTGCAGATAAGGAGCATGTGTGGTAGTCGTTGCCCAGATAGACTTGTCATTGTTTTACAAGCTTGATTTAAATGCTAAATACCACCTATTCCTGTGGTTAGGGGTTTTGTTGCTGTGCCTGATTAAACATTTAGCTGATAAACCCTGTCAAGGCTGTTCAGAGTTACTGCAGCTAGGATTATGTATTTATAGCCTCTGGTTTTATGGTCAGTTACAAACACGACAATTTTAAATCCGTGATTGTTTACACTTTTGAAGGTACTGGCAGGACTTCAAAATCTGAATTTTATGTGGCAACATCATGAAATATTACTGATCGCAATGGTCTTGATTCAGAAGCAAATTGATTTATTCTTTCAAGTTCCAAGGAGGATAAGCCTAGAAAGAGAGAATAAAGATTTACCAAATAAGGGAAAAGAACAATGACTGAAGCTCTACAGCTTAAAATTGCAGTGGTGGCGAATGGTGAGGGCTGCTGGCATGGCAGATACAGCACAGCTCCCACCCTTCAGCTGCAGAGTATTTCTGGTTTAAGACTTGTCTATGCATTACTCTTACATCACAGTGTTCTATATGTCATCTGAAATACTGCATGGAAGTGATGCCTGCAGGTGTTCTACAGGACAACATGTGATCAGGTGGTGTTCTTAGTGCTCCAGTTTTCTATTTGTTCATTAATTGTAAGAATTCCAAGTACTTTCATTCGCTTTAGTTAATGGCTAAGAAGCCAGGGAACAGTTGCATTAATTTCCCTGCCCTAATGTAGCTTCTTTACTTTAATGAACACATTAATTTATTCCCATTCCTCATACTCTTCCTCCTCCATGGTCCTCCCTGTCAGTGGAAACCCTTACAATAACGACCCTCAAGGTTTATGGTTCTCCTCACAGTTCTCAGTGAGGGTTGAATATCCAAGGGCTGAGGGATGGGTGTCCTCATGTGTCTTACAGATGAGCAGCATCTCACACCAACATGACTCTGTTAAAACCTGGTGTAACAGTGGTGCAGTGCTGCAGCCGTGGGCATGGTGAGCAGGAGCAATAAAATGCAGACTCACTTGTCCTTCATCCCTCAGAAGTAGAAGAGAACAGGTTGTGTTATCTTCTGCATTTGTAATTTTATTTCCATTTGGTTGTGTGCAGAGCACAGTCCTCTTCCTTTTTTTTTTTTTTTTTTTTTTTTTTTTTTCTTTTTTTTGAGCAGAATTACTTTTTTTCTGGAAAGGCAAAACCACTCAGACTGAAATCTAATTACAAATGATAGAGTGTAGTATTTTTCTGCTCAATTTTAAAGAATCACTTTATAATCTTGGAACAGTGGATAACAACATCACTAATCCAATATTTCAACAGTAAATACGTTTGATGATGGGAATTGCTACACTAATCTTATATCCCTCCACAGTATAGTTAAGAAATCCACAGGGGGTTTTACTAATCAGTTTTTGTAAAGTAAATCAAGTCGTGTAATTCTTGTTCCCTCTAAATGCCCAGCAACTGCAGGCAGAACTGTGTGCAGTACTTCTTGTTCTTTTCATCAGTTTTGTAGCTTAATCTGCAGCCACACTTTTCCTCTTCAACATGCAAGAAAGAGATCACGGGGGAGAAAGGTCTCCAAGCAGCCTTTGATGGTGATGCCTTGCTAGGGGAGCTGGCAGCTCACCTTTTCCCCCTCTTGCACACAAGTGAAGAACAACCACTTACAAATATGATCTGACCATGTTGGCTACTACAGTTCTAATAGATATGCTTTAAGCTACTTAATTTAGACCCCAGTTTTACTGGCCAGTGGGATAGATTGCAGCAAAGCCTGTGTAAGAACAGGCATGGAGATTTTGATTTAGAGAACTGTCAGCACTTTTTCCATTGTGAAGCCAGTGATTTACGTTAGGAAGAAATACTGACAACCAAGATTAAATATTTGAAGAGAAGCAACTCATGAGAATTCTTTGCATATTTTGTTCCCACAGTTCATGGGAACTGAATTATTTTTCATGAAGTCATGGTGTGCTCTGTTTATTCAGCTCATAGCTCCAGCCTTTAGGATTCAAAATCAGTGAAAGCCAGAATGAAAGCAAAGCTTTACTTCTGACTTGGTGTCTTCAGCTTAGATACAAATCAGTCATCCAAACAGTCTAGCTGTACCCTGGTTATATTTGGTATTTAGGATCTGGGTGCTCAAAATATTCCCATTTTATTTGGTGTCTACATAAAGTGTGCTTCTTGCTGAATGGAAAGAGAGCTCTACAGTCAGCTTCCATACAATATATGTACTGTCCTCAGTATGTTTGTTGGCATTTAGCTGTGCAGAAGCAGAAATCCAGCCGCTTTTGGGGGCTGTATCTCTGAAAACAAGCACTCATGTGTCTTGGAATGTGGAACTCTGTCAGTTCCACTTATGTCCAGAACCCAAATGTCAAAGCAGCTGCGTGGAAAACTGGGGGAAAGTAACGGTTCCAAGTTTGTACTACCTTGAAATACTTCAGTCTTTCCCAATTCATTTGCTGAGCCTTTGAAGAACACTTTTCCCCTTTTGTCCACCCTGGCAGATGTCTGCCTCATTTCTTTGCTCAGACTGCTAAACCTTTTTCCTTCTCTTGCTTCTGACATGTTGGAGCTGTTCTTGCAGTCTTGAAAAGCCACACAAATGAGGGAACAGCTGGTAAGGGGAGTGGGGAGCTCAGCCACAGACCTTCACCTGGATGTTCAGCCATGAGGGCAGGCAACCCCAGAAAGTCTGCTGTCAGTGTGCACCGTGCCAGAGCCAGGGGAGGGAGCTGTGCCGCTCAGCACAGGCGATTAATTTATTCTCCATTGCCATACTCTAAGCTGGAGGAGATTGGGTGCTCAGTAGTGAAACATCCCAGGCGTTGTTTGAAAAGGGCAGGCAGACAGCTACTCCTTCATCGTCTGGTGCAGGCAGCCCTGTCAGTCGCTAAGTAAATCACCACGGGTCTGCTTTCAGAAAATGCAGATGAGATCTCTGAGGTGCTTAGTTTTCCACGGGGAAGCTCAGGGCACTCTTCCTCCCCACCGTGTTTCTTCTGCCATCAGCTCTGCTTGGCAAGGAAGTGGAGACATCCCCATTTTTTAGGAGAAAGCACCAAGTAGAAAAATCATTAAGTTACATTGGGCTGTAATTTCCTTGCTCTGAGCTGTGCTCAACATGCATAAATCTTCAAGTAGAAAACATAAATGAGGTATGATTCACCTAGGTGTCCATTCCTCCAGTGTCCAGGTGGCTGTCACTCACAGCTTGCTGTAATATGCACAGGGGCAGACCGTGCTGCAACCTGCAGCTGTATTTGTGCATCTCAGAGCAAGAGGAGTGGTCTGAGAAGCTTTTGGAAAGCTTCTGGTGGCATACTTTAAACCTTGCCTTGGCTTCAGCATGGACCTGTGCTTGAAGGAAAGCTTTTGGGAGTGTTAGGCTTTCAACCCTCTGCTCATCTCCTGAGGTGTTTCATCTCTCCTTGATGCTTAAAAGGAACCTTTTAACCACTATTCTTGGTGATGGTGTTTTTCTTTGATGGTGGTATGGGTTTTTTTGGTTTTGTTTTGTTTTGTTTGTTTGTTTGTTTTTTGGTTTTTGTGGGGTTTTTTTGTTGGGATTTTTCCTGTAAGCTTCCATCCTGATAAGAACATTATGTCTTCCCTCCTGATGAGCTGGCAACACTGATTGTATCTTCCTGGATGGCAAACACAGGTGCTTCAGTGAAGTCCTGTCACAGGAGTACCAGAATTAGGCACT
This sequence comes from Eubucco bourcierii, assembly GCA_013396675.1. NCBI lineage: Eukaryota > Metazoa > Chordata > Aves > Piciformes > Ramphastidae > Eubucco > Eubucco bourcierii. Next base: position 2,049 of record VWZE01006229.1, on the reverse strand, counting down.
AGCTGCTGTGCACCTGGAGGTGTCCATCCTTGCCCATGGTTCTGTAATGCTGGAAGTTTTAGTGTGATCACAATGGAAGACTGAAACACAGTGGTAGCTCTCAGGTATAAGGGACAAATTATTCAGTGTAGCTGTTAGGACCCCCAGTGCACCCTGACAAAGGCACAGTTCATCCATCTTCAATGTCAGGAGTAGTTTTTGACTCAGTTTAGTCAACTGACATGAATCGTTTCACCAGTCCATTAAATTATATGGTTATTCTTGTGTGTCCACAGAGGAGAAGATGGCTTTGGGTTGTGGTTGGCAGGTCTTTTACCCTCTCTGTCAGCTTCTCAGCTATGAAATCAGTTGTTTTTTTCTTGAAGGGCATTTTATAGCCTGATTAATTTTTTGGCTGCAAACTACTGCATACAAAGCAGACACACTGCAACTCTGTGCCCCAGTGGCTATGCAGTAATGGATATTATGCATCCATTCAAAGCCCAAATGAGATTGACACCACTGTGCTCTCCATCTGCCTTTGAGAAAGAATTCATCAATAACGAGGCATATAAGGCAAGATGAGCACATTATAGTCAGCATTTAGAATCCCAGGGTTACCAGGTTGGAAAGGACTTCAGCTGGTCCAACCTTTCATTTACAGTGTATGTATTAACCATTGGAAGGAGACAGGCACCCTCTCAGGGTGGGCAGGAGCTGCCTGAGTTCATCTCTTCTAACCCAGAGCAGCTCTGGCCTCGAAACTGGCCACTTGTCACTCCTTGGGCTGTGCCTCGAGGGCTTGCTGCCCTGTGGAGCTGCAGGGTGCTCCTCGTTCAGGTTTTGTCAGTTATTGTCACTTAAAAGAGACTGCAACATAGGTAGAGGATAGAAAAAAGGGGATGCTGTGGAGGTTTTGCCTGTTGGCAACGTAAAACTATCAGATGCTGAGCTGTGAGTTTCAGAGTCCAGCCTGGCCACAAGGCTCCCTTTCCAGGTGCCCCCTGATCTCCATCCAAGTGTCTGTGCTGTATGCAGGGAATCCAGAGTGTCCTTTCACAGTTCAACAAATAAGGCCTTCTTCCAGATCTCTTCCTGCTGTGTCACATCGTAAGGAGGTTCTTCTCCCCCTCTGCCCTGGTGAGACCACACCTGCAATACTGTGTCCAGTTTTGTGCTCCGCAGTTCAACAGGGACAGAGGCCTGCTAGAGTCCAGCGGAGAGCCACAAGGATGACTGGGGCACTGGAGCATCTCCCCTACAAAGAGAGGCTGAGAAACCTTGGGCTGTTTGGCCTGGAGAAGAGAAAAGTGAGACGAGATCTGAGCAATGTGTACAAATATCTGAGATGTGGGTGTCAAGTGGCTGGGGCCAAGCTCTTTTCACTGGTCAGCAGCAATAAGGCGAGGAGCAACAGCTATGAATGGGAAGAGAGATGCTTTCACCTCAACATGAGGAGAAACTTCCTTACAGTGAGGGTGACAGAGCACTGGAGCAAGCTGCCCAGAGAGGTAGTGGATTCTCCTTCTCTGGAGACTTTCAAAACCTGCCTGGATGTCTTCCTGTGCCAACTACTCTGGGTGATGCTGTTATGACAGGGGGGTTGGACTCGATGATCTCTGGAGGTCACTTCTAGCCTCTAAAGTTCTGTGATTCTGTGGCTCTCCCATCCCGTGTCCCTGCAAAGCAGAAGCAGCTGCTGATTTGCAAACCATATGATCCCAAACTTTTTCTGTCCATCTGGCTGAACCCGCCACTGTCAACTTCTAGCAACACGAGTTTCTGCAGTAGCAGGAGACAAATTC
>VWZE01006228.1:1944-13320 GCA_013396675.1 Eubucco bourcierii | reverse complement strand
CTAGTGGGAGGTGTCCCTGCCTATGGCAGGGGGTTGGAACTAGATGATCCTTGAGGTCCCTTCCAACCTTACCATTCTATGAATATATCACATGATTTACTATGGGGAGCAAAATCCAGTCCACAAGCTGTTCACTTCAAGTAAATAACTCAGTTTGAGAGATAGGAGACAGCTGAAGCACTAAGCATTTGCTTCAAGAAACATGCCACAATCACATCCTTGATAGTCAGATCTAGAACCTAAAGCACACAGACTTCTGAATTCTGTGAAGCAGACCCAACCTGGAAGGATATACAAGCAGACAGACATTAAGTCTTGAAGCCCACCCAAGAGAACCAGGTTCTACCATATGGGATTCAGGCAGCCAGTTGGTAAGCATCTAGCAACTAGAAAAGGCAATACTTTCTACACCAGGCTGCTAAAGCACTGACTCATTGCCACAGTGCACACCTATAGAACAATTAAAAGCCATTCCATAAACTAAAACTTACTACTGATTAGCTGTAGCTCTCCATCTAGTAATTGGTTCACCCCCCTCCATGTTTGTATGCTATGAGGATTCCTCAGTATTATTAATGTAACTGAGTTTGATTTTTTTTTCTCTTCTGGGAATTACAAATGTAAGCCCCTTTGCTTACCTACTTAAAAAAAAATAAAAATCACATGCTAAGTAATAGTTTTATATCCTTAAGGCTCTCCATTAAATGTGCTTAAAATTTATTCCCCCCTCCCCCGAATTTCTAAGCAGTTTCTAATAACACTGAAGACTTTTGAATATGGGAGATAGAAAGTTTCTAGGTACAGGCAGAATTTCAGTGCATTCACTCACACACAACTCACTCAGAAGTACAGAAAGATTTTATATATTACATACTGCACAGCACACTATCTTGTTTACTAGGGACAATGATAACATTATTCCTTTTCATTTTCCAGTTTCCCATTAAGCCAAGTTTGACTTACAGTACATCAAGCACGTTGACAATTGGACTCCTTTGAAAAAAATTAGTTTTTCAATGGCATGTGTTGAGCCACTGGATACTTAAGAAGAAAGCACAAAGGCAATCCTAAGAATGACTGTCCTTCAGAGATGCTTCCCTAACTGCTTGTATAACAACTTTCATAGAATGGTAAAGGTTGGAAGTGACCTCAAGGATCATCTAGTTCCAACCCCCTGCCATATGCAGGGACACCTCCCACTAGTACAGCTCACTCAAGGCCTCATCCAACCTGGCCTTGAACACCTCCAGGGAGGGAGCATCCACGACCTCCCTGGGCAAAACCTGTTCCAGTGCCTCACCACCCTCACTGTAAAGAACTTCCTCCTAACATCTAGTCTAAATCTCTCCTTTGTTTCCTCTTTGCCCTTATATACCTTATATAAAGGTATTCTACTTTTGTCAAGCTAGTCTATCACTTTACCAAGATCAGAAGTTAGATTTTTGCTTGTTTTGTGGAGTGCATGGGTCTCAAGTATTTGGGTTTGGGGAGGGTTTTTTATTTCTATTTTTTTCTGGGTGAGTTTTTTGGCTATCATAGGAAGAGGAGAAAAGAGAAGGCAGCAGAAAAGGAACTGCATCAAGGAACTGTGTTTTTCCAAAAATCTGATTCTTTTTGCTAAGGAAAAAAAAAAAAAAAAATCAAACTTTCTAGATGGCAATTTCCTATGCAATTGAAAAGATTAAGCTTATGGTTGTTCTTTTAAATCTACTGCTTTAGATGCCAGAAACATTCTAAAATAAACAGAATCATGGAACAATCTAGGTTGGAAAGCATCTCCAGCTGTCTCTAGTCCTACACCACTCAAAACATGGCCAACATGGATGAGGCTGGCTTAAAGCTTTTCAAGCTAAGCTCTTAACACATCCCGTAGACTTCACAAGTTCTGTGGGTCCCTGTTGCTAAAATACTAAGTAGCCCCACAGTGAAATTTGCTTTCCTTGTATGCAATTAGAATTTTTCACTTTTTAACCTGTGTACATTGTCTCTTATTCTAGTACTATGCATCACAAAAGAGTCTGATCCCATATTCTCTACACCTTCCTATTAGTAGCTGAACATAGCAATTAAATCTCATCTTAGCCTTTTCTTTGTACAGTGGAACAAATTCCATATTTCCATGAGCTTTCTAATTTCAAACCAAAGTGGGTTCATTTGGTGAAACTCACCTTTTTTATAGGCACATCCTTGACAATAGTGAGAGCCTGGTTGATGGACAGAACTCTTACAAATCCGACATATTGCAAATTTATTCTTTCCATATGGATCAAATCTGTGAAAAAGACAAAAGTGCTTCATTTATATACCCTGCAATAAAGCATTTCTTCTGCCTCATCCTACAAAGCCTAAGCCACAGGGCACATCAAACTCCACCAAAAACTAGTTTATAGAAGGGACACAGAAAGATTGTTTTTTAATAGACTGCACAAAGTTTAGAGAAGAGCTCCCACTTCCCCTATTAACAGTCATTTCTTTCATTATGGACAAAAGCTTAACAAAAGCCAAACTAAAAATGTGTCTTTTTATCACAGTATCACTAAAGTTGGAAGAGACCTCAAAGCTCATCAACTCCAACCCAATACCACAGCCCTCAAGACCAGACCATGGCACCAAGTGCCACGTCCAAACCTGCCTTGAACACCTCCAGGGACGCTGACTCCACCACCTCCCTGGGCAGCCCATTCCAGCAGGCAATGACTCTCTCAGGCAACAACTTTCTCCTCACCTCCAGCCTAAACTTCCCCTGGCACAGCTTGAGACTGTGTCCTCTTGTTCTGCTGCTGCTTGCCTGAGAGAAGAAAGCAACCTCCTCCTGGCTACAACCACCCTTCAGGTAGTTGTAGACAGCAAGAAGGTCTCCCATGAGCCTCCTCTTCTCCAGGCTAACCAATCCCAGCTCCCTCAGCCTCTCTCCATAGGGCTGTGCTCCAGGCCTCTCCCCAGCCTCGTTGCCCTTCTCTGGACACACTCAAGCACCTCAATGTCCTTCTTCAATGGAGGGGCCCAGAACTGGACACAGGACTCAAGGTGTGGCCTAAGCAGTGCAGAGTCCAGGGGGAGAATGAGCTCCCTGCTCCTGCTGGCCACACTCTTGCTGATGCAGGCCAGGATGCCATTGGCCTTCTTGGCCACCTGGGCACACTGCTGGCTCATGTTCAGGCGGGTGTCAATCAGCACCCCCAGATCCCTTTCTGTTTGGCTGCTCTCCAGCCACTCCCACCCCAGCCTGTAGCTCTGCATGGGGTTGTTGTGGCCAAAGTGCAGCACCTGGCACTTGGATTTGTTGAGCTCCATCCCCTTGGACTCTGCCCATCTGTGCAGGCGGTCGAGGTCCTGCTGCAGAGCCCTTCTGCCCTCCAACCCAGCAACATCAGCCCCCAGCTTGGGGTCAGCTGCAAATTTGCTGGTGACTGACTCAATGCCCTCGTCCAGATCATCACTGAAGATGTTACAGAGGATGGGGCCCAGCACTGATCCCTGGGGCACACTGCTAGTGCCCGGCCTCCAGCTGCATGTGGCACCATTCACCACCACTCTCTGGGCTCGGCCCTCCAGCCAGTTCCTAACCCAGCACAGAGTGTTGGCATCCAAGCCATGAGCTGACAGCTTAGCCAGCAGTTTGCTGTGGGGCACAGTGTCAGAGGCCCTGCTGAAGTGCAGGCAGACCACATCCACAGGCCTCCCCACATCCACCAGGCAGGTCACTGATCATAGAAGGAGATCAGGTTGGAGAGGCAGGATCTGCCCTTCCTAAATCCACGTTGGCTGGACCCAAGCCCTTGGCCATCCCTCAGATTAAGATGAGAAGTTCCTTTTGAAATTAACACCTTCCAGCAGTGCCTTGCCCCCTTGCAAAACAGCACACCCCGCAGGCATTACAGAAATGAAGAGACTGTGTTGGCAACCTTAGTACAGAAAATAAATCTTTCTGGGTCCTCTCCTAACAAAAGCATAAACCCCCTAGCAATTGTGATGAGCACTGCAGTTGAACAGTTGCCCAAAGGCTCCTAGGCTGCATCAAGAGAAGCGTGGCCAGCAGGGCAAGGGAGGTGATTCTGCCGCTTTACTCTGCTCTCCTCAGACCCCACCTGGAGTACTGTGTGCAGTTCTGGAGCCCCCAGCACAGGAAGGACATGGAAGTGTTGGAGCGGGTCCAGAGGAGGCCACAAAGATGCTCAGAGGGCTGCAGCAGCTCTGCTGTGAGGACAGGCTGAGAGAGTTGGGGCCCTTCAGCCTGGAGAAGAGGAGGCTTCGAGGGGACCTGATAGTAGCCTTCCAGTATCTGAAGGGGGCCTACAGGAAGGCTGGGGAAGGATTATTTACAAGGTCCTGCAACAACAGGACAAGGGGCAGTGGGTTTAAACTGGCAGAGGGGAGATTTAGACTGGACGTTAGGAGGAAGTTCTTTACAGTGAGGGTGGTGAGACACTGGCACAGGTTGCCCAGGGAGGTCGTGGATGCTCCCTCCCTGGAGGTGTTCAAGGCCAGGTTGGATGAGGCCTTGAGTGAGCTGTGCTAGTGGGAGGTGTCCCTGACTATGGCAGGGGGTTGGAACTAGATGATCCTTGAGGTCCCTTCCAACCTTTACCATTCTATGATTCTATGATTCAGCAGAAAGCGCCCATCAAATGCCTACAGACATACAGTTAAAAAGTCATAACCCTCATTAATTTTAGAGGAAGTGTAGTTTTGAGCAGTTAACCCACACATGCAGGAAATTGGTCTCAGTTACAGCAAACTGACTAGAGGCAAAGTCAGCATCCAATACTAACCTTGCCTTCTTTGAGGTCAGTGCCTTGTTTTCATTTAACTTGCGGCCACCGCTTTCTACAAAAAGAACAAAACCATAAATGAATATATTTCCAAGTTCCATGGGTACTTAAAAAGCTTAGTTTACAGGTTTTACACATATGCAAATGTGTATTGAGGTGATTCTGCCACTTTACTCTGCTCTTGTCAGACCCCACGTGGAGTCCTGTGTGCAGTTCCGGAACCCTCAGCACAGGAAGGACATGGAAGTGTTGGAGCGGGTCCAGAGGAGGCCACGAAGATGATCAGAGGGCTGCAGCAGCTCTGCTATGAGGACAGGCTGAGAGAGTTGGGGCTCTGCAGCCTGGAGAAGGCTTCGAGGGGACCTTAGTATCTGAAGGGGGCCTACAGGAATGCTGGGGAGGGATTATTTACAAGGTCCTGCAACGACAGGACAAGGGGCAATGGGTTTAAACTGGCAGAGGGGAGATTTAGACTGGATGTTAGGAGGAAGTTCTTTGCAGTGAGGGTGGTGAGACACTGGCACAGGTTGCCCAGGGAGGTCATGGCTGCTCCCTCCTTGGAGGTGTTCAAGGCCAGATTCGATGAGGCCTTGAGTGAGCTGTACCAGTGGGAGGTGTCCCTGCCTATGGCAGGGGGTTGGAACTCGGTGATCCTTGAGGTCCCTTCCAACCTTACCATTCTATGATGATTCTAAATAAAGTCATAACAACAGGCAACACATGTAGCAGAGCATTAAATCACAGGGCAACAAAAAAACTTTGTAATGTGCCCTGTTTCTTTACTGCCATTCTAAACGACATGAAAAAAAACCAACAAACAAGCTAAACATTGAAGAACTCGGGGCAAAAAAAAAAAATCAAATCCCAATGCATTAAATTAGCATGGTAGGGAAATTACATGAGTTAAAAATTAACTTGATTAAATTTTAGCCTTATCACAGGATGTGAGGGGACAAAAGGGACTCACAGAGATCATCAAGTCTAAGCTCCCTGCAAGTGCAGCACCATACAATCTAGCTCAGGTCACACAGGAGCACACCTAGATGGGCCCTGAAAGTCTCCAGAGAAGGAGACTGCACAACCTCTCTGGGCAGCCTGTGTCAGTGTTCTGGGACCCTTACAGGAAAGAAGTTCCCCCTTGTGTTGACCTGGAACCTCCTGTGCTGCAGCTTCCATCCTTTGCTCCTTGTCCTATCCCACGGAGCAAGTGAGCAGAGCCTGTCCCCCTCTTTCTGACCCCCAGCCCTCAGATATTTATAAACAGTCTCAGTCTTCCCTTCTCCAGACTAAGCAGCCCCAGGTCCCATCAGGCAGTGCTCCAGTCCCCTCATCATCCTCATAGCTCTCCACTGGACTCTCTCCAGCAGATCCCTGTGCCTTTTCTACTGGGGAGCCCAAAACTGAACATAGTACTCAAGATGAGGTCTCACCAGGGCAGAGTAGAGAGGGAAGAGAACCCTTGACCTGCTGGACACACTCTTCTTAATACACCCAGGATCCCATTGGCTTTCTTGTCCACCAGGGCACACTGCTGTTCCATGACTAACTTGTTATCCAGCAGCACTCCCAGGTCCGTCTCTAGCAGATCACCTCCCAGTCTGAGCTGTCCTATGATCATAAGATAGCTCAGGTGCCCAACTGGCTTCAAGATATCCAAAAGACAAGTGTAAAACCTCCCCAAGATTACCTGTAGTGTTTCTTGCACCATCTTTCCACGTATCGGGAGTGATTACCGTACCGAGTTTCTTCTCGCCTACATAGGGAAGCGTTCCAAAGGAAAAACTGCGTTAATAATCAGGAGCACTGCCTGCGGGAGAAAAACAGCTCACACACAAACGGCCCCGGAACCGTAACCTGCAGCCCGCCCTGCACAGTCCGAAACCCGTAATTACTGTTCCTCAGCAAAGAGAACACCCAGAGCCCCGAAGACAGGATCTAGCGACACGCAGAAACCAACCCCTGACTGCCCCGCACAGCACTCACACTTATCGCACACCATGGCGGACTCCCACCACAACACACAGCTGCTTCTGCTTCCGCTTCCTCCCGGAACTGACGCGCGACTGACGCGCGGCTACCGCCGGTTTCTGCCGGTTTCCGCTGCCGGGGTCGCAGCGCGCACGGCGGCGGCGCCGAGCCTGTCTTAAGTGTTGGAGCTGCCCTGCGGCCCTTCATCCCGCACTGCTCGGGACACAGGGGCTGCCGGGCAAGGTCCGGCTGGAGGCTGCCCCGCTGCTGCCTCCCGGCTGAATCGGGAGCGGTGAGAACGAGCCCTACCAAGGCGGCTGGGAAGGCCCGGGCGCGGAAGGGTCTGCGGCAGCTCTCTGTCAGGAAGCGCGCTCGCCACCGTCAGGGGTGCCGGTGCGGGGGCCGGTGTCAGCCCTCATCTTTCTCGGCTCCCGTAGCCAGCGCTACTGTGTCCCTGGGTTGGGAGTTCGTTTTTAAATGAATGATATTTTTCTGCCCCCCGAATAATATTTTTGTTACTCCCAAACTAAGCTCAGGTCTTCGCCTTGTGCGCTTTGATTGGGAAAATTTTTACTGTGTAGTGCTTGTGGCGCCTTTAAGTAACAGGGCACGACTTGGTGTCTTCCAGGTGGCCAGTTAATAGAGAACACGATGAGAGAAGCAGAGATAAGGAGACTCTCGGCTGCCAACGTTCTCTGTGTTTTTTCGATTATTCTGACAGCGGTTGTTCCAGCTTTCATCTGGGAAGGATTCACAGTTTTTGGAGCGCACCTTTCGTGGCTGTGTATTTGTTCCGTTTGTGTTAGTATCGTTAGTATAACCTTGAACTTAGTCCTTAAACCAAATCAGTCTGCTAAGAGAAGTTCGTTTACTCACAAGGTAAGATTCTTACTCTTAAATTGGTAGCAGACAGTACGGCGGGGAAGCAAACACTGTCACTGAAATAATTAATTGAGAAGGAAAGAAGCCAGTTTCTGGTGGTGAATTCTAGATTTCCAGGAATGAGCTAGGGCTAGCACTGTGTGAAATAAGGTCTCCAATATTGTTGTGATGTTACACTTTCTCTGCCTATAAATAGCCTGTTCAGGTGAGCAGTTCTGTGCCTTCTCCTATCAGTATATTTTTGTCCATAGTCCCAGCTTGGACTGTGCGTGGTGGCGGAAATCAAATGGGCACAGAACTTATGTCATACTCTGGGCCTGACCTTCAGAGCTATGAATCAATATCCTTCTGGTTTTAAGTTTTTAATAACTTTAAAGGATGAGAAATTGTTCTTAGAATTGAAGACAGAGAGACTAGCTTATTACAGTTCAGACAGAGCTGACAGATTAAAACAAAACAGGTGGGAAAAGTATTAAAATAGGAACATTTCCTTCAGTAACAGTTCAAGAATCTAAATCCTGGAGAATTTTTTTTTTTTGTTACCGTTTGTAACAGAAAGATTGGAGGTATGAATCTCAACAGGGTAGATTTGAACAGCCAATTTGGAGCAGCACACAACTTGTTCCAGGAGTAGAGCAACACAGAGCAGTGTTTTGAAGTCTGGTGAATAGTGATGCACTCCCAACTTGCTGGCTCAGACAGGTTTTAGTGGCCCAGGTTATTGATTCTTCAATGTTTAGATAAGCATCCCTGAAAGCAGTGTCTCTGTTTGCAAAGCTTCTGTGTAGTTTTGCTGACCCAGGGCTATGTGAAATCCAGAAAATCACTATGAAAAACAAGCATTTTAACCATATGTGACTTTTAAAAAAGCATTCAAGTAGAACTATTGATTTCAATTGGTGACCTGATCAAAACAGACGTAAACCGAACTGTATTATTAAGTGGCAGTGTTTCTCTATAATATAGTGAGTAGCCAAAAAGGAGTGTTTAAGTTCATTAAAAAATTCTATGTATTTTGCAGAGTAGTAGGTAGTCATGGACATTTCTCCAACTGATTTTAGAGTATAAGATGCCAAGCTTAAAATGGTTTTACTTCACATGATTTTAAGTATTATATTTGATTCTGAATATCTTGGGTTTGTTTCATACCACATAGATTTTTTTTTTCCCTTTTAAATATTTTTTTTCTCATCCTTTTAATGAATGCCCATAAACACTCAGACATACAACAGACATGTTAAAAAAAAAAATTCTTTCTGATGATTTTGAACTGTCTGAGGTATTAAAGATTGGGAGGAAAACGTTTTGAAATGCGCCCTGCTGTTATCAGACTATGCTGTAGCTGAAATTAAATACACAGAGTACAGTGCTACTGTTAAGATACAAATGACATGTTACTTAATGTTTTCTCATTCCTTTTGGAACATTGTTCTGATATTTTACTGCTCTTTTGTAGATATCCAGATTTCTAAAATGCTGTATATACTTTTTCATGTCTTGCATACTGTTTCATGCGATTATTGTTCTTTATGGAGCACCTCTCATAGAGTAAGTCAGAAGACCCTGTCTTTCTCTAAATGTTTTAAAGGGGAGTTCTTCTTGCAAATACTGGTATAAGTACTTGTATGTTTTCTGGTACATTGGGAGTTATGGAGGAAGCTTCTGGCTTGGGGAAGAATGGTGTCTGGTTTGGGGTTTGGTGGGTTTTTTTGCATTTTGATGGGTTGTTGGGTTTTTTTTTTGTGCGTGTGTTTTATTTGTTGGTTTGGGTTTTGTTTTTCTTAGAAGCTGACTCTTAAAATTTCTGTGTATTTGCAAATGTGTTTTCAAGACAGTTGCAAATCCTTTACTATTTATGTCAAATGTATGGATACAAGCATTTCTCCAAATTTCATTTAGTATGTATGGGTACAAGCATTTCTCCATATTTCATTTAGTCATTTCCAGTTCCCTTCCAGTATCTGAAGGGGGCCTACAGGAAGGCTGGGGAGGGATTATTTACAAGGTCTTGCAATGACAGGACAAGGGGCAATGGGTTAAAATTGGCAGAGGGGAGATTTAGACTGGATGTTACTCTTTACAGTGAGGGTGGTGAGGCACTGGCACAGGTTGCTCAGGGAGGTTGTGGCTGCTTTCCTCCCTGGAGGTCTTCAAGGCCAGGTTGGACGAGGCCTTGAGTGAGCTGTGCTAGTGGGAGGTGTCCCTGCCTATGGCAGGGGATTGGAACTAGATGATCCTTGAGGTCCCTTCCAATCTTACCATTCTATGATTTTCATAGAATCAGTCAGGGTTGGAAGGGACCACAAGGATCATCTAGTTCCAACCTCCCCCTGCCATGGGCAGGGACACCTCACACTAGATCAGGCTGTCCAGAGCCTCATCCAGCCTGTTCTTAAACACCTCCAGGGATGGGGCTGCCTCTACCTCCCTGGGCAACTCGCTCCAGAGTCTCACCACACTTATGATGAAGAACTTCTTCCTAACATCCAGTCTGAATCTACCCATTTCTAGCTTTGTCCTGTTCCCCCTAGTCCTATCACTACCTGACATCCTAAAAAGTCCCTCCCCAGCTTAAGATTCTTAAATGGGCATCTTGAATGTCTTCCATAATTTCGATATCATTGTTTTAAGTTTTGAGATTGATTTTAAAAGTTGAAAAAAAGGCGTGAAGCAGCTGAATTTCTGAGACAGATACTAAGGTACTAATAATGACATCTCTTAGGTTCATGGTTGCTTCTACAACATGAGGCTAAAAAAATAATGGAATCATAGAATCATAGAATGGTAAGGTTGGAAGGGACCTCAAGGATCATCTAGTTCCAATCCCCTGCCATAGGCAGGGACACCTCCCACTAGCACAGCTCACTCAAGGCTTCATCCAACCTGACCTTGAACACCTCCAGGGAGGGAGCAGCCACAACCTCCCTGGGCAAAAGTATACAGTAGTATATTTATCCAGTATATATCCAATAAAGTAGTAGAAATCCAGGCATACTTCAGTTCAAAACTGATGTTTACATGAGGTACATGTATTGTTGGGTGGTTTTTTTTAATCCTACAAGTACCAAACCTTTAAAATAATTACTATGTTTCAGTCTTTGTTCAGATAGCAAATAGACACCAGAATTCTTTCCAATTTTTCTTAGCTATTCTAAAAGAAGAAGAAAATACTCTTCCTCATGAGGTTTAGGAAAGCATGCATGCCTTCATGAGTTGATTTAGAGCATTGTTGTGTTTTTTTTCCTGTATGTTAGAACTCTTAGAAAACTACTAGCTACTTCACTTAATTTTGTGATGTTCCTTATTTGTAGGTCAGTGGCTGAGACATTTTTGTTCGCGGTTCTCCTGTCCAGCTTTAGTACGTTACAGTGCTTGTGTACGCTGGGACCAAACATCCAAGCATGGATACGAGTGTTTAGTAAAAATGGGTAAGTTCTACTCTGATTTCACCCACAATACAAATGGACACAATTGATGTAAATTACCACAGTATCAGCAAGGTTGGAAGAGACCTCAAAGCTCATCAAGTCCAACCCAATACCACAGACCTCTAGACCAGACCATGGCACCAAGTGCCACAGCCAAACCTGCCTTGAACACCTCCAGGGACGCTGACTCCACCACCTCCCTGGGCAGCCCATTCCAGTAGCAAATGACTCTCTCAGTCAAGCACTTTCTCCTCACCTCCAGCCTAAACTTCCCCTGGCACAGCTTGAGACTGTGTCCTCTTGTTCTGGTGCTGGTTGCCTGAGAG
>VWZE01006227.1:308994-325046 GCA_013396675.1 Eubucco bourcierii | reverse complement strand
AAACATTTTATACCTGAGTGACAGTGCATTGCAAAATACTGGAAGATTAGTAAGACTTAAAGAGAGCTGTGGCACAGAAGCCACTTTTGTTTGCCTTGCAGGTCTTTTCAAGAAAGAGCTCAAGGTTGGCTCATTTACAAGTATTGGTATATCTCAGAGAGCCAAATTCAGGTGACCACCTCATCTGTCTGCCTATGTTTCTTACAGGTCAAGGTCATTAGCCTCTTTATGCTAGTTACAGGATGGATTTTCTGCTAATTCCATCCACTTAAAAAATAACAGAGGTGGACACTTGAAGATTGTGATTATCGGACAAATGTTGAAGGAACCAAACAAAATCCTGCTCTCATTACCTCAAGTCTATAATCTCTGCCCACTTGCATTCCCCCAAGCAGATGGGACAAAGCAACTTCACTGAGCATACAAATACTAGATCTGTTCTGAGAAACCTGGAAACCAGTGACAAGTGGCATCCCTCAGTGCTGAGACCAGTGCTGTTTAACGTCTTTGTCAGTGACATGGACAGAGAAATCAGTGCACCCTCAGCAAGTCTGCAGATGACACCAAGCTGTGTGGCACAGTCAACTTGATAGAGGGCAGGGATCCATCCAGAGGGACATGGAAAGGCTGGAGAGGTGGGCCCAGGCCAACCTCATGAAATTCAACAAGACCAAGTGTAAGGTCCTGCACCTGGGTAGGCACAATCCCAAGCACAAATACAGGCTGGGTGGTGAATGGCTGGAGAGCAGCCCTGAGGAAAAGGACCCTGGGGTCTGGGTTGATGAAAAGCTCAACATGAGTCTGCAGTGTGCACATGCAGCCCAGACAGCAACTGAGTGCTGGGCTGCATCAAGAGCAGCGTGGCCAGCNCCTGGAGAAGAGAAGGTTTCGAGGAGACCTGAGAGTAGGCTACCAATATCTGAAGGGGGTCTACAGGAAGGCGGTGGATGGACTATTGACAAGGTCTTGCAATGACAGGACAAGGGGCAATGGGTTTAAAATCTTCCCTCTGCCAGTTTAGACTGGATGTTAGGAGGAAGTTCTTTCCAGTGAGGGTGGTGAGGCACTGGAACAGATGCCCAGGGAGGTTGTGGTTGCTCCCTCCCTGGAGGTGTTCAAGGCCAGGTTGGAGGAGGCCTTGAGTGAGCTGTACTAGTGGGAGGTGTCCCTGCCTATGGCAGAGGGTTGGAACTGGATGGTCCTTGAGGTCCCTTCCAACCTTACCATTCTATGATTCTGTGAAAACCAGGTTTAAAAGCATCAGCATGGATTGCCTATTATTGCACTTCAATAGTATGAACGTGTGTAATAGTTCTTTTTGTTTCTAATTCCGAACAGAGAATTGAATTTATTTCTGTTTTCCTGAGAAAAGTGACTGTGGAGAGGGAGCTGAGGGGCTGGCAGACACCTCTATTCAAATTTTGTACAATTTGCCATCCACAAGGCAAACTATAATCAAGTTGTACATTAAGAGAAACACACAGCTGAGTGCTTATTTCAGCTTTCTTAGTTCAGGTTGTGATCTCCCCTCACCAAATAATGACAATTTTCCACAATGTGCTGAATTTCCTGAAGTGTGGTGGTTTTGTGGTACCAGCTGCTATCCAACAGGAGCTACATTAAGACTATCGTGTCGCAGAAACACAACTGAGCTAAATCTGTTATTCCGAGGTGAGAGAGCAGTACTTTAGCCACCAAATTCTACATTTCCCTTGGCCACTTGCCATCTGTCTAACAGAATCAAAGCCAAATCTTCAGAAGAAGAAAAAAAAGCATGTCAGTTTTCATGCTGTTTACCAGAGAAAGACCACCAGAAGCTGCCTGGAGAAGGAGAGACAATCTCATCATGTCATTATCTGTTCGTGTTTTACATGTCATGTGACGGTTTCTCCTCCTATTATTTGTTCAGCAGTTTAAAACTCCATTGTTTACACAGCTGTGACTGAGGGTTAGTCAAGAAGGCATGATAAATGTTTGGAAAGCAAATAAGACACAAATCTTCCATATATTTTTAAAATAAACAGGACTAGTCTGTGTCTATAAGCTTACGATTTCCCTCTCATACATTATTAACCATTTAGCAAACAGGTGGATTTGAAAAGTGTTCCACTGGTTTTGCTCACAGCATATAATAGGAAATGGATACTAATTTTGCTGTATCACTGCTGTTTCAGGGGTTTTTTTGTTGTTAGAAAATGCCTAAGGCTATACATACATGTATATAAAGTAATAAATCCTAGAAAATATTGTTAAAAACCTTGTCATAAATAACTGTTCACATTTTATGTAACCAGAAGCAAACAAAGTCTAAATTATCTGTAGGTACCTGGTAACTTACTGGAGTTCTCTCACTGGAATTGTTTTTACTGGCTGAGTTGCAACCTAAACGTGATCTTATTGACCTTTGTATATCTAAGTTAGATTCCTGCTGGTATGCTTGTGTTTACATGCATGCACACACACACATGCTTCTATTACAAATGATGCAAAATTAATAATCAATATTCATTTTGATATCCAGGCAAAGATTGTTAATATCTGTAAAAATATTGCAGTGTGCACATGCAGCCCAGACAGCCAACTGAGTCCTGGGCTGCATCAACATAAGTGTGGCCAGCAGGGCAAGGGAGGTGATTCTGCCCCTTTACTCTGCTCTCCTCAGACCCCACCTGGAGTACTGTGTGCAGTTCTGGAGCCCTCAGCACAGGAAGGGCATGGAAGTGTTGGAGTGGGTCCAGAGGAGGGCCACAAAGATGATCAGAGGGCTGGAGTAGCTCTCCCTATGAGGACAGACATTGGGGTTCTGCAGCCTGGAGAAGAGAAGGTTTTGAGGAGACCTGATAGTAGCCTTCCAATATCTGAAAGGGGCCTACAGAAAGGCTGGGGAGGGACTATTGACAAGATCTTGCAATGACTGGACAAGGGGCAATGGATTTAAACTGTCAGAGGGAAGATTTAGACTGGATGTCAGGAGGAAGTTCTTTATAGTGAGGTTGGTGAGGCACTGGCACAGGTTGCCCAGGGAGGTTGTGGTTGTTCCCTCCCTGGAGGTGTTCAGGGCCAGGTTGGAGGAGGCCTTGAGCGAGCTGTCCTAGTGGGAGGTGTCCCTGCCTGTGGCAGGGGGTTGGAACTAGATCATTCTTGAGGTCCCTTCCAACCTTATCATTCTATGATTCTATGAAAATTGTTTATTAAATCTCACCAGAAAACTTATTTGCAAGGTTTGAAACACACAGTTTGGAAATTCATACACAGGGAACAGGTAAAAGTGGAACACTTTAAGAGGTAACTAGCAAATGCAAACACTATATTGGAAGAGAAGGTTCTTGAGGTTAGTATACTGCTTGTGGTTAATTATCCTGCTTATCCATTAGATGGATGCAGGAAGCTGCTTTCTGCTTATGGCAGAAGGCAATTAGTGATTACAAGTGACTAAGTATTTACTCATGAAATACTATTGGACAGTACCCAAAGCACATGAAGGGGTTGCTGTCGGTGGTCTCGAAGCATTAGAGGTTTTGGAGTTTTCCCAGGCTCTTTTATTAGGAAGCTTGGAGTCTGGCACAGTCTCTGACCTGGTTGCTCTTGATTCCTGATTCAGCAGAAGCCTTGCAGAGGGGCAGGCAGGATGCAATGCCATGTGCAGGCTTGGCACAATGTCATGCTGGCTGTGCAGGCTGATTGCCTACAGGCATTTAGATACTGTTCCCACTAAATTTGAAGCAGTAGAGTTTCCAGGCAGTTCAGGATGCAATGAGGCAGCAGAGCACCATGAATACAATGGCAGAGAGCACGCTGCCTTACCTGCTATCCCTTTCTATCAATACGGCCCAAGCCTAATGGGCTTTTGGACATAGATTAGCCAATCAGGATGGCACTTTGCCAAGCTTGACCATATTAGGTGAAGCCAAGGCTTTTGTTTTCTTTTCCTGGGGTTGCTGCCCCCAGCAGAGGAAGGGGAGCAGGTGAACAAGTCTGGGCAAGCCAGAGTCCTTAGACTCAGTGGCTCCAGGTTCTTTGTCCTATTTCCTGCAGTTGCTTCTCACCAAAGCAGAAGGGAGAGAGAGCAGAAAAACATGTCTGGGCAAGATAGGACTTGTGTAAGCCTATTTTGGCCTGCTTAGGCCTACCACAACAGCTTCTCTTTGTGTTTCTTGTTTCAAATCATTCCTCTTATAATCCTTGAGTATATACTATCCTCCTGGATTCAATGCAATGAGATATATTAGTGTGTGTTAGCAGTTAGTTAGAATGTGTATTTTTTTCTTACTGAGAATAATTATAACCATGTTATTATGGATTACTACTCTAACTGCATCCAGTTTCATACTTGCTAGAAATTAATCATAAATTGATTTGTATGCTTTGTCAAAAGAATAAATGAAAAGACTTTAACTCAAACCAGGCATGTTTTAATCTCACAGAATCATAGAATGGTAAGGTTGGAAGTGACCTCAAGGATCAGCTAGTTCCAACCCCCTGCCATAGGCAGGGACACCTCCCACTAGGACAGCTCACTCAAGGCCTCATCCAACCTGGCCTTGAACACCTCCAGGGAGGGAGCAGCCACAACCTCCCTGGGCAACCTGTTCCAGTGCCTCACCACCCTCACTGTAAAGAACTTCCTCCTAACATCCAGTCTAAATCTCCCCTCTGCCAGTTTAAACCCATTGCCCCTTGTCCTGTCGTTGCAAGACCTTGTAAATAGTCCCTCCCCAGCCTTCCTGTAGGCCCCCTTCAGATACTGGAAGGCTGCTATCAGATCTCCTAAGTACAAAGATGTGGAACATCAAAGGTTCATCTAACACAAAGTGAGTTCATCTTTTTCTACTTCCATCTGAAGCATTTGCTACGTTTTGTGAATGACAGGGCAGAGAGAGGGGGAATAAGAGAATAAAACCCTGCACCATTAATTTTTTTTTCCCTGTTTCTTACTGGAATATGACCATATGGGTTGGATACACACACTGAGAAGATTGTTTCAGGACACAGATAACAATGGATGAATTTCCACCAAGTGAAATCTAAACAGAACTAAGTCTTGAGAGCCCTAATGGCAAGTTAAGAAAAGTGAGCACACAGAGCATTCACACAAAACTGACAGCCTTTAAACATGTGCAAAACAGTTCCCAAATTAAACTAACATTTGAAAAATCTTCACTTATTTGCACTTGATATGAGGTGGATGAAAATTTCTTTATGGACAGTAGTACAAAAGGAGATAAGCGAAAGCTGAGTAAACCACACAACTACGGATACCTGCAACAAGATAATGCAGATTAAATTCTTCTTTTCTGAAACAGGCATGACACAAGCTAATGCTGACAGATCAAGTTCACATGCACTGTAGGAGTTCTCAAAGCACCATGCCTGATTTCAGTATGTGGCTTGTCAAAGCCACAGGATGCATGGCTATTCCATTGCTCTTTGCATGGTATTTCTATATTATCATGCTGGAGGTGGTCTTGAGAGTGGCTGAAGTATTCATCACTGGGCATACCAACATAGATGTTACTTGTTTATCCTGCAGTGAGAGCACATGGGACTTAAGACACTTAAAAATGGCAAGGAAAAGACTGGCTTTGTTCCCTCTTGAATTGACAGCTATGTGAGGGTCACCCATTGGTTTCCAGAACAAAATAGGAACAGGCAAAGTGAGCAGACGTGGAAGAATGAAGCATGTCTTGTCAGTTCCTGATATGTCAAATCCAGAGGTACGGGGGATAATGTCACCACTTGACCATTCAGTCTCAGATCTTAAGAACCAGAAATCAACTGATAAAGAGAAGAAAAAAACCAACCCAACAAAAACACAAACATCAGCAAGGGTGCATGATGTACAGGAAAGCAAGGACCCTTTTTAGGAAGAGCTAACTACTTTCTTCCTTTTACTTTAGAAAACAGTAAATAGTAAGACCACTGTTGCTAGTACTACCACTGTTTCTTGTTCAAGAGCATATGGTATAAAGTGCATCTTGCTGGATCCTAATTTATAGCATCATAGAATGGTTTAGGTTGGAAGGGACCTCAAAGATCATCTAGTTCCAACTCCCTGCCATAGGCAGGGACACCTCCCACTAGTACAGTTCACTCAAGGCCTCATCCAACCTAGTCTTGAGCACATCCAGGGAGGGAGCATCCACCACCTCCCTGGACAACCTATTCCAGCATTTCACCACCCTCACTGTTAAGAACTTCTTCCTTACTTCTAGTTTAAATCTCCTCTCTGCCAGTTTAAACCCATTATGACTCATCCTGTCACTACAGGACCTTGTAAATAGTCCCTCCCTAGCCTTCCTGTAGGCCCCCTTCAGATACTGGAAAGCTACTATAAGGTTTCCTTGAAGCCTTCTCTTCTCCAGGCCGCAGAGTCCCAACTCTTATAACCTGTCCTCACAGCAGAGCTGCTCCAGCCCAGCTCCATCTTCGTGGCCTCCTCTGGACTCGCTCCAACACTTCCATGTCCTTCTTGTGTAGGATGCTCCAGAACTGCACACAGTACTCCAGGTGGGGTCTGACAAGAGCAGAGTAAAGAGGAAGAATCCCCTCCCTTGCCCTGTTGGCCATACCTCTCTTGCTGCAGTCCAGGACATTGTTGCTGTCTGGACTGCAAGTGCCTATTGTCAGCTCATGTTGAGCTTTCCATCAACCCAGACCTCAAGGTCCTATTCCTCAGGGCTGCTCTCCACCCATTCTCCACCCAGCCTGTATTTGTGCTTGGGATTGTGCCTACCCAGGTGCAGGATTGTTGAATTTTACAAGGTTGGCCTGGGCCCACCTCTCCAGCCTGTCCAGGTCCCTCTGAATGGCATCCCTACCTTCCCTCTAGCAATTCAACTGTGCCACACAGCTTGGTGTCATCTGCAAACTTGCTGAGCGTGTATGTATATATTCTGGTCTCCAGTGTGAGATATTCCTCATTATGATCTTGTTAGAGAAGAAATATAAATGAAGCACGTTTTGTTAGGGGCCAGTGAAAGCTGTAGGGGAAGGAAGAATGGTTTCTTTGCAAAGTAATCACAGTAAAGCTATGTCCACCAGTAACAACAAAAATGGAGTTAGTAACAGCAGAAGAGTATTTGTCTGTTGACAGTACAAATTGGTCACACAGGGTGTTTCACCTCCTCCCTCCCCAAAGTCATGTTTGGGTATGTCCCTGTATGCTCCTTGGGCTTTTGACTTCATTTTACACAGGCTCAGGTCCTCTGCTAACTTCTTTATCTTAGATTTTGTTTTGATCAGCGAATTGTTGCGCATACTACCTCCTCACAATACCAAAACAAAGATGGCATTTGCATCTCCTGCAAATCTGGATAACATAAATAGTCTTCTTCCATAAATTCACAGAAGAAATTTAAATGCAGCTACTTCAGCTGACCCCAGAAGGTATGTAAGCTAATCTGCTTCATGGTGGAAAGGCACTGCACTGTTTTTCCTTGCAAAAAAGGATTGGAGTCAGTACCCTTGGGCATTGCTCTGCTGCCTCAGTTATCTTAATTGTTTTCATTCCTCCTTCAAAACCAAGCCTCTGTAAGCCTGAATATTTCTCACAAGATTTTGACAGGGTTTCAGTTTGTCAGTCAGCTGTTAATGAAACTTCACAGGCATCTTCTTAAAGGTTGCTGAGTGCTACCTTTAGTGATCTAAATACTTGCTGCAATTAGGTCACAGATATTTCAAGCCTGTTTACAAGTCTGAAGGATCATGAGTGACAGGAGAAAACAGGCTGTAGAGTCTGCATCCTGGCACTAGAGTCAGTTACTCTAAAGCTTTCCCGAAGTTAGATCAGCTTGCAATGTGCAAACAAGATAAGAAAAATACCAAGAATTGCATTATGGAATTGGGGGGGAGGGGGGGGAGTTGTGCAAGTAAAAAAAAAATCTCTTTGCTCCTTGTACTCCATTGCTCCATGTTGTGGGCCTTTCCTTTCTCCAAACTGGATCAGTGCAGTAATAATAATTCTAAACTCAATTATAGTGAGTGTATTTGCAACACCCAAAACACCTGACAACAAATACACACAAAACCAGTTCAATGGACCATCAAAATAAAACAGGATGAAAGATGAAAGTGGAAGTGGAAGTGTTGGAGCAGGTCCAGAGGAGGGCCACAAAGATGATCAGAGGGCTGGAGCAGCTCTGCTATGAGGACAGGCTGAGAGAGTTGGGGCTCTTCAGCCTGGAGAAGAGAAGGCTTCGAGGGGACCTGATAGTAGCCTTCCAGTATCTGAAGGGGGCCTACAGGAAGGCTGGGGAAGGATTATTTACAAGGTCCTGCAATGACAGGACAAGGGGCAATGGGCTTAAACTGGCAGAGGGGAGATTTAGACTAAATGTTAGGAGGAAGTTCTTTCCAGTGAGGGTGGTGAGGCACTGGAACAGGTTGCCCAGGGAGGTTGTGGATGCTCCCTCCCTGGATGTGTTCAAGGCCAGATTGGATGAGGTCTTGAGTAACCTGTACTAGTGGGAGGTGTCCCTGCCTATGGCAGGGGGTTGGAACTAGCTGATCCTTGAGGTCCCTTCCAACCTTACCATTCTATGATTCTATGATTCTATGAAGCAAAATAGGCAAGAGCACTCAAACACACTGACACCACAAATTCAGTGGTTTGTTTTTTGCTTTCTCAACTACTTTCTCATATTAGAGGACTTACATTAGTACTAAATAATGCTTAAAGGACACTGGTTTTAATCACATGCTCCCTTAAGCATTGTCCAAGTGTTCATGTTTGCAAAACAATGTGAACAAAAAATAACACCTCTTGGGCCACAGACTTGATTCTATATCACATTTCATTATTAGAGTACAGCGAACAAGAGATTGTTTACTCTTAACTGCAGTTACTCTTCATTATTACTGCCAGGTCTGTTGATGTATAAAATTTAGAAGGTGTTTCTGGAACGTACTACATCCAAGAAATGTCTCCTCTCAAGCACACACTTTCAAAACAACAAAGTTTTACATTTTTCTGTTGTAGCTAATGCAATACCAGCATTGAAATGAACTTTACCTTTCCATTGGTTACATATGCAGTGGAAATCATGCCAAGCACATAAAAATCTGCTGGCATTTTACCTGGGGAGGTACGGAAGCGACACTGTCCGGTCATTGGATCATATTCCTGGTTCTCATCAGAGCACAGGCACAGGAAAGAACCATCAACGTTTTCACAGAGGGCTTCACCACATACTCCACTCAGCATTTCACATTCATTCACATCTGGGGAAAAAATCCAAACCATAAATCAATTCAGACCCACTAGTGACAGTTTGTTGTTTTATCTCCTGTAGCTGTGCCAATATTGTCTGCCATATTATAGATGTGATCTCTGAGGAAGAATTAAAAACTCACTCATATCTAAATGCATTTGTACATAGCCACTGATTTTCACAGTGGCTTTCATTTTTTCAGGGTGTTTTGAATTTCTAATTTTTAAACACTTGCACTCTTGGAATTTAAGATTCAGAATCAATTATTAATTTTTTTGGTTATCAAAATTCTACTGAACTCAAGGAGCAAAATGAGTAGNCTGCTTGTACATTGTGCTGAGCTGTAAATAGAGCTTCAGTCCTTAACTTCCAGCCGCTGAGTTCTAGTCTGGGTGTTTTACAAAGTGTGGGGGGCGGGGAACTCCCAAACCATCACACAGTGTGATTCAGTCTGCACTACAAAGGAAAGATTTACCCTTTCTCCTCAAATTCCCATTTTTCTTGCAAACATCCACTGAAAAGTAAATTCCTCAGCCCTACTGCCACCAAATTCATCTTGCATGCACAGCTTCAGGCTGCTCTGGAACCCATGAGGGTTATGTTCAGATCACACACGGAGTCCCTGCCAAACACTGCAAATCTCCTCTCCCTCAAAACCCCAGATATTTTTAACTTGGATTCCATATACTTGATAACTAGTGCACTCTGAAATGTTTTTTTGATTGATAAAAGAGCTGTCTGCTGTTTAAACAAGGCTTACAAATTACTGTCAGGCTACTCATCTTTACAAGAGCTGTCTGCTGTTTAAACAAGGCTTACAAAGTACTGTCAGGATACTTATCTTTACCTTCTTTTCAGTTGCTAAATTTTATACTTGAAAATCTACTTTGTCTGCTAATGACAGAATCTGAATATTGTAACTTGTGGATCACAATTCAGAAATTTCTATAGCTGAGTGTGGTCTAAAGTATAACTTGTGAGATATTTTATCCTTCTTAACTCTTACCGAGTAATAATGAGAAAAAAGGTCATATGACTCAATGCTGATGTTTGTGCACTTTCCTATAAATATGCATTTGAACTTACAGGTGTTGCATTTAAATAGGTTGAAGTGTTAAATTCTATTGTGATTTGTATTTGTGAATAGTCCTGACACGCAGACTTAGCGGGTTTTGTTTTCTTATAGAGAGGTAAAATGAGTGGTTAAGCCTATTTGCTGTTGGTTTCCATTCAATCCTAATAACAGGCTTTCATTAAACACACAGTTGAGTTTTCTTCTGGCATACAGTTCAGCAAGTAAGGAGCAGCTCAACCTTATTTTACTGGTAAGTGATACAACTTTAACAAAAAATGATGAAAACCACAAATGTTCTTGTGAAGAAATGCACTTTGCTCATATGCTGCTATTTGCTTACCATAGCCTTGTAGAAATCACTGCTTGCACCTCCGAACTCACCTGTACAACCATGCCCATCCTGTGTGTCCTGATACCCCTGGTAACAGAGGCAGCGGTAAGAGCCATCCATGTTCTCACAGAACCCATGAGTGCCACATATTGTGCCATTGGCACATTCATCAACATCTGTAAGAAAGAATTTTAACATCAGGCAGGCCATGTGACAGTTAAAGGCAGACATTCCTGAGTCATGCAGAAAAACAGCTGGACCAAACAGGTGCAGCAACATCCCTTTATATATTGGTAAGGAAAACGCAAAGGACAAGATGTGTAAGCACAGTATGATTGAAGAAATTGTTTCAGTGTTTACTTTGCCAGAAATAGCTTATGTCAGACAAGAGTTCTGGTCAACTGTCTTCCATCTATATCACCAAACCTGCCAATTGTGGCATGATGCTGCATACCACAGAGCAAGTTGTAGCCTAAACGTGACCATCTCTTTGGCTGACTTACAGCTTCTGCCAGCAGCGTAATACAATCAACAACACATGTGAAAATGAACCCACTACTGCCTACAGGAAGAGTTCAAAGGTATGGATGCATCCGTTGTGCAGAAGTGCTGCACAGACCTCATTCTGCCTCTTGAAGTAGAAGAGAATTTTGTAAGCAATAAATATCTGTGGACTGAGCCTTTAGTCTTTAATCTTGTAAATTTACACACACGAATAACATTAATCAGGTCAGCAAAGTAATCACAATGCCTGCATGCTTTTTGTGCTGGCCCTTTCATTTGCAGTTCCCTTTTGTGGTTTGGTGGCTTTACAAGTAAGAGTGATTTGCATGAGTAAGTCTGTTCTTTCACTCAGCTGCCCAACAAACTCTAATGAAGCAGGGCTGATTGTGGAAGAACATGGTTTATTTTTGTAAGAATATTACAAGTGCTAGGAATGCATTATTTTTTTTCCACACAACATACGGCCTAAATCCAAGGCCCTGGCAATCTGTGGTCATTAAAGGTGTCACAGAATCATAGAATGGTAAGGTTGGAAGGGACCTCAAGGATCATCTAGTTCCAACCCCTGCTCAGTCCAAAGGGAATTCCTGTTCTCTCAGAACAGCCACGAGGTCATGGCTTCCTAAGCCATAAAGCAACATATCATTACCATCCACAAGTTACATGATGAGCTGTCCTCTTGCTCCCTGGCAGCTCAGATTCATTCACACCTGCCTCTGTATGTATGGGGGTGCTGAAAATCAAGTTTTCCTATGTGCTGTGCTTGGGGGTTGAACAGTTTTAGAATCACATATGGATGAAGAAGAGACTATCTACAACTTCTTAAACACACTAAAAACTGTCTGGCAGTTTATGCACCAGTGGAGTAAACTCTGCAATTTTAACATCTTTTTTCAGAAAGGCAACCTAATTTCACTTTAGGGTGTTTGAAGTGATAGAAAACTCACCTCTTCTCCTATCAAACTGATGCACTGGTTAATAACCCTCAGCTAAAATACAGAATTAGTGCAAAACTTATGTATCCTCTGCACATAAATTTCTAGGAGACACATATAACTAGTAATTGTAAAAATATTACTTGCAGAATAATTTATTTGGTTTGTTGGTTTTGTCAACAAAGGTTTTAATGGTCTGTCTATATGGTAAGGTTGGAAGGGACCTCAAGGATCATCTTGTTCCACCCCCCTGCCATAGGCAGGGACAACTCCCACTAGTACAGTTCACTCAAGGCCTCATCCATCCTGGCCCTGAACACCTCCAGGGAGGGAGCAACCACAACCTCCCTGGGCAACCTGTGCCAGTGCCTCACCAACCTCACTATAAAGAACTTCCTCCTAATATCCAGTCTAAATCTCCCCTCTGCCAGTTTAAACCCATTGCCCCTTGTCCTGTCATTGCAGAACCTTGTAAATAATCCCTCCCCAGCCTTCCTGTAGGCCCCCTTCAGATACTGGAAGGCTACTATCAGATCTCCTCGAAGCCTTCTCTTCTCCAGGCTGCAGAGCCCCAACTCCCTCAGCCTGTCCTCATAGCAGAGCTGCTTCAGCCCTCTGATCACCTTCGCGGCCCTCCTCTGGACCCGCTCCAACACTTCCATGTCCTTCCTGTGCTGAGGGCTCCAGAACTGCACACAGTACTCCAGGTGGGGTCTGACAAGAGCAGAGTAAAGTGACAGAATCCCCTCCCTTGCCCTGCTGGCCACACTGCTCTTGACTCAGTTGCTGTCTGAGCTGCATGTGCACACTGCAGGCTCATGTTGAGCTTTTCATCAACCCAGACCCCAAGGTCCTTTTCCTCAGGGCTGCTCTCCAGCCATTCAACACCCAGCCTGGATTTGTGCTTGGGATTATGCCTATACAATATTACTCTTACTTCATATGTTAAAGGAAACAGGGGAAGGGATTGTGCAGCTGGTTCTCCAAAGGTAAACTAAGGTCATTGAATAAAAATACGCAGAAACAAAACCTGTGATTGTAGCGAGTCTCCTAATGTAGTATATAATACAGGCACAGAAGATGGCTTTGTTTTTAAAAAGTGCAGAGTCTGAACATGACTGGATGTTTCAAAGTATGGGAAATTACTGAGAAGGTCCAAGCACCAAATATTTTTCCTTGTCTAGACAGCTCACTAAAAGAACTCCTGCTTTACAGCTGGAAAGGGCATTTTTTTCTTTAAGCACCCTGTAACGCATGAGGCTTGTAATTGGTGATCCTCTTGCTGCATGGAGACAAAGCAAGGAGAAAAACTAAATATGAAACTAATATATTCTTTATCTGCATAATGACTAATGCAATTCTCTGTAATTACAACCTGTTTCAGAATGCTTGACTCAGTGCTGCCTGCTTTAATCAGAAGTCCTTTGATCTAATATCATCAGGATCTAAAGAAGGCAGAACATGTGTGTGCTCAAGCACGCTCCTATTCAACTCAACACTGTTTCTGTTTTCTGCCAATCTGAAAAAGATGAAGGCATACTTAGCCTGAGATGTGATACTGAAACCTCCTTGAAACCTGCTTATGTGGCAAAGAGTCTGGAAGAGGAACTGTTTCCTAGAACAGTTCTAAATAGTGCTTAAGGAAATAGAACTCAGATTCTGAGACTTCCAGGGCCACCCATGGCACCACACATAAAAACCACTGTCATGAGAAAATTAGAAAAGTGAGTATTTGAATAGAGACTTTGGCCATCTAGAGGCAATGATGCTGGAGAGTCACTTCAACATTGCAATGATGTGGGTAAGAAAAAGATTGTTTTTTCACCCTTTGTGTTCTCACTTTGCTAGCTGGACTTCTGACAAGAAGTAGTTGGTCCCTTAAAACACCTCTACAAGCAAAAGTGAGAAGGCTGGTGAAGTCTGTGATTACTCACTGTGAAATATGAAGGTAGTTCACAGGCAAACACTCTGGAGACGCCATACTTGAATCTATGTTTGCCAGGAGCCTGAACTTTATTACTTGGTGAAGCTGTGAAGTTGTCTACTGCATAAAATTTACTCCATGCAACAGATTGTGTAGGGATAAGGTTAGGAAATCCAACACACAGCAAGAACTGAACTTGGCAAGGGATGTGAAAGAAAACAAGAAAGGCTTCTACATGTAAATTAACCAGAAGAGGGAGGTTAAAGAAAGTGTACCATCCCTGATGTACAACAGTGGGGAACTTGTATAAACAGATATGGAGAAGGTTGAGATTCTCTATAACTTCTTTTGCCTCAGTCTTCACTGGCAACCTCTCTCCTCATAGGTCATATATTCGTGGCCCACAATATGGAGACCAAGGAGACAATATGCTCCAGACCCCTAAATCGTAGAGGAAGACATGACACAAGAGGAGGGTTCCTGGGTTGATGAAGATTGGGTTAGGGAATAGTTAAGTAAACTGAACATCCATAAATCGATGGGTCCTGATGGCGTGCACCAGTGGGTGCTGAGGGAGCTGGCAGAGGTCATGCCCAGACCATTCTCCACCATCTTTGGTAAGTCATGGTGCAGAGAAGAGGTGCCTGGGGACCAGAGGAAGGCAAAGGTCACTCCAATCTTCAAAAAGGGAGGACCCAGGTAACTATAGACTGGTCAACCTCACCTCTATCCCCAGAAAGGTACTGGAGCAATTTATCCTTGGCACTGTCCTTAGGCATAGCAAGGACAAGAGGGTCAGTAGGAGCAGTCAACATGGTTTTACCAAGGGGAAGACACGTTTGATCAACCTGACAGCCTTTTATGAGGACATAACCAGAGGGAGAGATGATGGTAGAGCAGTCCATGTGGTTTATATCCTGGTTTCAGTAAAGCATTTGACACTGTCTCCCACAGCATCCTTGCAGCTAAACTGAGGAAGTGTGGTCTGGGTGATCAGGTAGTGAGGTGGATTGGGAACTGGTTGAAGGAAAGAAGTTGGAGAATTGTGGTCAATGGGACAGAGTTTAGTTGGAGGCCTGTAACTAGTGGAGTCCCACAGAGGTCAGTACCGGGACCAGTACTATTCAATATATTCATCAACAACCTGGATGAGGGCACAGAGTGCACTGTCAGCAAGTTTGCTGATGACACCAAGCTGGGTGAAGTGGCTGACACACCAGAGAGTTGTGCTGCCATTCTGTGAGACTCGGGCAGGCTGAGGGTTGGGAAGGAAGAAACTGAATAAAATTCAACAAGGGCAAGGGAAGAGTCTTGCATCTCAGAAAGAGTAACCCCAGGTATCAGTATGAGTTGGGGACTGACCTACTGGAGAGCACAGCAGGGGAAAATGACCTCTGGGTCCCAGTGGATAGAAGGTTGACCATGAGTCAGTAGCATGCTCTTGTGGTCAAGGAGACCAATACCATTCTGGGGTGTATTAGAAGGGCTGTGGTTAGTAGATCAAGAGTGGTTCTCCATCCCATCTATGCTGCCCTGGTGAGGCCTCATCTGGAATATTGTGTCCAGTTCTGGGCCCCTTAATTCAAGAAGGACAGGGAGCTGCTTGAGAGAGTCCAGCACAGAGCAACAAGGGTGATTAAGGGCACAGACCAAGGAGAGACTGAGGGAGCTGGGAGAGAAGGAGACTGAGGGATGACCTCATTAATATTTATAAAGGGTGAGTACCAAGAGGTTGGAGCCAGGCTGGCTCTTCTTGATGATGCCCAATGATAGGACAAGGGGCAGTGTGTGGAAATTGAGGCATAGAAAGTTCCATGTAAATGTGAGGAAAAAATTCTTCATTGTGAGGATGACAGAACACTGGAAGAGACTCCCCAGGGGAGTTGTGGAGGTTCCCTCTCTGGAGATATTCAAGAACCACCTGGATACATTCCTGTGTGATGTGGTATAGGTGATCCTGCTCTGGCAGGGGGGTTGGACTGGATAATCATTTGAGGTTCCTTCCAGCCCCTTACATTCATAGAATCATAGAATGGTAAGGTTGGAAGGGACCTCAAGGATCATTTAGCTCCAA
>VWZE01006227.1:283680-305307 GCA_013396675.1 Eubucco bourcierii | reverse complement strand
CTTTTTTTTTTTTTTTTTTTTTTTTTTTTAAAACCCAGAAAGTCATGATAGTTCTGTCAGAGGGATTGAACTTCCACTCTTGCTATAAGACAGAAATAATTTCTCATGTCTGAATAATTTCATCTTATTACATATGCCCACTGGTTTCGTATATCTTAATGTAACAATATCACTCTCTCCTTCACCATCATTTCCCACAGTTCAGTTAGAATTCCTGCTTTTTTTTTACCAAGAAAAACACAATCCAAATACCATAGTGAAATTATTAAAACTCAGGAAGAAGGGAAGCCACAGTTTGTTAACTATTGTTGTGCTGCCCAATTTGTACATTTCCTGTGATACTTCTTACTATTCAAACAGCAACACACCATATGGTGCATTAATGAGAAACAGAACAAAGGGCCCTTTGGTGACATATTATAGATTTAATAGTAATTTTGGGGCATTAAGCCCCAAATAAGACTATTTTTATCCCACTAACTAATAACAGCAAATCAATGGGAATGCAATACTGTAACTTATCTCACCTTCACATGTTCTGCCATCTGTAGACACAGAAAAGCCCAGCTCACAGATGCACTGGTAGGAACCATCTGTGTTTAGACACTCCCCATGTGGTGAACAGAGGTCAGATCTCTCGCATTCATTGATATCTGAAAAGAAGGAGACATTGAACCCTTTGAAAATCATCATATCCTTAATATTAAGACAAGTTTAATCAGTCTTAAAAGCAGCTTTCATTTCTGCCAGCTATGTAAAAAGGGCTCATTTTTCAGAGTAACCAGATTTTCCAGGATGATTCTTAAATTCTGTACAAGCATCAGTGTGACATGTTGCGTCACACCCTCACTGTATCACTCTCTGTGATAGAATCATAGAATGGTAAGGTTGGAAGGGACCTCAAGAATCGTCTAGTCCAAACCCCCTGCCACAGGCAGGGACACCTCCCACTAGTACAGCTCACTCAAGGTCTCATCCAACCTGGTCTTGAACACCTCCAGGGAGGGAGTATCCACAACCTCCCTGGGCAACCTGTGTCAGTGCCTCACCACCCTCACTGCAGAGAACTTCCTCCTAACATCCAATCTAAATCTTCCCTCTGCCAGTTTAAACCCATTGCCCCTTGACCTGTCATTGCAGGACCTTGTAAATAATCCTTCCCCAGCCTTCCTGTAGGCCCCCTTCAGATACTGGAAGGCTACTCTAAGGTCTCCTCGAAACCTTCTCTTCTCCAGGCTGAAGAGCCCCAACTCTCTCAGCCTGTCCTGATAGCAGAGCTGCTCCAGCCCTCTGAGCATCTTCGTGGCCCTTCTCTGGACCTGCTCCAACACTTCCATGTCCTTCCTGAGGGTTCCAGAACTGCACACAGTACTCCAGAACTGCACACAGTACTCCAGGTGGGGTCTGAGGAGAGCAAAGGGGCAGAATCCCCTCCCTTGCCCTGCTGGCCACGTTGCTCTTGCTGCAGCACAGGACTCAGTTGCTGTCTGGACTGCATGTGCACACTGCATAATTTGATAATGATGAGTAGATGAAAGCAATTTTTTGAAGTGTAAGTAATAAGCTCCAAACTAGGCAACATTTCTTCCATATTAGGGGAATTCTCAGATGGTTTTGTCTCATTGTTTTTGACTGCTGCATGCTGGTCAACTTGAGGATCTAGTTCCACGGGTTACCAGCAGGTCTGGAGTAGCATCTTTCCCAGTAGGTTTTCTGTAATTTAAAGCCACATCCTTTTTTTTTTTCCACTGTTTGGGAATGATTCTAAAATGTTGCTATTGGAGTCTGTCATAAATAATTTTGCTTTCTTTTCAAACTTAGAAAGCATTTTTCAAACACTGCCTTTCAAGCAGGATGTTTTCTGAATTGGTGGTTCATCTTAATAACAAAAGGACTGCATTCATTCACTGAGGAGGTGGCACTTCCACATGAGTTTCCAGTCACATTGTAATTGTACTTTTATATTTCACTTTACAAAAACCCACCTGAGAAATTTTCAATATCACATTGAGATCAAGCACAAATTTACAAACGAAACTTATGGAAGTGACTCACTCATCCATCACCACAGATGCAAAATTTTAACTGTGCCTTTTGATTCTGGATATTGTCACCATATAAAAATGGAGTATGACAGGAATTTTATAGACTAGAGACATTATTTCAACACTATCATTTCCAGACCCAAATTCTACATCCAGTGTAGAATTTTCTTTAGATACAGACTATTTCTATCTTGTGTATAAACCTTGCAGGCCAGTGTCATGAAGTCATAGCATGCCTGAGGAAAGGTAGGATCTGGAGCTGGAGAGGCACGTTGAGGAGAATCTCATGAGGTTCAGTAAGGCTAAGTGCAAGGTCCTGGGGATGATGAATTTGAGAGCAGCCCTGCAGAAAAAGACTTGGGAGTTACTGGTGGGTTTGAAGATGGACATGAGTCAACAATGTATATTTGCAGCCCAGAAGGCAAATCACATCCTGAGCTGCCTCAAAAGAAGCATAGCCAGCAGGTCAAGTGATTCTGCCACTCCACTCTGGTGTGGTGAGACCCCACCTAGAGTCCAGCTCTGGGGCCCTCAACACAAGAACAGAAAGCTCTGGGGAAATCTTATAACTACATTTCAGTATCTGAAGGGGACTTATAGGAAGGCTGGTGAAGGACTGAGGGACAAGGGACAATGGTTTTAAAACAGAGCAGGGTAGATTTAGGTTGGACATAAGGAGGACATTCCTTACCATGTGGGTAGTGAAATATTGCAACAGGTTGCCCAGGGACATGGCTGAGGCCCCATCCCTGGAGATATTCAAGATCACACTTGATGTGGCCCTGGGGAGCCTGTTCTAATTTGAGGTATACCTGCTGACTGCAGGGGGTTTGGACAAGATGACCTTTGAGGGTCCCTTCCAACCTGATGCAATCTGCAAATCTGTATGAGGTGGAAAGGGGAAAGACAAGTGTGCTGCATGTCAGTACACGTGTAAAGTTCTCTCTGAATTCAGAGAAAGTGCAGACCAATGACATAGTTGCTAAAAGCTCTGCAAAAGTCAGTAAGATGGAAGATCAGTGATGACAAGGACAGTATGCTATCTTCTTTGGACCCACACTGCTCTCAAGACTAAGATGTCAGTGTCTGAGAACCAAATAACTGATCATGCGAGGCAGAATGATGTATTGAGAGACAGGAAACAAAATTAACAGTGGTAGAGGTCCAGAGTATAACTCATCTGAAAGAGCTAACTGCACACTTACTCATCTTTTGGAATCTATTCAATTTTGCTCCTTAGCAAAACTCACGCTCATAATTTCTAGTCTAATCCAGACTCAACTTGCAGTCACTGCATGCAGTGATAAATTTGCCAGTTTAGTTCAATAGTTCTCTACTTTCAATTATGGTTTCCTTTGACTGTAGTAGGGCTATGACTGAGTCACCTTCCATTTTTCTTCAACAAAATAAATGGTTGAAAAACATTCCATTCTTTTTCCCCCAGGCCATCAGCTTTTTTGGTTTCATTTCTGATTCTCCTCAGTTGATCAGCACTCACTTTGAATTCCATCAAAATATCCATGGACAACAATGTATCAGTCAGAAAGAGGTAAGCAAACCTGGCAGATTCTGATTTTTCAAACTTCTGGAGAGTGCATTTGTCCTACTGGCCATGGGGCTGTGATGGAAGCTCATAAACAGGTGGCATTCTGTGATGGTTTGGGAGTTTCCCGCCCCCCACACTTTGTAAAATGACCCAGACTAGAACTCAGCCGGCTGGAAGTTAAGGACTGAAGCTCTATTTACAGCTCAGCACAATGTACAAGCAGAGATATACACTATAGACAGGAATAGTTACAGAAATAGACAAGTTAAAGGGAATACAGAAACACAACACCCCTCCCATAAGTCAGAGACTTCAAGAGGGGCTCCCAACCACCCTTCCACCTTGTCCCCACCCCTATACCTTACCCCAAGGTTTGCCTTATGCACAAGGTGAGTTTGGAGGATCGGTCAGGGGGTTTAGAAGAAAAGTAGTTAGTGAAGATAATTGGCAGAGAGAAGCCAGAAGCTAGACCACCTGAGACACTGTGCCCCTACGGACTGACTTATTTATGTTTTGGGTTCTTCTCTCAAACATCTCAGCAAGCCTATGAGTGAAGTAGACATCACCATGTTTCCCTTTCACAGTCTATAGTGTCATTTTCTCTATTAAAATATTCAAATTAGCCTCAAACCAGCACACATTCTCTGACATCTAAATCCTTCTCAGTGACTGTGTCTCAGAAGGAAATCCACTATCATACAAGGATGACTGAGATTCTTTCTTCAGCATAGAACTGAATATACACTGTTTGCTCATACCCAGTACACCATGTAATCAACATTACTCTGCGCTAGTGGCTTGTTAGCTGGATCATTTACCACGCTCTTAATCTCTCCAGGTAAGTTCTCTTAAAAATGTTATGCTTTTTTTCCATGCTACCACAGAACTCTGATAGAACTAACATTCAGACATTTATAAATGCCTCGGTTTAGCTGTTGCTTAAACTATTTTGACTCTAGTGTTGAAATGTACAAGAAGAAATGCCTACCAGAAAGCAGGGGAGAGACTATTTACAAAGGCATGTAGCACTAGGACAAGGGATAATGGTTTTAAGCTACAGAAAGGTAGATCTAGATTTGACCTTAGGACATTCTTTACTATGAGGGTGAACAATGGAACAAGTTGCTCAAGGAGGTGGAGGCCCCATCCCTGGAGACAGGTCAGGCTTGATGGGGCTCTGATGGGGATCTAATTGGGCAGATCCCTGCATGCTGCAGGGGCGTTAGACTAGATGACCTCTAGAGATGCCTGCCAATCCAGTGCATTCTATGATTCTGTGAAATGAAACTCATTATTTATGATACAAATATTGCTACTTTTGTCCAGTACAAAATACATGACAAGGAAATACACTAAAGATTTCCATTCTGACAAATAAAAACTCCACTGCTGCATCCTGTAACAGCTTAACAATGAGTAGTCAATGAAGTAAAGTAAGTCTAACCATACTTCCATTCTGCTAGCTGAAGATATCCCTGTATGTTCTTTTCCTGTTGTCTAGCTCTGTTATTCTAACTTTTCTGTACTCACTGTATCAACTCCTTCCTTCCATTTGTTTTTGTACTGATCTGACTATTTCTCAAGCAGTTCTCCTCCCCTCTGCAGAAAGTTGCTGTATTTAGTTTTGGAGGCCTTCCTTCTCATGCATAGTGCTCTTATCTAAAATGATTTCCAATTTTCATACACATTTTTCTGTTGAGCACACTGTCTATACTGTCTGTCCACTAGCTGACTCACAAGTGTTTTCAGTGTTGTTACATTTATGCATTTAAAACACAAAGCCTATATACTACTACTTTACATAGTGGAGCAGAAAAAATAGTTAACTAAAGCTGGCGTTGATTTATAGTTTGTGATTGCTGTGAGGCCCAACACAGCACTTCTGTCTGTTAAATACAATGTTTTCTCACTTGGAAAGCAATCACATAGAACACTCAAAACTTTTACAGGGATTTTACTGTTGGTTGCACAAGATCTTCAAACACAGAAGCTGAAACGTAGTCTCTCAGTTCAAGTCTAAATTGTGCATAAGAGAGCAGTCAAAGCAAAGTCCAGTCATTCAGAGCACGAATGTGTTACCACTTTCCAGTTCTAATACCATGGTTTCTTGTCTCATAAAAAAGTATGGCAAAAGGGAGTTGTGAGGCATGCCTGGGAATTGTGCCAATGTGGGATTGGGATTGTTCAGAACTAAAACCTGGGAAATATTTTTTTGGGTTTGGCAATGCTGACTCAGACTCAGATAACACATTCTCTTTCTCTCCACCCACCTTTCACAAAGCAATGTAAGTATTTTAGAGTTGAGAGAGGTTTATCTACTATGACTTGATGCTAACTGCACTGCTCTTTCTGTTACCATTACTGATTCTCTTTTTGTGAAGTTTCTAACACAAGACGTTTATGGGACTTGGGAAAACGCAGCACTATCTCTGTTAGTTCTAATATAAATTCACTTCCAAGTTACGAGTATGGAGATTTCAGCCTTTTGAAGTATTCACAGTATCACAGTATCACCAAGGTTGGAAGAGACCTCAATGATCACCAAGTCCAATCCATCACCACAGACCTCAAGACTAGACCATGGCACCAAGTGCCACGTCCAAACCCGCCTTGAACACCTCCAGGGACGGTGACTCCATCACCTCCCTGGGTAGCCCATTCCAGTAGCCAACGACTCTCTCAGTCAGGAACTTTCTCCTCACCTCAAGCCTAAACTTCCCCTGAAGTTTATTAATTTCTCAGCATACATTTAGAGATGGCAATATAAACTGAGAAGAGCAAAAAAGTACTACAAACAATAAATAAAACTAGTTTCTCTGCCACAGCATGGTCTGTGCCAATCCCAAGTTCTGCTTACAAATTTGCATATTTAAAATAATAATCCAGGTATTTTTTATAGGTATTTCATACCTTGACATCCCCTGTTTGCTATCTGCTGGAAACCATCTGGA
This sequence comes from Eubucco bourcierii, assembly GCA_013396675.1. Lineage (NCBI taxonomy): Eukaryota > Metazoa > Chordata > Aves > Piciformes > Ramphastidae > Eubucco > Eubucco bourcierii. The sequence continues at coordinate 298,765 of VWZE01006227.1, read as the reverse complement.
CAAGTGCATTTGTAAGACCCGTCAGTATTCATGCAGTTTCCTCTGTGGCAAATATCACTGTGCTGAAGGCATTCATCAACATCTGAAATAAAAAAATGTAACTGAACTATTAGATGATGTAAAAATTGGTGACAATTTTGTAGTGATACTTTGATACTGACCTAGCCACTCAAAGCTACAATGTCCTTTAACAACAGTGAGGATGTGTGGAATTCAGGTTTAGCACAATTTATGATGTCCTTTTAATTTTTCTTTAATTATCATCAAACTTGTTCTTTTTCTAGAGAGTTTTAAAATTTTAGTTGGTCAGTCCTTTTTTCCCATTGTGTCATCTGAATCTGTCATGAAGGTTATCATAAAAGATCTCTACATCACTCTCTACTGTACTATAATGAATGTGGTGTTACAGTAATGCAGTTAGAAAGAAATCCAAGCAGCTGTACCTTTAGAAGACAGTCATAAAAAAATGCCTACTAATGTAAATTTGTGGTTTTCAATATCCATCTTTGAACATGTTTAGACCACTCCATGGAGATCCCTGAGCTCAAAGTGACCTGATTCAGAAATCCTTCAGAATATGAGCAAGCCCAAACATAGTGTGTTACATCAGACATGCCTGCAGATACTACTCACAAAACCACCATGTGGAAACGAGGCTTGTAGGACAGGGATCAGATTGTGTGTACTGCTGTGCTGATGATCATTTTTTTCATGCAGTTCATGCAATGCAATACAGTCATTTTGCAGGCTGAGCAGGTTAGTCACAATATTGAAGAGGCACAGCCATAAATCCAGTGCCAGAGGCAGGACACGTGGGGCCTAAACTCTCAATTGCCTATACATGACGCTCCCAGCATCAAGCCTCGGGCCTGTAGACATCCACAGGACAAATGTTCTGACACACAGCAGGGTAAGTTTAAGGATACAAACTAGACACAAAGTAATAAAATATTTCAAGAATAGGGAGCTGGCCTTGTCTCCACCTATCTTCTTCCCTATTGTCTTTCAAAAGGTTTAAAGGCAGCCCAATAGAAGAAACTGAGCACAGCTGCTACTGTGGGTATAGGATTAACTCAGCGACTCCCTATACTCCAGTGATATTATACAGTTTTGTTACAGCTAGAGGTCACAAAGCATTTGATGAGTGTACCTCTAAGTTTTCAAAACAAACAGAAAACTAGAGTCAAATAAAAGAAACATCTCATAAGCATGTTTCCCCTGCCTCCACAGTGCACTTCCTCATAATCTACCAAGTCTAGTACTCTGATAATGCAGACAGATTCCTTTGAAAAACAATTATCCACTTTTTCTACTGTCTTCGATTAGTTTGATTTCTTAAGCATGGATTTTAGCCGATTGAACTCTAAATTTTTCCTGTGTTGCAGGAATTGACAACAATGGTAATTAAAAAAGAGAACATGACCTCATTTCTATACTTATCTTTGGAAAGCTTACACTACATCACAGTGCATCTATCCTTTGAATTTGATCTATTTGATAAAAGTAAGAAACAGGGATAGCTTCCTTAAATAAATGAATGGTAACCACAGATAAGACTATGCTTAATGCTGACACAGTTGTGACCTTTTGATAAATACGCATTTTCTAATAATTTTAAACTGCAAAATAAGTTGTGGTTTGTTTATCTAAAACAGCAATTAATTTTCACTAGAATCATGAGGAAAAAAATGACTAGCTCTCTTGCACTGAGTTATTGCCAAGGCTCATAATAACAAGGTGTCTTTGGCCAAATTCAGTAAAAATGAATATTTTCTCCATAGGATGCAAACGTCCCTTTCTCTGACACAAGTCTTCACAGGTCCTATGGTTGCTGCACAAGAACTCCAGAAAAATCAGAGAGATTAACTCAGGCTTGAGATGTTCAGTGCTTTTTATCACTCTCTAACACAGGCATGTGTAGAAAAGCAGTAAGAAGATGGTTATCACCAGCTACAGAAAGCATACCGGAGACTGGAAAGTTTTTATATGCTAATATCACACCTATGGCAAAAACTTAATCAAGAGTTTTTTCCCCCCTTAGGATGAAATAAAGAAGCAACTGAGGTGACTTCTATAACAAACATGAGCAGTGCAGCAGACATACTGTTTCAGGTGGTGTGACTGACAGTGCAGAAGAGGGAGTAGTTTTGAAATAATTCATAAGAAAAATACCTGTTTCCCAATTACTGGGCAATCAATCAACTGGTTCTACTTGAAAGATAATAGAATGTTTCTGTTTTCTGTAACACAGCATTTCTCCTTACATTTACTGTACATCTTTCACCTCCTATATTTGCTTTTACAAGCTCAGTATGTAGACTGCCTTCTGAAACAGTGAAAGCTGTGAGCTTCGACAGATTCCCCCTGGAGTTCATCTTATACTACATATTTTGTCCTGCCACTGCACATATGGGATTGCGGTGGCTGGCTACAGGCTCCCAAAACCAGCTGGAGAAGAAGTTTTAACTTAGCAGGTCCCCATGTGAATAATGTATGCTGGCAGAAGCTTTTGTAATAGAATTTGAGCAACAATGTTTGGAAAGACTTAATGGCTTTTGGTAATAATGTCAAATGCTCTTCCAATCTTACTGTTGGAAAAGCATGCTGATTTCTTGTATGTGGAAAGATGACAAGGACTATTTCTAAGAATTCATTAAATATGCATCTGTGTAGGTGGGGACTGTTGAATGCTTGACAGTAAAGAAGCAGTAGCAACATATCTTTCTGCCCCATTCTCAAAAGAGTTCATGCCTATCATACAATTTTCAGGATCTTGTTGAAAAGAAAAAAAAAAATCAATTGCTTAAGCCCACAAGCTTACCTTCACACTGATCTCCACTAGATGATATTGTGTAGCCTTGGTTACAAATACATCTGAAAGATCCTTCTGTGTTCCTGCAGCGTCCATTTGTACAGAGTGATTGGTGCTGGCATTCATCTATATCTGTAGCAGAAGAGATAACGAACATAAAACATCTGAAAATACCTATTACTTATCAAGTGGTGTAATAACCAATTCTGGGAAAAAAAAAAAATCAGCAGTGTCAATATCCAGTACTGCCTCTCCTGGCCATGTTTATTAACAAATGCTAGAGTTCACAGTATCACCATGGTTGGAAGAGACCTCAAAGATCATCAAGTCCAACCCGATACCGCAGACCTCAAGACCAGACCATGGCACCAAGGGCCACGTCCAAACCCGCCCTGAACACCTCCAGGGACGGTGACTCCACCACCTCCCTGGGCAGCCCATTCCAGTAGCCCTCTCAGGCAAGAACTTTCTCCTCACCTCCAGCCTAAACTTCCCCTGGTGCAGTTTGAGACTGTGTCCTCTTGTTCTGGTGCTGGTTGCCTGAGAGAAGAAAGCAACCTCCTCCTGGCTACAACCACCCTTCAGGTAGTTGTAGACAGCAAGAAGGTCTCCCCTGAGCCTCCTCTTCTCCAGGCTAAACAATCCCAGCTCCCTCAGCCTCTCTTCATAAGGCTGTGCTCGAGGCCTCTCACCAGCCTCGTTGCCCTTCTCTGCACACGCTCAAGCACCTCAATGTCCTTCTTAAATTGAGGGGCCCAGAACTGGACACAGGACTCAAGGTGTGGCCTAACCAGTGGGGAGAATGACCTCCCTGCTCCTGCTGGCCTCGCTATCCCTGATGCAGGCCAGAGTTGATGCAACGCATATAAATACATGAATTTGCAGACTGGATTTCCTTGATATGACTGCATTCATCATTCTCTCTTGCAGTATCAATATACAAGTGGGTACATGCAGACACACGAATACACATATACGCTGCCTGAGAGCTGCTTTTGTTTCCTTTAACTATGGTGAAGGTAACAAGTGAGTCGCTCCAATGAGTCAGCAAAACCCACAAAATACTTTCCACCAGGATCACCACCTTTTAGCAGGGCGTGGCTTTCAGATGCACACTGACAGGCTGTTCCTCTATTAAACTGTGCCTTAAGGGTCTTTTAAGTACTTATAGAATCATAGAATGGTAAGGTTGGAAGGGACCTCAAGGATCATCTAGTTCCAACCCCCTGCCAGAGGCAGGGACATCTCCCACTAGTACAGCTCCCTCAAGGCTTCATCCAACCTGGCCTTGAACCCCTCCAGGGAGGGAGTAGCCACAACCTCCCTAGGCAGGTGTTCCAGTGCCTCACCACCCTCACTGCAAAGAACTTCCTCCTAACATCCAGTCTAAATCTTCCCTCTGCCAGTTTAAACCCATTGCCCCTTCTCCTGTCGTTGCAAGACCTTGTAAATAGTCCCTCCCCAGCCTTCCTGTAGGCCCCCTTCAGATATTGGAAGGCTACTATCAGGCCCCCTCAAAGCCTTCTCTTTTCCAGGCTGCAGAGCCCCAACTCTCTCAGTCTGTTCTCACAGGAGATCTGCTCCAGCCCTCTGAGCATCTTCGTGGCCCTTCTCTGGACCCGCTCCAACACTTCCATGTCCCTCCTGTGCTGAGGGCTCCAGAACTGCACACAGTAGTACTTGCCTTGTTAGAGTACTAATTCTCAAAGTATGGGGAAATGCTGATTCCCTCAGTGCTTCAGTTCTCACAAACTGGGGTCAGCTGAGATTAACAGATGGATTTGAACATCAAACTTAAGTTTTCCTATGAAAAACTCAAAATATTGGAAGGGAGTGGCACCTTAAATTCAGAACATAGCACATGTCTTCTTTGAGCTAGAAAGCTTCTTTTCCCTCCTTATTTATAAATGGCTTGTTAAAGAACAGTAATTAAATTGATATAATAGGTTCTTAGTAACTTCTAGGATTTATGCACAGCTGAATGTCTTCCTGAAACTCCAAACAGGAGAAAGTTAACTCAATGAGTGGTTTTAGGTCTATGTTATGGCTACGTAATCTGACCTCTTGAGTAATGACCATGACCACATCGGTTTTTAATTTAAGGATCACTGAAATCTGTGGGGCTGCAATAAGGATTTGGGCACATGTACAGGTCCTTACTTTAGAAGGGTGCACTTTAAGAAGAACAGTCTGCACATGCCAGCTCAGCTTGGCAAGGGCTCTTTTCCATGAAAGGCTCAGAGGAAGCAGTCAAACTTTGTCTACATACTTTCCTCAAGACCAGTCTGCTGTGTGTCCTGGACTGCACATTTAATTCACTCAAGATACTTAACTTACACTGATGTTTTGTTTCAAACTCCCTGACAAATTTACATGAATGGTTATTTAGTTTTACCATATTATTTTTAGTACTCAGAAGTCTGAAGTTGTTTGATGTTATACACAGACATTTAGGCAGGGGTAGGGGGAAAAGAAGAAAAAAACATCATCTGACAAGAAATGTTCAGGTTTTTGTGTTTTGTGTTTTTTCAGGTTTTGGAATCATTCTCCCACATTCAACAACTTTCAACAAGTCCTTTCTCCCTAAGGAGAAGAATATTCATACCTCTTGTACATGTTCTACACTGTCTCAGAGCAGTCCACTCTGACTTCACTTCTGTTCCACTGGAGCAGTCCTGATAGGAATTTTAGGTGTCAAAAAAGCATTGAACCTGATGGTTTTTAAGTACCTGTGCTTATCTTAAGAAATATGACACCAAACTCCCTCTATTAAACATACTACTTGAAATGCAGTAACACCATTGCAGGCATCAGCTCAGTGTTAACTCCTGGGCACCAAGAGGGTTGGGTGTAGCCCCAGTGTTTTTATTCCATTCATCCACATAAAAGAAAATAAAACAATATGGGCAAAAAAACTGCAATTAAGACAGAAAACCCACTGCCCTCTAACCTTCAAAACAACAGAAATGCCAAGGATTTGGCAGAAATTCCAACTCAGTAACAGAAAAATTACTAAGTGTTCTTGATTGGCTTTATAACAAAGGTGAAAATCTGCACATGATCATGAAAGCCATAAAATAGAAATACCTGGTCTTACATTATTGGTTATTTAGCTTCGGTTTTGTCCATTTGTTGTTTCTCCATTAAAAGGAATACTATTAAATGAAAAATAGTAGTCCAGAGGAGGGCCATGAAAATGATCAGAGGGCTGGAGCAGCTCTCCTATGAGGACAGATTGAGAGAGTTGGGGCTCTTCAGCCTGGAGGAGAGAAGGCTTTGAAGAGACCTTAGAGTAGCCTTCCAGTATCTGAAGGGGGCCTACAGGAAGGCTGGGGAGGGACTATTGACAAGGTCTTGCAATGACAGGACAAGGGGCAATGGGTTTAAACTGGCAGAGGGAAGATTTAGACTGGATGTTAGGAGGAAGTTCTTTACAGTGAGGGTGGTGAGGCACTGGCACAGGTTGCCCAGGGAGGTTGTGGCTGCTCCCTCCCTGGAGGTGTTCAAGGCCAGGTTGGAGGAGGCCTTGAGTGAGCTGTCCTAGTGGGAGGTGTCCCTGCCTATGGCAGGGGGTTGGAACTAGATGATCCTTGAGGTCCCTTCCAACCTCACCATTCTATGATTCTATGAAATAGTATCTAAGGTAAGTGTAACCTTATGAATGTAAATTATATTCTCTCCTACCTTCACACTGATTCTCTGATGCAGAGAGTTTGAAACCGTGGCCACAAATGCATCTGAAAGACCCCTCCGTGTTTTCACAACGTCCGTTCGTACAGAGATTGCCATACTGACATTCGTCTATGTCTGTGAATACAAAGAAAGCACAAGGTATATATTGGTACTTTGGTACAATCACCTGTCATCTGATTTTGGGAATTTATTAAAATCCTGATATAAGTATGGTTAAAATTGATTTTCTTGTATGTTATTCACCTTGACAATTCTGCAGTAGTTCTCATTTTAAAAAAGGATTTGAACTTGAGCTGCTTTGTCCTAAATAGTCAACTACACTTACAGCCTGCACAACTTTAGCAATGCTTTCATCCCAGTACTGCAAGCACTGCAGTTTAGGCTAACAAAAGGGTTGGTTTTTGTTTTTTTTTTTAAACAGGGGTTGCACTGTGGGCTGTCCACATCATCCTACATATCCTTACCTGAGTAAGGATATGTACCAGTGAAAAAAACACACTAGCAGCTGCCAATATCTTGTAACCATCACCACTAATCCTTCTGATCTTGCCAGGAACAGTCCAGAAGAGCAGATACAGCTCGTGTTGGCAAGGCTGTGTTAGAAGTCATTCTTTCTCAAACCATGTTTCTGGTCAGAATCCCCCAACCTATTGCCTCTGCTTGTTTATTTGGTGCTTATCTACCAATGTATAGGAGCAGGAAGGTCCTCCCAGAATCTAGAACGGACTTCAGACACGTTTTCTGCTATTGAGTTTTTCCTGTTTTTTTAAAGCTAGGTCAATTATTGTACAGAATTTAAGGGAGTTCTTCAGTGCATGACTTTACTATATGGAAAACATGCACATGTGAGATTATCTTAGATGACATTTTTCAAGATGACTTAAAGAAGGCAGATTCTAAAGGACATAGCTGACACCTGAGGAATTGCAAGGGGATTTCTACACTTCACGCAGGTCCCTTTGTAAGGTTGCTCTACGTTGGCAACAAGGAACTCTGTTGGATTATGCCTTTATAACAGGCATTTTAGAAGCAAAATCTCTCAGGTGACCTGAACTAGGCAAAGGGATATTCCATACCATAGAACATCACACTCAGTGTATAAACTGGGCAAAGCTGCATGGGACAGATTGCTCCTCAGGCATTGGTCAGCAGATGGTAAGCAGCTGCACTATGCCTCACTTGTCTTTTCTTGGCCTTTATTTCTCTTCCTTTTTTTATTATAATCCTTTTCATTCTTATTAGTATAATACTTTATTTTAGTTACCAAACTATTCTTATCTAAACCCATGAGATTTACTTTTTTTCCCCTCTTGATTCTCCTCCCCATCCTACAAGGAAGGAAGGAGGGGTCAGTGAGCAGCTGCATGGTGTTTATTTAATGGCTGAGGTTAAAGCACAACAACTGGGTTTGATCACTCTCTGAAAAAAGACTTTTAACCAGATGGGCCATCCTATTTAGCCAACATGAAAATTGCTACATTATGAGTTGACCCATTAAGAATAATTTTCAAGAATTCCTTCTGAATAGAATTTGTATAAATCAACAAAGAAAAAAAAAAGGCAAAATATATTAATAAATAACATATTTTGTTATAAACCCAGCCAGAATTACTTTGGTATTCTAAAATAATCAATATTGTCTTTTTCCTAGAGTAGTTTTCACTTTAAAAAAGAAAATGTTAACTATCAAGTCATATTTATTTATTTTGGAGATGCAATTAACAGCAAGCAGGTGCACCTTGTTTGTACGGAAAAAAATCCTGTATTTTTTAGCTTCAGTGATGCAGAAAAAGAATTACACCTTACTTGCTTTGATGTGCCAGAAATCATATTACTCTAAATTATCCTTTCTATTGCCACCACAAAATGCACAAAATCTATCAACATAAAATAGTAAAACTACTGATTATTTGAGGTACTTGAGCTATTTAGGCAGCTGTAGCATAGGGAGAGCCACATTAGAGGTCTTTAAATCTTATGAGCATTTGCCCTTGTTGAAACTCATCCCATTAACATTTTCCCATCAATCCAACCTATCCAAGTCCCTCTGCAGAGCCTCCCTACCCTCCTGCAGATCAATACTCCCATCTAACTTTATGTCATCTGCAAACTTGCTGATGACACACTCTATGTTTTCACCAAGATCATCAGTAAAGATGTTAAACAGAAATGGTCCCAGCACTGAGCCCTAGCAAACACCACTTGTGACCAGCTGGTTTTAACTCCACTGACCACCACTCTTTGGGCCCTTTTATCCAGCCAGTGCTTTATCCAGCAGAGCTGTGCTTGTCTCAGCCATGAGCAGCCAGTTTGTCCATGACAATTCTGTGGGGAACAGTGTCAAAGACTTTTGAAAAGTCCAGGTAGACAACATCCACAGCCTTTCCCTTGTCCAGTAGCTGGGTCATCTTGTCATAGAAGGAGATCAGGCTGGTCAGACAGGACCTGCCCTTCATAAACTCTTGCTGACTGGGCCTCATCCCCTTCTTGTTCCCTATACGGTGTCTAATGGTGTTTAAGATGATCTGCTCCATGACCCTCCCTGATACCAAGGTCAGACTGACAGGTCTATAGTTTCCCAGATCCTCCTATCTTCCTTTCTTGTAGATAGGAGTTATGTTTGCTACCCTCCAGTCCATTGGGACCTCCTCAGTTAGCCAGGGAAAGTGGCTTGGCAAGCCCTGTTGCAGCCTGACTAGAACTCAAAGTGGTATCCTCCCAGGAGATGACAGCACAGATCCACAGGTGCTCTGCTATGGCTGTTCAGCAGGTGATGCTACTTTTAGCCTTCTGCAAGACTAATTTCTCAGATCTGTACTGTTGCAAAATGTGCTTGCCCAGCAAAACAGATTTGCTCTCAATGTATATGATCAATGCTCTAGTTCAGTAATTGTTAAAGCATGGAGAGCCTAATCCAGCAGTCAGGCTGATGAATTTCTGAGTAACAGATTCATTTTCATCTACTTATCTCCAAGCTACTTGAAAATGAGTCCTACAATATTGTTTCCAATTTTTTGGGAGGGACTCAAAGATCAAGAAACTTTTCCATAAAGGCAGCAGAAAAGCCAAGAATGGAATCCAAATCTTCTGAGATTAAGTCTAGGTCTGTAACTGATTCTATTGATTCTCCCTACAGAAAGGTTAGAGGTATATCAATCAGCTCTACTGACCTCCTTATTAAGTTTAAAATTTGATAGGGCCCCAGATAAAGAATATTGTTAGTTAACCACACAGCTGCAAAACCTACCACAGTGACAACTGTGAGGGTGAAGTGATATAGAAAGTTTTGCCAATGTAATTTTTTTTAATTTATCAACACATGGAAGTGTTCTATAGATTCACATGTCCAGTATGTGAAAGGGGCCTACAGGAAGGCTGGGGAGGGATTATTGACAAGGTCTTGCAATGACAGGACTAGGGGCAATGGGTTTAAACTGGCAGAGGGAAGATTTAGACTAGATGTGAGGAGGAAGTTCTTTCCAGTGAGGGTGGTGAGGCACTGGAACAGGTTGTTCAGGGAGGTTGTGGCTGCTCCCTCCCTGGAAGTGTTCAAGGTCAGGCTGGACGAGGCCTTGAGTAACTTGTACTAGTGGGAGGTGTTGGAACTAGATGATCCTTGAGGTCCCTTCCAACTTTCCCATTCTATGATTCTATAATGAGGGAGTAGGCTTGTGCAAGTGCCATTTTTTGTTTCTTCCAATATGTATCTCACTTTGGACATCCCCAACTAAACTGCAATTAAGTGTATTCTACACAAGTTTTGATTTGAACTGATAGACCTGCCTTTATTAAATAAAACCAGCTATATTCCTGGCTTGAAGTCCTGGATATTACAGTATCATTTGCCTCAGAAAACTGTGGGATTGCTGCTCTAGACTTTCTAGGGTAGGCAGAGTAATGAGCTGAAGTTAAAAAAAAAAGTACTGAGAGCAGCACTGGGGGAAAGCTGCAAGAGCTACAACTGACCTAAACTAAGAACAGAAACAAATTAATGTATAGAACAATGGACCTAAATACCCTTCATTGATAATTTGGGACATATTTTCCTTTCCAATGAGGTTGTAGCTTTGCAGTATGGCAAAATTTAAGACAAACTGTCTGCATTACATTTTCTAAAATGTACATGGCTCATTTCCAACATGATGTAAGGCAAGAATAAACAGAAAACGAAGAGTGATGAAGACTCACAAATGATGTAAGTGAGATGTCTAGGCTTAGAACATTTCATAAAACAAAGGAAAAAGTGAAATTACATGCAGTAATACAGGGGAAAAAATATCAGTAATTTGAAAACAAGACTTCACCCTTACATAACTTAGTTGTGTTTGTAAGCAGAGTAACAACTTCTTTTCAGTCATCATAAGAGAGTTGGGGTTCTTCAGCCTGGAGAAGAGGCGGCTTGGAGGGGACCTGACAGTAGCCTTCCAGTATCTGAAGGGGGCCTACAGGAAGGCTGGGGAGGGACTATTTACAAGGTCCTGCAACGACAGGACAAGGGGCAATGGGTTTAAACTGGCAGAGGGGAGATTTAGACTGGATGTTAGGAGGAAGTTGTTTACAGTGAGGGTGGTGAGGCACAGGCACAGGTTGCCCAGGGAGGTTGTGGCTGTTCCCTCCCTGGAGGTGTTCAAGGCCAGATTGGATGAGGCCTTGAGTGAGCTGTACTAGTGGGAGGTGTCCCTGCCTGTGGCAGGGGCTTGGAACTAGATGATCCTTGAGGTCCCTTCCAACCTTACCATTCTATGATTCTATGATTCTGCTCCTATGAACCTTGTTAGTAAGAATGAAACAAGTGAAAGTTACACCATGACTTCTTCAAACAGCCTATTTAATAGAGAAATCTAACTTGATCTTCTCAGACTGTGTATGAGAGTGAAGAGTAATTTAAAATGTCTCATTTATTCAATTACTGTAAAGTGAAATGGAGACCCAAGGCACCAGGCTGTCATGTGATTGTAAGAGTGATGAAATAGGAAATACAGTACTTCATAACAAGGGTTATAGCCAGAGATTCAAAGAGTATTGAACGTACCATGGCACTGTCCATTCCAGCCTCTGAATCCCACTCTGCAAGGAATGCACTGGTAAGAGCCAGGAGCATTAATGCACTGTGCATCTGGACAAGTAGCTGGAGTCAGGCATTCATCAATATCTTCAAAAGAGAAGATTAAAGGAAATACTTGTCAAAGCTGTATCAGAATACTGAACAATAAACTAATCTGGTTATTCTGATTGTGCTCGTGCTATACTAATACATTTAAAGAGTTGTGTACTTTGCCTGTTAGAGATCCAGGAAGGGACATTTAGCACAGATTTGTACCAGCAAAAGGGTACCTCGGAGAGATAAATTATAGCAGCAGGGCAAGGGAGGGGATTCTGCCCCTTTACTCTGCTCTTGTCAGACCCCACCTGGAGTACTGTGTGCAGTTCTGGAGCCCTCAGCATAGGAAGAACATGGAAGTGTTGGAGTGGGTCCAGAGGAGGGCCACAAAGATGATCAGAGGGCTGGAGCAGCTCTGCTATGAGGACAGGCTGAGAGAGTTTGGGCTCTGTAGCCTGGAGAAGAGAAGGCTTTGAGGAGACCTGATAGTAGCCTTCCAGTATCTGAAGGGGGCCTACAGGAAGGCTGGGGAGGGACTATTGACAAGGTCTTGCAATGACAGGACAAGGGGCAATGGGTTTAAACTGGTAGAGGGGAGATTTAGACTGGATGTTAGGAGGAAGTTCTTTGCAGTGAGGGTGGTGAAGCACTGGCACAGGTTGCCCAGGGAGGTTGTGGTTGCTCCCTCCCTGGAGGTGTTCAAGGCCAGGTTGGAGGAGGCCTTGAGTGAGCTGTCCTAGTGGGAGGTGTCCCTGCCTCTGGCAGGGGGTTGGAACTAGATGATCCTTGAGGTCCCTTCCAACCTTACCATTCTATGATAGCACAAGCAACTGAATTTGAATTTTCTGTTACACTGCAATCTTTGGTAGACCCTCCAGAACACAGAGCAGGTCCTATTTCTGGCTTTGATAGGTAAGTTTTCTTACATCATTCCTTTACCATACTGAAGTGTCCTGAGGCTCTTCCTATAGTCAAGTCTCAAGGGACTTTGGAGGCCCATGGCAGTCATGAGAAAAATGTAACTGTCTTCTCAAAGCAAAGAGGAATTTGGTATTCTTCAGTGTCTTAGAGTAAGTTATGAAGCATCTCATCACTGCACTATGTGGACTATAAATGTGTGAGACTAGTGAGAAGTTTACAGAGATAGGGCATTAATTGCGTCTCAAAGAAGGCACAAGCAACACACACCACTGAAGCTGGCAAAGTTTAGGGTGACAGAGGGACTTGTTGCATCAGGAGAGGTCCTAGTTTTCTTATGTTAAAACAAGAGACCCTGAAAAGACTTAAGGGGTCTCTCTTGTCCAGGTTCTAAGCATCTATCAATAAATTCTTACCCTGCACACAAAAAAACCCCAAAACAACAACCAAAACCAAACAACAAAGCAAAACAACAACAAAAACCCCAACCCCCCAACAAAAAAAACAGAAAAAAACCCCAAACCAACAAACCACAATATGTGTAATATATGCAATCTAAAAGAGACCACTTACAAAAATTATATTTAAAGACAAATTGCTGTCAAGTGACAAATCATCAGAAGATGCTGGAATTGAAAATATGGACAGCCTCATTTCAGTCTACTCCTGTATCTGAGTATCAGTTTACAATATTAATATGGTCTTTAATTACACAATAATTATAACCTTTCCTGACAAATACTTGCTTCATGCACTGCAAAGAACTAATGAAATTGTCAAACACACCCCTAAACGCAGTTTCATGCCCCAAGTCCAGGTCGTGTCTTCTGCAATCAAGGACTGCTACTCCAGCACAAATTCCTCTTAACTTTGGCAACAAGTTGATGGAAAGAAAATAGCCTCCAGTACTTGTAATTTAACTGGACAATGCTCTGACATTTAGAGAATTTAACATCCCAGAGTGAAACAACTCACTGGATGTTGGCAAATCACAGTTTTTCATAGAATCATGATTGTCCAGCTGAGAATACTTTCTCACAAAAAAAAAAACCCAGCCAAAACAACAGTGGGATTCAGCTGCACTGATGCAGACCTGCAAATGTTTCTCAGTGAAACTGTGAGGTTTTTTGATTAACAAAATAACAAAATCTGCTGAAATCTGTTCTCAGAAATGTCTGGACTGTATCTGTCTCAAAAGACACAACTGAAGTTTTCAGTCAAAGTAAAATACGTATGCTGCAAAGCATAAAGAAATCACAAGAAGATTTTACAGAAATCCTTAATTATGTGCAGTGATGTTCAGGTATGTCTGTAACACTAAGCAGCAGACTGGCCAACAATGTATATCCATTCTTTATGTTTCCCAGGCTAGGCCTGTGACAAAGGCTGTGTGAGTCAAGCTTAAGGCAGAAGATGGGGTGAGGGTGTCTAAGTGAGCTCTATGCATTGTATGCCAGTTGGAGGATTCTTGCCTTTGTTTCTGAAGTGTGGAGGAGGTGGAAAGGAGTTATTTGTGGAATCTGGAATCTGTCAGTGGGGTGACTACAATGTGTAGGTGTAATGACATGGTGATATGATTCCTTGAATGTGTCACTTCCTTGGTTTGATTTAGTGTAGGAGGGTTTTTCCCTTAAGCAACCTTAAATAACTTCTAGCAAAGGATTTGGTTTCAGAAATCACATATTGTTAAGCTAAATGACAGACCTACCACCACGCTATGCAAAATACAAGATAATAAGGAATTTGATGTGCTGTGATATACCAATTTCCAGTCTGTTTTAATTGAAGATACCCTAATGAAAGAGAAGATTTTGAGAAAAAAAAATTTAAGAGTAGGGTGTGTGATACATTTGTATAAATAAATGTCTGAACAGAAAGAGAAATCTTTTAGCAATGTTCAGAGCAGCAAATATATACACAGCAGATTTAAACTGCTTGTTTGCTAGGCAACCTTACAAGTTAGAAACATTACTCTGTCTTAAGTAACTTAGACTAAAGCATGAAGTAAACTATGTTTGAAATGGTTGCCTGTGTTTTTTAGATCACAACTCAAGCTGAAAATTAATACAAGAGGAGGAAAATGGCAAAAGTATCACAGTATCACCAAGGTTGGAAGAGACCTCAAAGATCATCAAGTCCAACCCATTACCACAGACCTCAAGACTAGACCATGGCACCAAGGGCCACGTCCAAACCTGCCTTGAACACCTCCAGGGATGGTGACTCCACCACCTCCCTGGGCAGCCCATTCCAGTAGCCAGTGACTCTCTCAGGCAAGAACTTTCTCCTCACCTCCAGCCTAAACTTCCCCTGGCGCAGCTTGAGACTGTGTCCTCTTGTTCTGGTGCTGGTTGCCTGAGAGAGGAAGGTAACCTCCCCCTGGCTACAACCACCCTTCAGGTAGTTGTAGACAGCAAGAAGGTCTCCCCTGAGCCTCCTCTTCTCCAGGCTAAACAATCCCAGCTCCCTCAGCCTCTCTTCATAGGGCTTGTGCTGGAGGCCTCTCCCCAGCCTCGTTGCCCTTCTCTGGACACACTCAAGCACCTCAATGTCCTTCTTAA
>VWZE01006227.1:259117-283305 GCA_013396675.1 Eubucco bourcierii | reverse complement strand
AAAAAAAAAAAAAAAAAGATTTCTGATTTTGAGCCAGAAACTTGGTAAAATACGCAGGGAAGAACTAACAACAACTAACTAACAAGTTAAGAGATGTGTACAGGAGATAATTAAATGACCAACTAACTGAAGACTAGCTAAATGAAGAAAGCAGCTGTGAGAGAAATATAGCAGTAAGATTAAGATGGAGAAATTACCCATGGAAATAAGCAAAGAGGGAAGGGGGA
Source organism: Eubucco bourcierii (assembly GCA_013396675.1). NCBI lineage: Eukaryota > Metazoa > Chordata > Aves > Piciformes > Ramphastidae > Eubucco > Eubucco bourcierii. The sequence goes on along the minus strand of VWZE01006227.1, from coordinate 283,078 downwards.
CTCTGAACACAAATAGATGTAAAACCACTGTGTGAAGACATTTCATCTGAAATCAAACAGCAAATCAAAACTGAAAGGAATTACAAGAAATATAACAGCAACAAAAATACTAAGTTGAACACGAAAAAAAAAAATCTGTGTTGAATTATTTTAATATTTCCACCTAATAGACTTCTTCAAAAATAAGGAAATAGATGTGATTTTTTTCTGCTGAGATCAGAAACAGCAGTAAAAGTGAATAAATGGCTCACCCTATTGTGGTTTGACTTGGCAACTCTTACTGTTGAAGAGCCCAAACCTACCTTCACATTCACCTCTGATGTTCATTTGGTATCCACTATCACAATATTCACATCTGTACGACCCAAGAGTATTTACACAAAAGCCTTCCCCACAAATGTGAGGTCTTGAACACTCATTAAAATCTGCAAATGAAAAAGAGAAGTTAACAGAAACTTTGCTTTACTGAGAAAATACTGAATGTTTTCATCTCCCTTATCCTCTGTTTTGTTTATGTTTTAATTAACATAACTAAACAAGTTTGGATTTGTGAAACTGTTTGCACACCACAGCCCTATAGTTGTCCTTGCTGCACAATTCCATCTTTACCTCCCTGCTTGTAACTGCAGAGAGAATGAGATTTAGAAACAACCAGGTTGTAGGAAGAAGGCCAGTGAGTAGCCCAGTGGTTGCTAACAAAATGCATGTTTCTGTGTGTATATTGTGTCTGAGGCACTGCTAATCTATGGAAGATCACAGTCATTTTAGGCTGTTGGTATTGCCCTGTGAAGTCCATAACCATTTGCAACAATATTTAAGCTGCGTATGTTTGTTACAGCTGCTAGTGATTAAAAGTTCTGGATATCTGTATTTTCCATCACAGAAGGTGTTTTTACTAAATGGTGGCTTTCCTAAATAAGCATGATACTGAGTAAGTTCTTGTTTTTCAACAAATAATAATTTTGAAAATCCGTGGGAGCTACTCCAATATTTTCCTTACCACAATATCTGGTAAGAGACAGTTAGAAACAATTCCAGACATTAGTCCAGTATCATTAACATTTTTAGTCCAGTATCATTAACATTGAGGCAAAAAACTGAAAAGGGGACTGTGGCAGGATTCAGATAATATTCTTGGTTCATTTTATTTTTTTTACTTTTCTATAAAGGACATCAGTAATTACCAATGCAGTCAGTTCCATCTTCACTGGCCATGTATCCAGCTTGGCAAATACATAGGAAACTTCCTTCAGTATTTTCACAGCGCCCAAGGGAACAGAGATGGGGTGCCTCATTACACTCATTAATATCTAGAAAAGAAATAAAAACATATGACTACAGAATAACATATTTAATTGTGATTCCTTTTGTGCATTCTATGCCATGCTTTTGAAAAGACTGATCCTGTATTTGCTTTAACTATTTAAAAAAGTACGCTTCCCCTCCCTCGAAACTGCAAAAAAAGGTGCATTAAATAGTTTTGGTTGGAAACAAAATCATAGAATGGTAAGGTTGGAAGGGACCTGAAGGATCATCCAGTTCCAACCCCCTGCCATAGGCAGGGACACCTCCCACTAGTACAGCTCACTCAAGGCCTCCTCCAACCTGGCCTTGAACACCTCCAGGGAGGGAGCAGCCACAACCTCCCTGGGCAACCTATTCCAGTGCCTCACCACCCTCACTGGAAAGAACTTCCTCCTAATATCTAGTCTAAATCTTCCCCCTGCCAGTTTAAACCCATTGCCCCTAGTCCTCTCATTGCAAGACCTTGTAAATAGTCCCTCCCCAGCCTTCCTGTAGGCCCACTTCAGACACTGGAAGGCTAAATACTGGTAGGTCCCCTTCAGATACTGGAAGCTAAAATGCTCCTATGGGCTTAGGTAAGAACACTGCACTAGCGTGAAGCATGGGACATAACTGCTATTCAAATCAGTACACTGACTACAAGTTGAGTACAAGCTGCAAGCATAAAATATTAACAAAATTTGGATGAACTAGAAGGATTTAAAGCTGCCATTTGTCTGTGTATGTGTGTAAATTATTTTTTCCTGCAATACTTGCACCTGATAGCATGGGTATCAGTGTGGAGTTATTGAACATTTTGTAGCATGATGATAGCAGGTAATGTGGTAATACAATATAATAAACTCTTTCTGATCCAAGTTACAGAGGAACCAGCATACTCTGAATGAAGCAAAGATAGTGGTATATCTGCTTCCAAATCTGAAATGGCTTATGTAGAGCAAGTCTGGGCTCTGCTTCACATTCACCTGAGCAATGTGTTCTACAACTTGCTAGTTTAGAAGGAGGTAAAGATGGCACTTTACAGGTGTACTTTAGGGATGTTTAGGATATATTTTCTCTTTTCAGCAGAAGGTTGAAAGGAAAGACTTAAGAGAATGACTGGATCCAGTCCAGCTGCAGAGATAGTAGCTGGGTAATCATTCCAAGAAGCAGGCACTAATTCAGCCATTCTTTCTCCAAACAGAAGTTTATTCCTTCCTTTCAGTCTGATGATTTTAGATACCCCATATAAAGCTGAGAAGAGATGGTCTCTCTAATTACATTTTCTCTTATCTTACAATGGAAAAAGCTTTCATTCATGTTCAGTTCTGAGCAGCTGAAAGGTTGTATCAGAGACTAGCTGGTAAATTTTGATGTATAAAAGAGTTTGTCTACAGAGTTTGGAAGCATTCAGTAGAAGAAGAAACTCCTGAGTGCTCTGTAGAATATTTCCCCATACCAAACTCTACATTTCAAGAACTTCATAGCATGGTTATTTCAGAGTTTTGAAAGCATCTATTCATACCAAAGCACTTTGTCTGCTGATCATTAAGTTTGTATCCCTCATAGCAGATGCAAGTGTATCCCACAGGCAAATTAACACAGTGTCCAGCTCCACAGATATCAGGATTAACTGTACATTCGTTGATTTCTGTGGAGACAGAAAAAAAGTTTAATGTTAAAAACCTCTCACATGGTTCCCCGAGAGCACAATATTCTGTAATCCAAGTAGAAAGATCAGGCCTGAGAAGTTTAAACAAAGTTTTTGACTTCTGAATTTTTGTAATAGATACTTATTTGGAAGAATCTAAAAACCATTAAGGATCTTCCTACTGACATAATTTCATTTCCCATCTAAGACCCATAAATGAGTACATAGAAAAATCAAGTAACATGAAGAGAATACAAAATAATAAAAAAAATAAAAATTAATACTTGCATTGAAGGTTAAGAAAGTAACTTTTGTGGATTTCTGATTATTTTTACAGAATATTCATCTGTTACTGACTGGGATATATTTTGTAAAGTAAGGAGATTCAGCTACAGAGTAGTACTGGATACTAAACCCTTACAGTAGTTCTAGGAATTCTCAAATGCCAGGTCCTGTACTTGGGCCACAATTGGGGAAGTGTGGCTGGAAAGCTGTCTGGCAGAAAGGGACCTGGAGTTTGTAACAGAAAAACAACTCAGTATGAGCAAGCAACGTGCCCAGGTGGCAAAGAAAACCAATGGCATCCTGGCTTGTATTAGAAATGCTGCATCCAGCAGGGATAGGGAGTTGACTGTCCCCTTGTACTCTGCTGTAGTGGGGCCACACCTCGAGTACTGTCTTCAGTTTAGGGCACCTCATTACAAGAGGGATGTGGAGGTGCTGGAGTAAGTGCAGAGGAGGGCAAGAAAGCTGGAGAAGGGCTAATTTCACACTATGAATGAAAACTGGGAAGCCTCTTGGAAGGTCTAGATATCACAGTAGCACAGTATCACCAAGGTTGGAAGAGACCTCAAAGATCATCAAGTCCAACCCATTACCACAGACCTCAAGACTAGACCATGGCACCAAGTGCCACGTCCAAACCCGCCTTGAACACCTCCAGGGACGGTGACTCCNAAGGCTTGTGCTGGAGGCCTCTCACCAGCCTCATTGCCCTTCTCTGGACATGTTCAAGCACCTCAATATCATTCTTAAATTGAGGGGCCCAGAACTGGACACAGGACTCAAGGTGTCGCCTAACCAGTGCAGAGTCCAGGGGGAGAATGACCTCCCTGTTCCTGCTGCCCACACTATTCCTGATGCAGGCCTGGATGCCATTGGCCTTCTTGGCCACCTGGGTACACTGCTGGCTCATGTTCAGGCAGGTGTCAATCAGTACCCCCAGATCCCTTTCTGTTTGGCTGCTCTCCAGCCACTCCCACCCCAGCCTGTAGCTCTGCATGGGGTTGTTGTGGCCAAAGTGCAGCACCTGGCACTTGGATTTGTTGAATGCCATCCTCTTGGACTCTGCCCATCTGTCCAGGCGGTCGAGGTCCTGCTGCAGAGCCCTTTTGCCCTCCAACCCAGCAACATCAGCCCCCAGCTTGGTGTCATCTGCACATTTGCTGGTGACTGACTCGATGCCCTCGTCCAGATCATCAGTGAAGATGTTAAAGAGGATGGGGCCCAGCACTGATCCCTGGGGGACACTGCTAGTGCTTGGCCTCCAGCTGCATGTGGCACCATTCACCACCACTCTCTGGGCTCGGCCCTCCAGTCAGTTCCAACCCAGCACAGAGTGTTGGCATCCAAGCCACGAGCTGACAGCTTAATCAGCAGTTTGCTGTGGGGCACAGTGTCAAAGGTCCTGCTGAAGTCCAGGTAGACCACATCCACAGGCCTCCCTGCATCCATCAGGCGGGTCACCTGATCATAGAAGGAGATCAGGTTGGAGAGGCAGGATCTGCCCTTCCTAAATCCATGTTGGCTGTATCTGAGCCCTTGGCTGTCCCTCAGGTGCGCAGTTATTGCCCCCCAAGATAAGATATCTCTACCACATATTTTCAAAGCCTGTGTTAACTCTGAGAAAGTAACTGATGTGACACTGCAATGCATGTAGCACATGCACCTGTTTCTTTTAAAAGTTACAGTAAGTGAAATTTGCATGCTTTTTGGGCATCACTTAGACTCAGCTGTGACAAGAGCATTATTTGTATTTCTGTTATTGCCACTTCTTGACACATGGATGTAGAAAAGGCACTCTTGATACTCCAGAATAAGGAAGGAAGACAAACATAAAAAAACATTTCAAAATAGGTCTTACAGTAACTCATCTGCTTTTTGTAGAACATGCTGATATACATCCAAGAGTCTAGATCCTTCAAGGAACATGAAGACATGTGCAGACTATCTGAAGACCTGACTTTTATCCAAGAAGTCTTTGATTCTGGACTTTGATTCCAGCCCATGTAATCTGAGGTGGAATTATTAATTTTTCCTTTTATCACTTATTTGTGGGCCCAAAAATGGCAGGTGCATCCTGTGTGGGCTCAGTCCTAGCTCTGTTTGCAGTGCTCTCATTGCAGTGCTGTTTTGTACTTTCTATCTCTCTTTAGGGTATTCCCTTCTATTCTACAGCTGCCTTCTCTTTGCTATCATGATTCAGAAGTAGCATGGAACAAATTACAGTGTCAGGAACTCAGTAATTATTTGAGTCCTAAAAAAGAAGTACAATACCTGTAACTTGAGTAGGTGCAATTACTTGACTGGCACTTGAAGTAGAGACTTCAGGAGCAACTTCAACAGGCAGAGGAGGAGATGTTTTCTCAATCACTACTGTGTGACATGGAATAGAAATCAATCACATCTGAAAAAAACAGCCCCTAATTCAAGAAGACTAACTCCTTAAAAAATTCACACTTGATACTGAATGAGCCAGATGCTACAGAGCTTTTCATTAGTTTATACTGCTTAGATCTGGAGCAGAAAAAATAGTTCAGTTTTCCATAATTGTACTGCTTGTGAAAAAATATGAGGTGCTAAAGAAAACAGGCACAACAGTATTTTTTTTTTCAGCAAAAGTTATGTGTAAATCTAAAAGGAGGCACCTAAGGAAGGTTTTCTCTTCAAAGAGGTAGAAGACCTCAATTCTGTCGACAATGAAATTCTCATGTACGTAAACCAGGGTATCAGTTTTATCTAAAATACATCTTTGCCTCCTAACAAGTCACCCAACCTCTCCATTCCTCCCACTTCAGCTCCCATGACTTTTTTTCCCCTGTATTCTGCTCATGGAAAAATTGTTTGTGAAGCTGTGATACAAGTTTTCATTAACCTCTGTTAGAATTGCTACCTTCCCCATTCTTACGAGCACTTTCTCATACTAAAAGACAACTCAGAACAAATTACCTGGAAACTGTGGATGCAGGTTAATTGTTGAAATTCCAGGTGAAAGCTGAGGCTGCCCAGGCTCTAGATTAGGCTGCTTTTCTTGATCAAAGGAAGCCAGTTCCTAAAAGAATGATTAAAAATGTATGTTCTGCAAACATTCTCTTAATTCAGCTATCGTAACAACTCACAAACTCCTGGCTTGAGAAACTGCTAACATTCCCATGAACAGTGATGGATAACAGAACATTCATTACCATCAGTTTAAGGTTGAAAGGACATGGAATGCTCTGTTTACATGATGGCACAAAAATTTCACATTGATTTTCATTGAAGTAGCCATTTCATGGAGTTTGCAGTTGCAGTTTTGGTTTTATTAGTTCATAGTTTACCCATCCTCTGGTCTTTGTGAGTAGTGTCAATCGCAGTTCAGCAATACAAATTAATTCACACAAAAATATAAAATCACATATGGTTGTAAATTTTTGACTACTGTGAAAGATTCTCTTAACCAGTGCATTGATCATTTTATTTTTATACAACTTTTAAATGCTTCCAAGTCTTTAGGGAAATGACATTAAGTACAGCTGCAGTTATTCCTAGCAAATCCTACTATCTTCAGCACAGAGAACCTGAAATTTCTAGAATGAGTGACTTAGAATCATAGAATGGTAAGGTTGGAAGGGACCTCAAGGATCATCTTGTTCCAAACTCCTCCCTAGTTCCAACACCTCCCACTAGTACAGCTCACTCAAGGCCTCTTCCAACCTGGCCTTGAACACCTCCAGGGAGGGAGCAGCCACAACCTCCCTGGGCAACCTGTGCCAGTGCCTCACCACCCTCACTGCAAAGAACTTCCTCCTAACATCCAGTCTAAATCTCCCCTCTGCCAATTAAACCCATTGCCCCTTGTCCTGTCATTGCAAGACCTTGTCAATAGTCCCTCCCCAGCCTTCCTGTAGGCTCCCTTCAGATACTGGAAGACTACTCTAAGGTCTCCTCGAAGCCTTCTCGTCTCCAGGCTGAAGAGCCCCAACTCTCTCAGCCTGTCCTCATAACACAGATACAGACCTGCTCTTCTCCGCTGAATATACAGGAACTCTAAAAAGACCAGGAAAGTAACTGAGGCAGCAATACAAGTCTCTTAAGCAAGTGTTGCAAATGCCTCATGTTGTTTCTTTCCAATAATTTCCTTTATTTGTCAGTATCTGGGGCTCTCCTTTATGCTGTCTGCATTAATACATGGGTTCCAGAACATGATAGAACACCATAGTACTAGACTCTCCACCAATGCCCTAAAGTGAGGTTAAAGTAATCTTCTTCTTGTACCTCACTAACTTCCTCCTGTATACAATAATAATAACATGAGTTCTTTTTGCCTCAAGGTTTGCACTGTAAGTCAACAGTGAATTGTCTTTTCCTTATAAAACTTCCATCATTTCCTGAGCTACCACATCGCATCTCACAGACGCGGTCTGCATTGAAATTCCCAGATAAATCACATCATGCTTTACCTGATCAGGGGCTGCAGTTGCCACTAAAACCAGAAAGAAAAAAAAAAAATTAATCAATCAATCTTTGCATAACATTTACTTACACATTCTATTTTAAAATGCTAGAAGATTTGAAACTGGTTGTTGCCATGGCAGAAAAACCTGAGGCTCTAACTTTACTTAAAAATGGTGCAAGTGTAATGAAGCAAGTTTAAAAACTAATCTGAAACCAGAATAAGATCCTAGACTCTAACCAATGCTTATAATTATTTACTCAGGATTCAGCTACTTCAAATTGTTATCAATTGTTTGTTTCCTTAGAAACAATCTTAAAAACTCACAGGTTATTATTAACTGATTGACTAAACTTTTAAAATTCCTTCCCAGGAATACCAACATTTGTGATTATTTTAAAGGTAAACTAATATCATCATGAAATAGAACTACCTCTTAACAAAATTGTGACTTTTTTTTTGGGTGGGGGAAGAGGATATCTATCTATCTATCTATATCTATATCTACATCTATCTATCTATCTATATATCAATTTCTGAAATGTGCTTCTTTAAGCAAACAGAAGTGATTTGAGTTCTTTTTTCCTCCACAAAATTGATTATTTTTTTTTCCCCCTGAGAAGGAAAGCTAGAAATTTTACATTAAAAAAATTTATTTCTATTCTAGTTTGCCTGTTTTGAATTTGTCTTCTAATGATTAAAATCTATAGACTTCTATGAAAAAAACAAACATTTTTTTGTTTTTTAAAAGTATCACTGTTCTTGCTCCAGTTTCTTCAGCACTAGTGGAAAAGGGGATTATGAGATCTGGAAGAACTTAATAAAATCTCAAAAATTTCAACTGCAAACATCTAAAAATGGAATATAAAACTCAAATGTGTATATATAATTACTGACTTAGAGGAAGTATTTTTTTTTAATTAATATAAAACAAAAAAGTCTTTTTACTCCAGGTTCTCAGCATTTTGAGATCTACTAGAATGTGTCAATTTTTCCAATTCCTGAAGTAATATTTTAGCAATGACACACCACTTTTCCCTACTTTGTAGCACAGAAAAGCCCAGAGTTTTGTGTGAGATTTTATAATCCATCAGTCTGTTAAGTATACTTAAATGTCTTATTTTTCTCTCCAGATTCAGACTAGCTCCATTTTCTTTTCAAAAGCAAAACCAGAACAGTGATTTTAGCTGGAAAGTAACATATCAAACAGAATTTTGCTAAATCAGATGGCTGAAATTCTTTCTAATAATAGTCTGACGTACAGATAGCATAACTGCTACTTGGAAATCACCTATTAATTAATCAATACCATGAAAGGCTTCTTCAGCATTGTATTTCTTCTTCTCTACAGGTAGTTCATGCCAAGTTTGTTGGCAATGTATTTGCAACAAATCTGCTTTCTGCATTTCTTTGCTTCTGCATTTGTTTTAGTCTCAGGATAATTGTGGCTACTACAGGTTCTTATAAGTAACCTTTGAGAATGCAAAGTCTGAGGCAAGTATCTTAGAGGAGTCAACTATTTGTCAAATGGTCCAGCAAAGAGGGGCTGACCAAACACGCTCACATTGAATGCACAGCTGCAGGTCTGAGAGCAGATCATATGAAGGCAACAAACGGCCACATCAGTTGGTGTTGATCTACAGGATTCTATAGAGGGAAAATGGTAACCACTTAGCCTCTGCCACCCCAAACAGTGGTAAATCAAAGCATGTGTTGAGTCCTTTGTTACAAGTTGGAGATTAAAATTTTAATAGACTTGCAATGAGTGTTTACTATTTCCTATCATAAAAATTGATGAGGCTAAAGTAGTCTCTCTCTCCATAGTGTTACTAGCATCTGGCAGGACCTAAACATAAAATTTCAGAAGTCATGCAACACATACATTCCACAACATGGAGTGCTCTGCTGTGGGAAGTGATGCCCCTTTGTCCTGCACTGTATGCAGTTGCATCACAAGGAAACATACCACTGAAGACACAAGCACACAAATACAGAAAGACTAAATTTTCCCACACTCACCTTCTTGCACAGCCGTGTCAGTCTCACTTTTCTGTGAGAAGGTCAGTGCCTCCACCGGCTCTTCCTTTGCTGGGAGAGGTGGAGGAGAAGTACCTTTAGCAACAGGTTGAGTAATCGGGGTCTTGCCAATGACAGGTGGCTGTACTCTAACTGCAGGGTGATGATAAAGCTTGTTTCTGTGAGGGCCAGAAACCGTATAACCCATTCCACCAGGGCAGATTTCCTTAAAAGCAGCTAGATTTGGGATGGGAAAATATTCCTTTTAGGAGTCTAAAAGTGCAATATGTTGACATAGTGGAAAATATAACAACTACCACTAATAAATTTAATCTCATAGTCTATAAACATTTCTACAAAGCAACTAAAGATGAGCTATGCATTGCATGCTAATACGAATGAGCGCTCTCCCCAGTGAATCTTCTGGTTGCTATTCCCAGAAGGTTTCCACTCCAGATTACCATATTTCTTCAATTATGTTTGATCTATCCTTATATGAAAACAATCTTTTGTATTAATCCTCTTCAAATAGTATATTCTTTATGACTATGAACGACTACAAATAGGCAAATTTTCATCATCACCTTCATCCCTTGAATAAGGAATGAAGGTCACTACGTCTATCAATATTATTTTTGCAAAAGCTGAAGGATAAAAGCTCACCATCCCTGTACTAAAGCAGCAGAAGATTATCAACCAGTAACAACATTCATTCACAGGATCCCATTTGACTACATCAGAGGTCTCATACCAGCCAGAAAACAAATTTCACTGAATTGATTAGGCCTTTGCACTGACCTCAGTGGGCTGGATTAAAACAAGATGGGGATCATTAAAAGCCAAATCACCACTGGAAGAGAGGGGAAATAATCTCATTTATAAAGCTGCTACAGAAAAAGGTAATGTAAGTCAGGCAGCAGCACCTGCTCTGATCTATGCAGCTGCTCTACATGAGCATCATGTATTGCAGTTACAGTGAAAAATTAGAATTCAAAAGAAATACAAGTAAACCTTCCTCCCCACCAAAGATAATAGCTATGATCCTGCCAGGGGCAGGGAGACCTTCAAGAGTATTGACTGGGCAGTTTTCCATTGTCCTTATTTCCCTATGTATAGATATGTTGAGATGAAACACCAAAGATTTAGTCTCCTATATGCCTGACGAGATTTCTAACAGCTTCTTAAGAGATGTATGGAGTGAGGCACTATTGAGTTCACAAATTCTGCTTTGAACACATCAGGGTTTCAAAATTTGTTAGCATCTAAAACAAACCCACAAAATACTAGCTATATGTACCCCACAGATTAATTAAATTATACACTGAATATCAGTATGCATTAATTGCAGACATATCAGGTTCTGATGGAGTCTCAGTAATAGAAAAGAGGAAAGGTCAAACTGATTCAACTGAGTGGCTTCAGAATGACTAACTACTTTTTTGTTGGGAAATGCTAATATCAAAACTTGCCACAAAAACACCTAATCAAAGGCAATAATTCTGGTCAAAGGAGGATGACAAGGAAAATGTGAAATAGGTCCCTTCAGATGCATACTCAGAATGCAGGAAATCTTGTTCCAGGTTATATTCCTTCATAAGCAGAATAGAAAAGTGAGTTTTATTCTACCACAGTTCTGGTAAGTGTTTTCAGCACCTGAATATACAGAGGTAGCTTCTCTCAGCCTCTCTTTTTGGAGCTGGTCTACTTTGTACAAATATTTTAATAGCTATCAGGGAATGAGATGATGGTTTTTTAATCCAGTGACTCTTAAATTAACATTGGATGCTGCAATAAATACATTACCCCATTCTGGTGTATCTCACTTTCACAGTTTTTTCATAGAAAACTCTGACAGATTACGAATTTAACCTGTCCTAGACAAGAACATGTTTTTAAATCATGAAAGTTGCCATGAAATGGAAAACGTTTCCCACACAGCTGATCAGAACTTTCCACTTGGATTTTTTTCTCTGAAGTCTTTTCATTAAGAAAGATCACTAAAAAAAACCCCAATTCCACATAATATTCAACAATGTTTTGGTTTTTTTTTAATGACAAGAGAGTTGTCAACAAAACAGATAAATTGTTTGCTCCAGAATACACAAAACTGAGCATAAATGCTCACGCAATACTCTTATGTGTAAAGCGTCTGCATTTAAAATGCAAGTCATCTGAAGAGAGCATTTTTTTTTCTCTGTTAAAAAGCCACAGAAAGATTAACTGAGAGTGAACTGGACTTTAAAAATCCTTATGAGTGATCTAGCAACCCAAGGGACATGCAGGAAACAATGGTTTTTAAAATCAATTTAAATGCTCAAAAATGGGCACTTCCATTTCTATATTCATAGCTACTTCTGAAAATCTGAATACTTATAAAACATTCCAGAGAAATTCATGACCTGAATCAGAACAGTGACACCTGTAGCAGTAACTTCAGTAAGAACAGTAGATTAATGTTACAAATACTTGTGCTAAAATACTGAACAGTCTGGATGTCATGGAAAAAAAAAAATTGACCATACATTTGGACAAGAAATATTGAAGTGATTTTGACTACAACTTTGGTTACTCAAATATTAAGTGAAATTGAGGAATAAAAGGTACCTGAAAACAGCTATCAGTATCTATAGTATGTGGTGCCTTAACCTATGTGCAGCCTAAATAAGGGTGGTGACCAACCAAGATGGCATTTTGCAAGTCCTTATGTATTTAAAACCCAGTAGGACTCCAAGTGAATGCAGGTGAGCTTTACTTTAAATAAGTAGAATCATAGAATGGTAAGGTTGGAAGGGACCTCAAGGATCATCTTGTTCCAACCCCCTGCCATAGGCAGGGACACCTCCCACTAGTACAGCTCACTCAAGGCCTTGTCCAACCTGGCCTTGAACACCTCCAGGGAGGGAGCAGCCACAACCTCCCTGGGCAACCTGTTCCAGTGCCTCACCACCTTCACTGTAAAGAACTTCCTCCTAATATCTAGTCTAAATCTCCCCTCTGCTAGTTTAAGCCTGCTGCTTATCGAGAAAGAAATTAAGTGAAAGGCAGCATGAAACTTTTAACTATCAGTTTGTTGTTAAGGCAACACATTCTTCAAAATGGATGGTAAAGATATGAAGGAAGGTTAGAAAGCAGAGATACTTCCACACATACCCCACTAACTGTAACATGAACTACAATGCACAGCATTCTGTAACCCAATTGTCAAAACCTGCTATCATTCCACTAACGCCTTTAACAAATAAAGACTATTCATTAGATTTTGCATTAATTTCTCTCTATCTATAGTCAGAATTTAATGCACAGTAAATTCACCTCCATGTAACCGAGAACCAAAGTTCAAGAACAACTTCTGAGATGCAAATACTGTTGATCTGGAATCCTATCACAAATTATCAATCAATTTTTTAATTATTTTTTTTAAATCCCTACACAACAAAACTACTACTGTGATTATTCTACAGCCACATAGACAGTATTTGCTGAGAGATACACAAATGTTTGGATTTTAGTTTGTTGTGGGTGGTTTTTTTTGTTTTTGTTTTTTTGTTTTTTGTTTTTTTTTTAAAGTATGCACAACAAACCAGGTAGGGTCAAGAGCTTGTATTAATGGGCAGTTCTTACCTGTCCCTGCAGGCGGACACTTCTCACAGTGCGGACCCCAAGCTTTGCCAACACTGCAACAGCAAAGCTGCTTGCTGAGCTGAACAGAAAGAGGATGCATGCACTGCTTTCCAGCACTAACAAACCGGTAGCAGGGTCCTTTCTCTTCAGCAACTATAGGATTATCAGCTGCAATGGAAGTGGAAGAGAGGATGGTACTGTTTACATGAAAAGTAAAACAGAGAAATATCGCTACATTTCCAACACCAGTTAAATGGATTAGCATGACAACCTGCACAAATTTTATTTCAAACACCCAACTCAAGTTGTAATAACGACATAAAACTCTTACTTTGCATAAAAAAATTTCCTGAATTCTAACTCACCTTACTGAAAAGAATAAACAAAAATAAATTCCAAACCAGCAGCTGCCAAGCTACCACAATAAAGTTCAGATAAGGAGCACAGGAAATGAGGTATTTTTCAACTTAACCAAAACTGAGAATTTAGTTCTCTATCCCTTCTTTTCTTCTTGATGTAGTTGATTCTCAAACCAAGTAAAAGCTGATTAACACAGGAAAACATCTGCATTCATGCTGTTTTCCTTTTTCTTTCTCCTAATTATTTTTTATTTTTTTAATCCTTCTTAATTAGAAGAAAAATGTGCCAAAGATCATCCTGGGCTGAATGTTTAGTAATGGAAAGTACACAGGTCAAAGTTGCAGAACATGAACAGAGGAGGGTAGAACATGAAGATGATTTTGACCAGGGAATTAGCAAAGATGAAGAAAAATCCATCTGTGACAAGCAGAAATCCAGGCTAGCGTATGTTTTGTGGCAACAAAATCAGGAAAAGATGGCAGGCATCCCAGCCAGGCACTAAGGCTGCTAGGACAAAGAGGAGAGAAAACAGGCATGAGCCCTGAGACTAAACAGAGTAAGCAGAGACACAGTGACAGCAAAAAAGACAGCAACAACTTGGAAGAATTGAAACTGGCCAAATAAATCCTCATCTAAAGTGCAACTAAGTCTCCGTTGTGGTACTTTGATTAACACTATTACTCACGTATGCATCTTGAGAGGGTAGGATCTGGCACAAATCCCATTTTGCAGGTACACCTATAGCTGCCCATGGTATTCAAGCACTCACCATTAGGGCATACACCCTGTAACTGACACTCATTGATATCTGTGGGAAAATTGGAAATAATCAAACACTAAAACATATTTTATTATTTTTCTTTCTTCAGGTATTATCATTTTCTAAAAAATTGAGCAAAAGAACTGTTATGAGCTAACACTCCCAACACTTCTTCCCATACTGCTGAGAACATTAACAGAAAATTAATTACATTTATACATAATTCTCAAGTATTCTGAATTAAAAAAATAAATATAATTTGAATGGCTTATTAACCCCTCTTTTCTTGACTACATGATTGCATGCACAGTCAAACACAACTCATGAGAACATTCGTGGAAGACGAGTTCTAAGCAACGTGTATTTTATACAAGATGGAACACCACTTGGGATTTTTAATACAGTTCTTATTAGTATTTGTATTAAGTAGAGTCTGAAGGTTGATTGTGTTGAAAGAACCACAACAGAGAAATACCATCTGCAGCCTAAAGAGCTTACCATCTTAATAGCAAGAATGTTCTCCAGGAAGCACAGCCCACATGTGACGTGGAGTGAGAAGGACTGCACCCATGGGAAGACAACTTTCTAATAATTAACAATTGTTTGGATTTGCTGTTACTGTTACTGTCCAAGCATTGTGTCTCAAGACTTTAGCACACTTGGGGTTGTATTTATAATTCACTTGGCCACAGATTTCTGGAGATCATCTAGTCCAGCCCGTCAGCTAACACAGGTGTGCCTAGATCAGGTTGCACAGGAACACGCCCAGGAAGGTTTTGAATCATAGAATCATAGAATGGTAAGGTTGGAAGGGACCTCAAGGATCATCCAGTTCCAACCCCCTGCCATAGGCAGGGACACCTCCCACTAGTACAGCTCACTCAAGGCCTCCTCCAACCTGGCCTTGAACACCTCCAGGGAGGGAGCAGCCACAACCTCCCTGGGCAATCTGTTCCAGTGCCTCACCACCCTCACTGGAAAGAACTTCCTCCTGACACCTAGTCTAAATCTCACCTCTGTCAGTTTAAACCTATTGTCCCTAGTCCTGTCATTGCAAGATCTCGTCAACAGTTGCTTCCCATGTCTCCAGAGAAGCAGACTACACAACCTCTCTGGGCAGCCTGTTCCAATGCTCCTGAGAATAGGATCTAACAATCATCTGTAACTAAGTCAGGCAAACCAGGGTTTTGTTTCAGCAGACAGTAACAACGTGGCTTGTACCAATAACCAAAACCTTGAAATAGAGAAATAATAAAAACCTTGTCTCCCTCCCCCAACCTATAATTGTCTCTGTCTTTCAGAAAAAGAGACAGCACATTCAAATAGGTCTACCTATTATTTTTACATAGGACTTTCCTTCCCTATCCCTAAGCTAGGGAAAATTGCCTGCCTTGCTGGGTAAAAAGGTTACAAGTGGAAGCCAGATATTTCATCTGGCTCCTTGGAAATCAGTTATTAGTGATCATTTTATCTAAAATACATAGTATTTACTGCCTTCCTTCTCAGTTTTTATAAACCCTTCAACATTTTATTTGGCCTCATTGTATGCTGCTGCCTGAATGAACACTATCAATGAGGGTTAAGAAGCTGAGTATGTAAAATGTAACAGATGTGCAGAAGTTTGTTTTTGGAAACCTACATAAAGAATCTTTCACATTCCTAACTCCTTCATTTTTCTCCACAAGTTTGGCTACCTGTCCCACTACACCGAAGTGCACAACTGAAGTTTGCAGCACAGCAGACTAACAGTTGCTATGTCAGCTTCAGTTTTTCCCAAATATTCAGTGTTGAGTTAATCCCTCAGGTCTTCCCATGTTGTACCTAATCTAGTATCCTGACACCACCTGGATCAACTTCACCTCTATGCACTTAGCCACACTTGACAGTGAGTGATAATTTATATCCTAGAAATCTAGATGAAATGTAATGGAAACCAGATGAATTACAAAGGATCAGCTCTACCTCAAAAGAATTTTCAAGTGAAATTCCGAGACTACGTGACTTTCTGACCTCAGAGAGAATGAACTATTTTAAAAGGGGAATGGTATAAGAGCACAAAAATCTCCTGAAATTTCTTGTACGGCAGCTTACATTTCAACTCATCCAATCTTCAAAGTGGAAGGTAAAGGTGTATCTTATTTAAGAATTGCATTAATATAGAATATTTAATCTGCCAAACTTGTTCTGATGCACTCATATTTACTTTTTTTTTTTTAAGAGAGATTCTTCAGTTCTTTCTTTCTTCTGACATCTCAAAATATGACTGAAGGCATCTACCCAGTGCAAACTGATTCTAAAAGGAAGATCACTGTTGTTTCAATAGAATCATACAATAGTTTAGGTTGGAAGGAACCACAAAGATCATCCAGTTTCAATCCCCCACCATAAACAGGGACACCTCCCACTAGAATAGGTTACTCAAGGTTTCATCCAACCTAGCCTTGAACACCTGCAGGAAGGAAGCATCCACAACACCCCTGGGCAACCTATTCCAGTGTTTCATCACCCTCACTGTGAAGAACTGCTTCCTAATACCTAGTTTAAATCTCCCCTCTGCCAGTTTAAACCTATTACCCCTTGTCCTGTCATTACAAGACCTTGTAAATAGTCCCTCCTCAGCCTTCCTGTAGGCCCCCATCAGATACTGGAAGGCCACTACAAGGTCTCCTCGAAGCCTTCTCTTCTCCAGGCTGAAGAGCCCCAACTCTAGTAGCCTGTCCTCATAGCAGAGCTGCTCCAGTCCTCTGATCATCTTTGTGGCCTCCTCTGGACTTGCTCCAGCAGTTTGATTTTTGCAAAGAGAGAACTTAAATCATAATGGTTCACAGAAGACATGATTGAAACATCCCTAAATAGAAATTTACTGATACTGATTTGAAGTTGTTGGAAGGAAAGAACATCTTGCTAACCCTCCAGTTTCATACATTGCATATGACAAGGAACATAATGTTAAAGGAAACTGAAGTACCTAGAACCTTATGCAAAGCAAATACCTGAACGCTCAAGAAAATACTGTTGAATTTTCTTCCCGTTGATGATTTGGATTGTCAGATCACTCCCCAAATGCTAAACTACAGAACAATTCTAGCTGCTCTGATGAAGTGATTGAGGGGGCTGGGGTTGTTTAGTTTGAAAAAGAGGAGGCTGAGGGGAGACCTCATTGCTGTCTACAACTACCTGAAGGGACATTGTGGAGAGGCTGGTATTGGTCTCTTCTCACAGGTAATTGGAGGCAGAACAAGGGGGGGAATGGCCTCAAGATAAAACTGGGTACATTTAGATTAGATTAAGGTGAATCTTTAAGAGTAGGGTTATAGGTTTGACTTGGTGATCATGAGGGTCTTTTTCAACCTGGAGAAATTCTGAGATGAAAGAAAGATAATACAGTATTTTAAAAAATAAAGATACATATATTTAACAAGTACCATGCTCTTCTAATCTGAAGTTTGTTTTTGTCATTTAATATTAGTTACCTGTTGTGAAAAAAATAGTGAAAATAATTGCTTAAGTTCTGCACAGTAATTGTCAGACATTACTAGACAACTCTCTCCCTTCATAAATTCAAAGTATACTGTTTTATTTCTAGGAAAGTTAACCTGTACTGCTGGGAAGAAAATTGGAAGATACCTCCCCGGAGGGCAAACATAAGACATCAGTTTATTGTAGCTCTTTCTGAAATATGTATCAGTGTAGAATTATTGGAAATGCTGATTTGGCACTTTCCTATCTAGGAGCATAATTCTACTATCTTATGGGTATTTAAGCAGGATATGTAATTACATAAGTATCTTCATATCCTCAATGTTTAAAATTATTAATGCCACTTTTTTTTTTTTTTTCATTTATTATATGAAGATTTTGGTCATTGTTTGCATCAACATTCATTGTAGGGAATGTTAAAAATCACTACAAGGATAAATTCTGTTTATAGTAGTAGAAGTATGTAGATATGTAAAAAGATAAAAAAAAACAAACCAAAAAAAAAGAAGTAAAATCCTGCAAAGCCACAGATAAGAAGACAAAAAATATTTATGAAACTTGCTTTCAAATTGAATTTGAGTAATTTCATTCGCAACACGATATAATCTGTATTATTAAAATGAGCCCTCTTTTAAGTTTACAGAACTACACTTGTATGTTGTGGAAGATAAAAAAGTGTTTGTTGTTGTTATTCACAGGCAACTATTCAATAAATACTCTTTATTCAGTAAGTTCAGTTACTCAGTAAACACCGAACTGAAATGCATACATACATACATATATATATATATAAAATCATAGAATCATAGAATGGTAAGGTTGGAAGTGATCTCAAGGATCAGCTAGTTCCACCCCCCTGCCATAGGCAGGGACACCTCCCACTAGTACAGCTCACTCAAGGCCTCCTCCAACCTGGCCTTGAACACCTCCAGGGAGGGAGCAGCCACAACCTCCCTGGGTAACCTGTGCCAGTGCCTCACCACCCTCACTGCAAAGAACTTCCTCCTAACATCCAGTCTAAATCTTCCCTCTGCCAGTTTAAACCCATTGCTCCTAGCGTCCTGTCATTCAAGACCTTGTCAAAAGTCCATCCCCAGCCTTCCTGTAGGCCCACTTCAGATACTGGAAGGCTACTATCAGGTCTCCTCAATGCCTTCTCTTCAGGCTGCAGAGCCCTAACTCTCTCAGCCTCTCCTCATAGCAGAGCTGCTCCAGCCCTCTGATCATCCTCGTGGCCCTCCTCTGGACCCGCTCCAACACTTCCATGTCCTTCCCGTGCTGAGGGCTCCAGAACTGCACACAGTACTCCAGGTGTGGTCTGAAGTCTTAAAGTGACAAAGCATTTATACACATAATGGAAGGTTTACCTCTGGCTAATATATAGCCATTTCTGTACAGAAGGGTACAACATTGTAGAATCTTTTCCTCTCGGAATCTTTTCCTCTCTCTGCTGTATGATGATGAATGGAAGAACTCTGTGCTGGTGGGGAGGATGTGTCACAGCAACTATTATTTTCTAATGTTCTGCTTGTATTCTACAATGGCTCTAAAAGTAGATTACAGCGATCTGGGGCTGCATTAGCTACTGTTCAATACTACTTTTCTCTATGGGAAACCCCCACAAAATATTCTTCCTTTTCCTCAAGAAACTGCATATCTAATTCAATGACATTCAGGAAGCAAACCACTTCAGCTTTATCCTAGGATAAATGGCACCATAATATAGCCTAGCTATCCTTTTCTCCAAGGGTAACAAACTGTGCCAAGTGTAAACACCCAGTCCTAGGAAAAATTCCTGTACCAATTTTAAACAAGATCTGTACCTGTCACTGATGAAAGAATATGTTTTGCTTGGTTACTGTAAAACACGCCAAGTGATTTACTAGGTGCATCATAAAGCTACTGTAATCTCCTTTAATTTACCCAATTTATTGAAATACTTCACTAAATTCCTCAGCAAGCAAATACGAAAATGCTTCATAGCCTACTAGCCTTGTACACATTAACAGGTCAACACAACCTGAAGAACATGATGCCTACTATAGCCAAGTGGAGCAGAAGGACTAGTTCATCAACAGGGAGTTGCTCTGATATAAGGCAACCTACAAAAACTGACAGTTGGAATATCAGCTCTGTAGTGTTTCCCTTTGAGGGCCTCCAGCTGGCAAAGAATTTAAGAAGAGAAGTTCACTGTACTTTGGCTGTGTTAACCATTATAACAGCTCTTCAGACCACCCAGGCCCAGTTGGCCTAATGCAGAATCACAGGAAACACCAGGGTGGTGTAAAGCTGTCTTCTCCACCTTCAGTCTTATAGTTCATTTGAACACAGGGCGTGAGTCCACTCTTTACCCTTTTCAGATAGCAAGTGAGGCCCATATTAGGTCACAGACATACTGGAATTTGAAACATTCCCATAAAATGAAATTCATTCTTTCATCTCCATGCTAAACACATCGAATTTATACTCACCAAGATCGTCATGGCTTGGAGCATTTAACTTAAAAACAAAATTCCAGAACTGAATACATATGTTTATGAATGTGTTCTGGTGAAAGCCACAATCTTCTGACAGTATATTATTTAAACCTATCTGCTAATTTAAAAGAAAATTTTTTTTTTGCCCAAGAAAGAGTCTATGAGTTCAAAAAAGTCAAAGGTCACCACAAAAATTTTGAAAAATGTAAATGTAAACAAAAATATAGTATTTAGTTTTAGAAAGAAAGCATTGCTACTATTCATGTGAAGACTGCAGATGCATTTCTTTTCAAGAGTACTGATAGCTGAAATGATCAAAATTGGATGAGGGTTCATTTTTCTCCTGCATTATTTTAAAGTAATTAGAAGACATTTAAATTTTTATAATCACTTAGCATTCTCCAGCCTTCTTTAAGGTTGAATTAAAATAATAAAATTCCATCTTTTGAAACCATAAGCCTCATTTATTGACAGTGTGTTTTCTATTTTGTAGGTTATCTTTTATTGCATAAATAAATCTGTCTCAAAAGACACTTAAAAACCCAGATTTCCAGACACATTACACGCTTAAATGGAAGGAAACCACTTAAAATTTCACAATATTTAAGACAACATATGACAAGGCATAAAAATGAAATATACAACAGCCTCCAGCTAGAACAGTCATGATATCTAGAAGGTTGTTATGAATTAGACCAAGAAAGGGGAGTTGTACAAGCAGAAAAGCCTACTCAGATCATTACAGCTGCAGTGGCTCTGCTGATACACCCAGAACCAACTTGTGTCTAGAAAGTACCGCAAACCTTCTAATCCCCTCTAGTAACCAAGTGCCTGGTGCCAGAGGACACGAGCAGGTCCAAAAGATTTCAGGCCTAAGCACCATACAGAGGCAGACTGCTGTGGGAGATCAGCTTCAAGGCAGGTAAAACTACACTGGGGAAGGGATATGAAGCAAAATCTACTGAGGAAAAGCTCTTTTGTGTGCTTTTCTGAAGCCAGTGAAAGCACTGCCCCCATGCTGGACACTTGTAGTTTGTGAGCAGGGCTGTTGAGATAGCACGGGCAAAAACAGCACCACACACTGTAGATCACACCTTCAGACTGTAAGAAGCCCACAGAGCACAGAATGAGCAAACAGGGTTTGCATGTATCCGGGTGGTGTTGCAGCTGTCTACAGCTTGCAGGTTCCCTGGAACCAGTGAAGCTTGAGGAAAGAACTCCAAGAAGAGGATTTAACATGGTTACAACACGGCCAAAAGCCACTGCCAGGAGGAATGTGGCAACTCCCGACTCACAAGGGCATGCTGAGGGAGCTCGGGCTCTTTAGTTTGGAGAGGAGGAGACTGAGGGATGACCTCATTAATGTTTATAAATATGCAAAGGATGAGTGCCAAAAGGCTGAAGCCAGGCTCTTCTTGATGATGCCCAATGATAGCACAAGGAGCAATAGTTGGAAGTTGAGGAATAGGAAGTTCCATGGAAAAATGAGGAAAAAAAGTTTCACTGTGAGGATGACAGGACAGGGTTCCTGGGAGAGTTGTGGGGTCTCCCTCTCTGGAGATATTCAAAACCTGCTTGGATGCATTCCTGTGTGACCTGGTATAGGTGATCTACTCTGGTGGGGGGCTTGGACTAAATGACTTTTTGAGGTCTCTTCCAATCCTTAACATTCTGTCATTCTGTGAATTTCTGAAGAGGGACTCTTCTGAACTTAGCTCTGAAATCAGATTTCTATGCTTTTCAAAATCTGACATTGTTTAAAAGACTAAGCATTAAAACTGAACAGAAAATGTTTATCTCCCTTTGATGCAAAGCAAGCAACTTGCCTTTCAATGAAAACCACACACTCTTAAGAAACTTTGCTGTATTTAAGCAAAACATGCTTTCTAAATGAACTATACACTAATTTGTCAAAGTAGTGGGCAACAAATGACCTTGTGGTCAGAAATTAACTGTTATTTAGTTAAGATCTGCTTTGACAGATGTTTTCATAGAATCATAGAATGGTAAGGTTGGAAGAGACCTCAAGGATCATCTGGTTCCAACCCCCTGCCATAGGCAGGGACACTTCCCGCTAGTACAGGTCACTCAAGGCCTCATCCAACCTGGCCTTGAACACCTCCAGGGAGGGAGCAGCCACAACCTCCCTGGGCAACCTGTGCCAGTGCCTCACCACCCTCACAGGAAAGAGCTTCCTCCTAACATCCAGTCTAAATCTTCCCTCTGTCAGTTTAAACCCATTGCCCCTTGTCCTTTCGTTGCAAAACTTTGTAAATAATCCCTCCCCAGCCTTCCTGTAGGCCTCCTTCAGATTCTGGAAGGCTACTATCAGGTCCCCTCGAAGCCTTCTCTTCTCCAGGCTGAAGAGCCCCAACTCTCTTAGCCTGTCCTCACAGCAGAGCTGCTCCAGCCCTCTGATCATCCTCGTGGCCCTCCTCTGGACCCGCTCCAACACTTCCATGTCCTTCCTGTGCTGAGGGCTCCAGAACTGCACACAGTACTCCAGGTGGGGTCTGACAAGAGCAGAGTAAAGGGGCAGAATCCCCTCCCTTGCCCTGCTGGCCACGCTGCTCTTGATGCAGCCCAGCACTCGGTTGCTGTCTGGGCTGCATGTGCACACTGCAGGTTCATGTTGAGTTTTTCCTCAACCCAGACTCCAAGGTCCTTTTCCTCAGGGCTGCTCTCCAGCCATTCACCACCCAGCCTGGATTTGTGCTTGGGATTCATGAAGTAAGGGTTCTAATATACATGATAGTTCATGTTGCACACATTAAGATGGGATATTCAATTTAAGTCCAATTCATGAAAATTTGACTAATTCTGGTAGGTATATACTGGCTTCACTAGCAGTGTCATCTGACTGCGTGTTCTCCAAACTGACATAATATGTAGGCATCATTTTTCAGTCTCTTTATGAAAATCAATTACAACTGTACCTACTAAGACCACTGTTGCTGTAGCTATATTGTTAACTGCTACTGATATCCTCAGTTCCAAGAAAAATATAGTATGTAGATTTTGCTGCCTTCATTGTGGCTGTTTCAATAATAACCTGAGAAGTGAGAACAACAAAGAGATAAAAGAAACAAACCACAGGTTTTGGGTGCTAATGAAACTATTGCTGCCTTTTTTTTTTTTTTAAATTACAGTAACAAACCCAGTTGCTTATTCTATGAAGAGACCCACTGATTTCTGTGAGCTAACAGTGCAGCAGCTGAAGAAATCAATTCAACTTGTTTTGTGCTTCCGTGTGGAATTTACCGGAATGTAAGTTTGCAAAGCCACACTTTTCAAACACATAATCAATGTTCAAACAGCAACACAGCCCAGTTTCTGGAAATATATTTACTCCTCAGTAATGATCATCATAAAAGAACTTCTTTGAAAGAAGTTTGTTAACTTAGTAGCTAGGGAACATTAACTAGTATTTTTTATGAAGTCATTTATTATTACTGGGTCCAGAGGAGGGCCACGAAGATGATCAGAGGGCTGGAGCAGCCCTACTATGAGGACAGGCTGAGAGAGTTGGGGCTCTGCAGCCTGGAGAAGAGAAGGCTTTGAGGAGACCTTAGAGTAGCCTTCCAGTATCTGAAGGGGG
>VWZE01006227.1:247759-258989 GCA_013396675.1 Eubucco bourcierii | reverse complement strand
GAACTAGATGATCCTTGAGGTCCCTTCCAACCTTACCGTTCTATGATTCTATAATTCTACTTAGAAGCAGTAAAATGAATATACAAGATGCAGAGAAAAAAAACTTATTACTTTATCTTAGGGACAAATGTAGGAAGGTAGAAATATACCTTCATGGTTTATTTCAAATCATGATGAAGCCAAGAAAAAAACTGAAAGTCCCCAAGGGCACATGATTACAAAATCTGATCTATCAATATACAAGTACAGGTTTTTGAAAGCTCATCTACATTTAATTTTAAGCATATGGGAACTTCTCATGAAGTTCCATGCACAACCTTTTACTTCACTGAAAAACAACTGTCTAGGTACTTTTCCATTTCTCCCAGATAAGGTTTTTAAAGTGCTCTATTGGCAGTACGCTAGTTTCCCGAAAAATGAATCAAACCTTTCCACCAGCTGTTTTTTTCATTCTATTTCAGTTTTCCAAGAAAACCATTAGCAGAAGAAAACAGTAAGTATAATTCTAAACAGAGACCCAAAAATTAGCATCACATGTGGATTCTGCAACTCTGATAAGCAGTGCTTTGGCTTAAATGACAGCCTTTGGGCATTCATGTGTGTACATGTAATAAATCATCCCATTGAAAAGATAATTACTGAAGGAGGAAAAAAAGGCTTTCTTGATAGCAATTACACTAAACTGTTCAAATTAGCATACCCACAGATGGTTCTTTGTTGTCCTACATACATATTAAAGAGAAGAATGTTTCATTACGTTAGTTCACTCACTCGGAAAAAAACCAACATGATCTGGTTATTAATCAAATTAATACTACACAGACTTTGTAAACTAAGGAGGCTTTTGATTGCTAAATCAATGTAGAACAAAAGGTTAATTAGGCTTTTAGGTCTGAGCTTTCAAAGGCAGTGAAAGTTGGACAGCATCTAGGTGAAAACAGCAATCTCTTCTAGCTGCAGGCAGGGACTCAGAAATGTATCTCTTATTATTATTTGGTCTGGCAGTGTCGGCCCTTTCTGTGTATGGATACAGCATGCACACTAAGCTTTAGACAGAGAATAACCTAATTAAAATGTATACTTGCATAAGGACATGCTGTGCTTCTCCTTTTCTATTTAATTGTAGGGATTTTTATAGGAGTACGAATACTCCTCTGGCAGCTGCTTAAACTTTTCACAGGTATTGCTGCTGCTTTGCATTGTGCTTGTGATATGGACCACTCTTTCTTCATTAGCCCTGTCCTCTTGTCTTCTAGAAAAACTTGTCTGCTTCAGAAAAACAAAAACAGGACACTTTTGCCTCATTCATTGAGAAGCATGTGCTAATGACTACTTGACTACTTCAGGACTGAAACATATCCTGCTTGTAGCTTTCTTACGTGAAGCTGGATTTCTTGATGACCATTCAAACAGGTTGAAATTTTGACTGTCTGAAAGAAAACGGTAATCTTGTAATTTACTTCAATAGGACTAAATTTAATTCTGGTTTTGTTTCAAGGGCATTCCTTCTTACAGTTCCTTCCTTACTCACACCTCCTTTTTTGAGTGTGCTGGTTAGTAAATTACAATGAAGTCAACCAAGTCTCAGTAAGGCAATAAGTGGATCCTGTTCAGTTACCATCTCTGCCTTCTCCAGAAAGAGTCTGTCCCTATTCTCAATACATAGAATATAGAATGGTAAGGTTGGAAGGGACCTCAAGGATCATCTAGTTCCAACCCCCTGCCAGAGGCAGGGACACCTCCCACTAGTACAGCTCACTCAAGGCCTCATCCAGTCTGGCCTTGAACACCTCCAGGGAGGGAGCATACACGACCTCCCTGGGCAACCTGTTCCAGTGCCTCACCACCCTCACTGGAAAGAACTTCCTCCTAACATCTAGTCTAAATCTCCCCAACATCAACAATCCCCTTCCTGGTGAGATAATCCAATTTCCATTGTCTGATTAAACTCAAGGCTCTAAGTTTCTATGTATCAACTACAAGTTATATTTAGCCTCTATAGCTGTCTCTTGTATGATAATGATATCAATAACAAACCAAACTATTTAAAGCTTCATATTTTTGCATATTAGTTATGTAGAACAAAAGTGTGTCAGAGAAAAAACTACCAAAACCTAGTACAACAAACGATGCCATGGCAGGACCTAGCTCTCTCTTATGCTTCTACTCAGAGACATATGTTCTCCCTGTTTATCAGCCTGTCACTGCTCAGTGAAACAATTTCCTGGCCTAATTCTGACAATTTTCACAAGCACCAGATCATTTTTTTTACTGCATGTAGCCCCTGATTAAGGACCTTAGTTTCCATGAACTAAGTTTTGCCAACACCCATGTACAACCTCTTGAAACAATCTGAATGCCCTTAAATGGCTGCTGGGTTGCTGTTGTCTAGGAAACCATTGTGTATACAGTAAGGTTTGTGCACAACTACTAGAGATATCAAAAACTTTTGTATCTCTTGGACCATATTCAGAGGGATGAATGAGGGTGCTAATGCATCACAGCATCTTCCAGACACTTTCTGTGCTCAAAGTTAGAAATTCTTTCAAGAATTCTGAAAAATCTTGTAACTAATATGTGGAATGAGACAATCTTTATGAAAATGTCTGGAAATGTGTTGTTGAAAAAAATGCATTGCCTGAGTGTGGAATTTTAGACACAAAAAGGTGTCCCAACTATGCCTTAGACTCACCTTCACCTTTTCCCTTTTCAGTCCTCATCAGTGGCTTGCCATCAATATCTTCCCATACATTTTATTCATTAAGAAGTCTTTCATTGAAGATGAAGAAACAAGCTCAAGATGCAACTTGCATCTCTCTATTTATTTTTTACTATTTTGACCCAACACCATTTTTTTTCCCTCACAATTCTACCACAAAAGCTGGCAAACCACTAGACAGAGAACTGAGCAGCAGATAGCCTCAAGTGGTTGCACTTTCAGACAGCAACCCACATCTCCCTCAGCAATGGAAGCAGGGGGACCTTTGTATTTCATACTCTACAAATTGTATGGTTTTGGTTGATAAAATAATTTCTTCATGTGACTGGCTGCTGCACTTCACTGATGTGCTAACTGAAAGTTTTCAGTTAAATGTCATTAAAGTATGTCCTTTAACACCAGTTACTGTAATTTTCTCCTTCTCTCCGCTAACAATACTATTTGTTGGGACCTTTCTTAACCTTGCAGTGTCAACAATGACTGAAACTTGATCACGGTTCAGTGCCAACCTCACTTGAACTAACTCTTCCCTTTCTTTTCAAATCTCTCTCCTGAATGTTACTGCAGGACTGCACCCATATTCTTGGAGGTCCTTTCTGTTGTTCACCTGATCTGTGCCAAACAAGTTATACAAGCAATAAAGTTTTTTCCTACATCCTGATCCAGTGCCTTTGTTCAGCACTCCAAAATACACTGAAAGAACAAGCATATGTCTGTGGTGACCTGTTCAGTTTCATCAAACAGATGACACAAGCCAAGAGAATCTTTCTGTGTATCTGGATGATCACAAAGATGCCACAGTCCCTTACATTTTGTTAACGTCTATCCTTACAGCTGGAAGACTTAGGGTATAACCTTGGGGTAACAACAGTGTCTAACTCCATACATTCTCATCTGCACTATGCATATTGTTGAAGTACACAGGTCACTGCTTTACATGGCAGCCAGATACACATTGTTCATTTCCCCTTATCAGTGACATTATCTGGCTGTTCTCAGTACTGTTATGTCTAACCTCTGAAGACCAGAAGAATTGTTTTCCAATGACACTACACTTTCACGATTATAGAAATTATTCTCCATTGCTAGTTTCATCTCACTTAACTGTAAAAAGTCTGCAGGTTCACTGTTTATCAAAAGATCTGACAGAATAATTTATATTTACTGAAAAACAGCATAAATGAATCCTTGTGAAGCCACCTTTATACATCAGCAAATAAAACAAGGGTATACATAGAAGTTTTGAAATTTTTTTGCAGTGGCACAAAAACACACTCTATATGGAGTTGCCAATATTTGGAAAGAGTTAAATGTAGCCTCAACAATTTCCCCCTAATACAAATCAATGGACTGGATTAATTCATCTAAGTCAGAAGTATAAAAGATTTCTGTCATGCAAAACTAGTATTCAAAACAAACACAATCAATTGCGCGGACTATCATACCTTGACAAAATGTGGCATTGATCCTCTTGTAGCCTTGTAGGCATTCCATCACAGTACTGTATCCATGATAAGCTGAATAAAACAAGGATGAGATTATATCAGTTAAATAGTAGTGATTTATACCCTTAGAGAGCCTCAAAGACAAATTACTACGCAACTACAAGAAGAAAATATATTTTTTAATGAATTATGCCTAGGCATAAAAGGCCAAGAAATAACAAATGAAGGTTGTACAGGTAACCTTAATGTCATCTCTTTCCATATGCATACTACTGAAGTCTTCAGATATCCAGTCAAATTGTATTTTTTAAAAAAAAAAATTAAAAAAATCTCTGCAATCAGGACATTATCTTTCATCCCAGATGTTCACAAATATTCAAGTAATAACCTTCCAAAACCATCTACGGATAAATGTAAAGAAAAGCTAAAGCTGAGGAGTCATAATGGAAACTCAATGTTTTTAAAACTGAAAAAAAGTTTTAGAAAGCAGAAGTATCTTCAATGTTAACCAAAACTGTTGGGTAGCATTTCTCCCAACACAGTGAATAGATGCAAACTAACTTTTAAAATAAGGAGAGACATTTGAGATTTATCTAATAGAATTGCTGAATTTTAGAAGACTGTGTCACTTAATTGGCTGAGCAGCATAAACTGTCAAGGGATATCAATGCTGCAAAACACAGACTGAACTCAACTTTGCCAAGATCAAAAGTGTTCCTTAATTAGATTTTTATGTCCATTTCTTGTTTCTCTCCATTTAAGGTTGCCTTGGAGATTACAGACAATTACTTATTGACCATAATTGAGAGCAGTAACTTTGTATGGTTCTGCACTAACCTAAAAGCCAACCTCTTGACAAATCCCAGCATTTTATTAAACATAAATGGCGGTGAATGGTTGGAAAGCAGCCCTGAGGAAAAGAACCTGGGGGTCTGTGTTGATGAAAAGCTCAACATGAGCCTGCAGTGTGCACATGCAGCCCAGACAACAACTAAGTCCTGGGCTGCATCAAGAGCAGCGTGGCCAGAAGGGCAAGGGAGGGGATTCTGCCCCTTTACACTTGTCTTGTCAGACTCCATCTGGAGTACTGTGTACAGTTCTGGAGCCCTCAGCACAGGAAGGACATGGAAGTGTTGGAGCGGGTCCAGAGGAGGGCCACGAGGATGCTCAGAGGGCTGGAGTAGCTCTCCCTATGAGGACAGGCTGAGAGAGTTGGGGCTCTTCAGCATGGAGAAGAGAAGGCTTCGAGGGGACCTGATAGTAGCCTTCCAGTATCTGAAGGGGGCCTACAGGAAGGCTGGGGAAGGATTATTTACAAGGTCCTGCAATGACAGGACAAGGGGCAATGGGCTTAAACTGGCAGAGGGGAGATTTAGACTAGATGTTAGGAGGAAGTTCTTTGCAGTGAGGGTGGTGAGGCACTGGAACAGGTTGCCCAGGGAGGTTGTGGCTGCTCCCTCCCTGGAGGTGTTCAAGGCCAGGTTGGATGAGGCCTTGAGTGAGCTGTACTGGTGGGAGGTGTCCCTGCCTATGGCAGGGGGTTGGAACTAGCTGATCCTTGAGGTCCCTTCCAACCTTACCATTCTATGATTCTACATAAGACTAAAATTTTGCCACTATGATCACATAAGTTCCTTTGATAAGAGTTGAGAGTTTTTTCCTAATTTGAATTCTACAATGGAGATACCTTACATTTGGTCAGATCTTCTGTTTTCCTTTAAAAGTGTTCCAAATGCTCATTATGAAAGAAAAAAAACAAAACCAAAAAAACCACCAACCAAACCCAAACACATTACTCTTCATCTTTACTGAATGTACATTGACAAATAAGGCAAAACAACTGAGTGAGGTCATTATTTCAATTGGCTTCATTTTGCACATATAATGCCCGAATCACACATTTATCCCTGCAGCTCATTTTGAAAAGGGTAGTTATAAGTTTGTAAAAAAACTTGAGGGAAAAAAAAATCCATATTATTTTGAAAGCTTTTCCTATTCTTTGAAAAAAAAAAAAAAAGAATTAAGTGATGATCTCAAATAGCACTTTCTAAGGTGAAATAGTTTTAAGAGGTGAGAGAGTTTTTTTGAAAATTGCTGTAAATTATTTAAAATAGGAGCTTAATTAGAACATTAGGATTCTCCTTAGAGATTGCTTCAAGAGATAAAATGGTTAAACACAAAAGCTGTGTCAGAATAAAGTAATGTTGTTCTAACAGTTGTGAATGAATACTTGTCCATCTTTACATGGACTACAACCATGTGAACACAAACTAAAAACTGAAAATGTCATCTCTCATGACAAATTGGCAGCTACATACTTATTTTTGCGGCAGCAGTAATCTTTCCTCAATGTTCATGTTAAAAACAGTTGAAATTTAAGGTGAGATTTTCAAAAGCACAATGGATTAACCTACTCCTGGTCTCCGAAAATGTCAACTAAACTCCTAATGTTCGTGTTGACAGAATCAGTTTCATGATTGCACCCATTACGTCCCAACTTGTCTGTGTTTGCCATTACAGATCTAGCTCAAATTCACACTAAACTCAAGTAAGTATCTCAACTTTTTGTAGGCATGAATGGTACACTGCAGTACAGCCTGGCAGAGGGAAACAGAGGAAGAGCAGAGCTCTTCCGGTTGTAGATGGAGAGCCTGTAAGTTATGCCAGGCGTTCTCCAGGCCTGCAATTAATTTTCCATTCTGGGGTGACTCAGCTGCTCTAAAAAGTGCAGTGGTGGAGTGAGGTCAGAGATTTTAACCTCTCCCTCCTTCATCCTTTTACTCCCACACGGCACAGGAAACAGCAGCTTACTAGCAGCTGTGTTCTTCCTTCTACAAAGAACCCCAACAGAAGCAGGTCACAGTAGAGTATGGAGCTTGTTCAATGATGGCTCCATGTGGGGGCTGGATTGAGTCCTACATTACTTACCCTTTACTCAATTAGACAATCTGTTTGTAATTAATAACTGTTAGCAAGAAGCCTGAACATTCACAGCATTCCCTATGTAACACAGAAATGCACTTCATCTTAAAAATCATCTTCTGTAGAAGCCCTCAAAAATGGAGATCTGTTCCAAAATGTCTTGGTTTTCAGCAACACTGGATAACTAGAAAACTTACAGACATGGGAGCTGTCTCAAGTCAAGGCACAAGACAGTAGCCCTGACAGCAGCAGCCATTAACCCAAAATACACATCTTCATAAAGTGACAAAGCCCTGTTTAAGGCCATAGGAACAAGACAAAGGCAAACTCATGTACATCCTTAAGTTGTTGACTGAAGACAGAAATAAAGTGCCTGCTAACAAGACTGAAATACACTCAATGTTTTGCTCAAGTGGCTTTCACAGAAGATCATGTTAAATCATCTTCATTGATGATCTGGACGAGGGCATCGAGTCAGTCACCAGCAAATTTGCAGATGACACCAAGCTGGGGGCAGATGTTGATGGGTTGGAGGGTAGAAGGGCTCTGCAGTGGGACCTCGACCGCCTGGACAGATGGGCAGAGTCCAAGGGGATGGCATTCAACAAATCCAAGTGCTGGGTGCTGCACTTTGGTCACAACAACCCCATGCAGAGCTACAGGCTGGGGTGGGAGTGGCTGGAGAGCAGCCAAACAGAAAGGGATCTGGGGGTGCTGATTGACACCTGCCTGAACATGAGCCAGCAGTGTGCCCAGGTGGCCACGAAGACCAATGGCATCCTGGTCTGCATCAGGAATAGTGTGGCCAGCAGGAACAGGGAGGTCATTCTCCCCCTGTGCTCTGCACTGGTTAGGCTGCACCTTGAGTACTGTGTCCAGTTCTGGGCCCCTCAATTTAAGAAGGACATTGAGGTGCTTGAGCATGTCCAGAGAAGGGCAGTGAGGCTGGGGAGAGCACAAGCCCTATGAAGAGAGGCTGAGGGAGCTGGGATTGTTTAGCCTGGAGAAGAGGAGGCTCAGGGGAGACCTTCATGCTGTCTACAGCTACCTGAAGGGCGGTTGTAGCCAGGGGGAGGTTACCTTCCTCTCTCAGGCAACCAGCACCAGAACAAGAGGACACAGTCTCAAGCTACGCCAGGGGAAGTTTAGTCTTGAGGTGAGGAGAAAGTTCTTGACCGAGAGAGTCATTGGCTACTGCAATGGGCTGTCCAGGGAGGTGGTGGAGTCACCATCCCTGGAGGTGTTCAAGGTGGATTTGGATGTGGCACTTGGTGCCATGGTCTAGTCTTGAGGTCTGTGGTGATAGGTTGGACTTGATGATCTTTGAGGTCTCTTTCAACCCTGGTGATACTGTGATACTGTGTGATACTGTGAAATGCAACCTGATGGCATCTTATTAGAAAAACAGGTCAAAATTAAACAAAATGTATGAAGCGTAAAACCATAAGAGCAAAAGGAAGTATGTTTGCTTCCAAAAAGTGTTACAATAAAAAAGGGTAATATCAATTTACTGAAGTACCACAACAGGTCAAAATTACATGGAACTAATGTGAGACTAATTTTGCCTGCTGAGACAATGCCATGGGCATCACTTAACTGAGAACTTAATAATCATTAACTTAACACTCAAGTTTTTCCATTGGGTGTCATATATATACACACTGTGGTGGTAGGTCTAATTAGGCCAAAACAGGCTTATACATGTCCTGGCATGCCCAGACATGTTTTTTTCTGCTCTCCCTCCTTCTGCCATGGGGAGAAGCAACCATGGGAAAGAGGACAAAGAACCTGGAGCCACTGACTCTTGCTTGTTCAGACTTGCTTGCATCCTGTGGTAAAAAAGGTACGCATGCTTAGCTTGTGTACACCTTGTGCAAGGCCTATGCTTTTCCCAACTTTGGGTAAAGCAAGCCTGCGGCTTCACCTAATATGGTCAAGCTTGGCTAACTGCCATTCTGATTGGCTATTCTGTATCCAAAGGCCCATTAGCCTCAGGCTATATTGATAAAAGGAGATGAGCAGGTGACACAACATGCTCTGCTGTTGTATCCATGCTTGCTGCTTGCTACTGCCTTATTTCATCCTGAACTGCTGGAAGCCGCCTGCCTCAAGTTTAAACAGGCTCTAAATGCCTTCACACGACTGGCCTGCAGAGCCAGTGTGACATCATACCAAGACTGCACATGGCAAGACACCCTGCCTACACCTGAAAGTCTCCTGCCAAGACGGGAAGTCCTGAAGATACACAGATCATCCAGAGGAGCCAGGATCAGGTCAGAGATAGTCTGCCTCCTTTCCCTAGCAGCCTGTGAAGCCTGGGAAGAATCAGAAGCCTCAGCAGATGACACAACAGTAACAGAATTCCCTGAAAGCATTTGGGTACTCTCTGAAGCTGTAACTAGCCCTGCCAGTAGGGAGATATTTTGTGAGTAAATACTTAAAGCCTCTTGTAATTCACCATTGCCTTCTGCCATGATCAGAAAGGAGTTTCCTGAGTCCATCTAGTAGACAAGTGGCACAATCAACTGCAAGAGTATATCAACCGCAGCAACCTTCTCTTCCAGTTTAACTGAGTTCAATTAATGTTATATGCTTTTGGTAGTTATCTCTAGATCCCATGTTATTATCTATATAATGTTTCCATGACCATTGCAAAAGAATCTAACTATTATTAAAAATAGTGGTCGGGGTGGTAAGAGTTCTGAATATTGAATATTGATAAACAACATTAATTTTTGAAAGACATCATCTCACATTAATTACCTCTCCATAACAACATATATATTATTTTATATGTATATATATATAGAATCATAGAATGGTAAGGTTGGAAGGGACCTCAAGGATCATCTAGTTCCAACCCCCTGCCATAGGCAGGGACACCTCCCACTACCACAGGTTACTCAAGGCCTCATCCAATCTGGCCTTGAACACCTCCAGGGAGGGAGCAGCCACAACCTCCCTGGGCAACCTGTGCCAGTGCCTCACCACCCTCACTGCAAAGAACTTCCTCCTAACATCCAGTCTAAATCTCCCCTCTGCCAGTTTAAACCCATTGCCCTTTGTCCTGTCATTGCAAGACCTTGTAAATAATCCTTCCCCAGCCTTCCTGTAGGCCCCCTTCAGATACTGGAAAGCTACTATCAGGTCTTCTCGAAGCCTTCTCTTCTCCAGGCTGAAGAACCCCAACTCTCTCAGCCTGTCCTCATAGCAGAGCTGCTCCAGCCCTCTGATCATCTTTGTGGCCCTCCTCTGGACCCACTCCAACACTTCCATGTCCTTCCTGTGCTGAGGGCTCCAGAACTGCACACAGTACTCCAGGTGGGGTCTGACAAGAGCAGAGTAAAGGGGCAGAATCCCCTCCCTTGCCCTGCTGGCCATGCTGCTCTTGATGTAGCCTAAGACTCAGTTGGTTGTCTGGGCTGCATGTGCACACTGCAGGCTCATGTTGAGCTGTGTATATATATATATACACACAGGCACATATTATATATATATATGATATTCACAGAATGCTAGAGGTTAGAAGTGACCTCGAAAAATCATTTAGTTAAACAGCCCTGCCTGAGCAGGATCAATTATAGCAGGTCATACAGGAATGCATCCAGGAGAGTTTTTAATTTCTCCAGAGAAGGAGACCCCACAACCCTCCAAGGTAGCCTGTTCCAGCGTTTTGTCATTCTGACAGTTAGAATTTTTTTTTCTTATGTTTCCATGGAACTTCCTATTCCTCAATTTCCACCCATTGCCCCTTGTCCTGTCATCGGACATCACCAAGGAGAGCCTGGCTCCATCCTCTTAGCACTCACTCTTTATATATTTATAAACATTAATGAGGTCACTCCTCAGTCTCCTCTTCCCCAAACTAAAGAGCCCCAGATCCTTCTGTCTCTCCTTGTAAGGAAGACATTCCACTCCCTTAATCATCCTTGTGACTCTGTGCTGGACTCTCCCAAGAAGTTCCCTGTCCTCCTTGAACTGAGGGGCCCAGAACTGGACACTAAATTCAAGATGCAGTCTCATCAGGACAGAGCAAAGGGTGAGAAGAAACTCTCTTGACCTACTAATCACAACCATTCTAATACATCCCAGAACGGCACTGGCATTCTTGGCCACAAGAGCATATTTTACATATATATATATA
>VWZE01006227.1:233599-247224 GCA_013396675.1 Eubucco bourcierii | reverse complement strand
CACACACATATATATACATATATATACACACATATATGTGTGTAAATATATATATAAATATACACACATACTCTTTATCACTGAAACATTCTCATTATTGTAAAAAAGGAAAAAAAGAAAAAAAAAAAAACCCTAACAAAAACTTAAAATACAAATCCTTAAGAAACCACTCCACACTTTCATTAAATCTTATAATAAATTTACATTTATCTTTGGAAAGTGTTCTACAGAAGCATAATGCTTTGATAATGTCATGAGGTTTAATTTTCCACAAATGATTGCTAAGCCCAGATTCAAAATGATTTTGAAGTTGTATTCCTAAATTCAAACTGAACACCTATAAAAATCTAAAATGCTGTAAGATGCTGAAACTTCTGCAACCTTCTGAGTTTGTCGTCTTAAGAAATCTAAGAATTCGCTACTTGTGTTCCTGCAGAATTGCTGTAAATCATGGCACAACTGAATGACATCATAATTAACTAATTTCTAAATCAAGAGAACACAGATAGAGCTACCAAAGTTTCCTGACTGAATATTCCTGAGGTATGCACCTACCAAATTATACTCTCAATATAATGTATGGTAGATGATACTGTATTTAATATGGAGAAAATTGACAGTGCACTCATCTCCTCTTCCCATTCTTAAAAGGGTAATTTATAGTGAGAGCTCCCACCTATAAAGATGAGAACTGTATCTCATTATGTCTAGGAGACAAAAAGTCTTACTTTCCAGAAATGCTTTAATCACAAGGAAAGGATTATTCCAAGTGGTAGGATTCTGTCTCCTCTTGAAATCATACAGTCACACACACACAAAAAAAAAAAAAAATACAGATTGAGCCAGAAAGCAAGAGTGAGTATGACTCATACCATAAATAATTAAGGACACTAGGAAAGAAACTGGGTTCCCAGTCCTGTTCCAAGAATTGTTTCTACATTTTATGGGTTAGGACATCTCCTCATAGGTATAAAATGTAAATTGGAAATT
Organism: Eubucco bourcierii; assembly: GCA_013396675.1. Taxonomy (NCBI): domain Eukaryota; kingdom Metazoa; phylum Chordata; class Aves; order Piciformes; family Ramphastidae; genus Eubucco; species Eubucco bourcierii. The sequence continues at coordinate 246,234 of VWZE01006227.1, read as the reverse complement.
CTTCTGGCAGACAAAGGAACTGTGAATAAGTATCCTAGCCATTAAGCTTTTACAATAAAAGGAGAGTGTTCATCTCATTAGGGTTTAAATAAAGTTCTTACACTTTTACAATAAAAGGAGAGTGTTCATCTCATTAGGGTTTAAAAAAAGTTCTTACAAAGTGCCTCAAAAAAAGGGTGGTGGACTTCCCTTCAGGAGAGGTTTTCAGAGTGAGTTCAGGCACTTCTCTATCCACCTAGGGCATCTCGGGACCAGGATTTTGGAAACGGTGTTCCAGTGTTTCCTGTTTGCTTGCTCTTTACATCATGCTGAGTGTGTTTGCATTAGGAAGCTGCCTGATCAACTTCTCATTTGTTGTGGACTCCAAGCTGAGACAACCAAATACTTCACCTGAGCGATGAAAGAACTAGCAAATTGGTTTCCCTTTGAAACAGGTATAAAAATTTTGTATTTGTACTTCCAACCTGTCTTTGGTTCAAGCACATTTAAGAATTTCAGGATTTTTCTTATGGCATACCTACATCCACCAAGCAACATTCTGCATGCCCACATGCTTCTGATGAGCAAGACTTTGAGTTGGAGTTAAATTGCTACCTCTTTAGAGAAAACTGTAAAATCAGGACACATTTCTCAATTCATACACCAACACAAAACCATGTCTCTGTTAGCAATTGTATTAATGTGCTACAGGAATAACTTAATATAGCCCCCAAAGATCCCAAGGAGGTTCTCTTTTGAAAGCATATCAGACAATAAACACACTCTGAAACACAAAATTTAAATGCTTTCTAAACTAGCACATCAGATTGTGTCAGCATAAATTCGTACCGGAATCTTCTGTGGAATCACAGAATCATAGAACGGTAATGTTGGAAGGGACCTCAAGGATCATCTAGTTCCAACCCCCTGCAACAGGCAGGGACACCTCCCACTAGTACAGCTCACTCAAGGCCTCATCCAATCTGGCCTTGAACACCTCCAGGGAGGGAGTAGCCACAACCTCCCTGGGCAACCTGTGCCAGTGCCTCACCACCCTCACTGGAAAGAACTTCCTCCTAACATCCAGTCTAAATCTCCCCTCTGCCAGTTTAAACCCATTGCCCTTTGTCCTGTCATTGCAAGACCTTGTAAACAGTCCCACCCCAGTCTTCCTGTAGCTCCTCTTCAGATACTGGAAGGCTACTATCAGGTCCCCTCGAAGCCTTCTCTTCTCCAGGCTGAAGAGCCCCAACTCTCTCAATCTGTTCTCATAGGAGAGCTGCTCCAGCCCTCTGATAATCTTTGTGGCCTCCTCTGGACCCGCTCCAACACTTCCATGTCCTTCCTGTGCTGAGGGTTCCAGAACTGCACACAGTACTCCAGGTGGGGTCTGACAAGAGCAGAGTAAAGTGGCAGAATCACCTCCCTTGCCCCGCTGGCCACACTTATGTTGATGCAGCCCAGGACTCAGGAAGGAAAAGTCAGAGAAGGAGTAACAGCAGGTTTTCTGCTGGAATTGTATTTACATTCAGATTAAGACTTGCAGGCAAAAATATGCTTGAAAAAAAATACTAAACACTGAACATGTTTCCAGCATTGTTATCTGAACAAATACAGGAACCTAGAAGACCTAGATAAGAGTAACTGCAACTCACTGTGCTATTTTTGACCCACTAAATGCAGGTCCACTCCATCTTCAAAGCAGAGATTACAGTATCATGTCTCACCTCTCTTTTAGTGATGAAAATATGACATGACAGAAGCGCTACTGTGAAACACCAATATAATTCACAAAAAAGTTTACTAGTCTAGCTTCATCTATCATGCAAATAATTTAACATTTATTCCTCATTAAAATATATCATCACATCAGAAGCAAACTGTGAAGAAGGTCTATGTTGTTGCCTAATTGTTGAGGAAGATATTTCAAGAATAAAGCAAAAAGAAAATGCAACTGACAATTTGGAGCCTGGAAAACTTTGTCTCCAAACTTGAAAGTTCATCTGCAGTCCCAAAAGGTCACTGCATTCTCTCCAAGCAGGAACTGGCGCCTTTGTACTTTAACTGGGCAAACTTTTACAAAAATAAATCCAACTGGAAGAGAGAAGATAATTTGATGTTATCTTTCCTGCACAGAGAAAATGCAACACTGCATCACTGACTTAAAGGAGGGGAAAAAAACACAACCACGTTAACTTTGTTGGCTGCACTGAATGCCTACACATTACAATGTTGTTGACATTCCATTTTCTCCAACTGGTCTCTAACCAAACCATAAAATATTTTAATAGGTTACTTCTCTCTTTTTTCTTCCTATTAAAAAAAAAATTTTAAAAAATTGATCCAGAGAACACAACAACAAAAACACCCCACTTACATGGTTTCTTGGGACACTTCTGGCATTTGTTAAAACCCCAGGAAGTACCCACAGTTCCACAGCAGTCTTCTTGCTTGGAAAGTCCAGGAAGTGCTTTGCCACACTGGAAAAGTCAGGAAAAGAATGCTCTGGTTAGTGATTGCACTGGGTTAAATGGGGCCCTCAAAGGTCATCTTGTCCAACCCTGCTGCAGTCAACAGAGAAAATTCCAAACAGACTCTTCTGTCCAGGGCCACATCAAGTCTGATCTTGAGGCCGCATCCCTGGATATACTCAATCACATCCCTGGGCAACCCAATCCAGGATTTCATCACTCTCATTGTAAAGAATTTATTTCTTATGTCCAGCCTAAATCTACTCTGCTCTAGTTTAAAACCACTGTCCCTTGTCCCTTACTATATGATGGTTGCTTCTGGTATAATGTTATTTTTCAGCCATCTTGGGTTAACCTCTTCCTGAGACACTGAAGATTCACTGGATTTCTTAGCTGAACTGAAAGAGTGCCCATGCATTGCAATGGCACTCTACACAGACATAAGTAAATGTAAATAAGACATAAGTAAATATGTCATAAATAAGACATAAGTAAATGTCTCTCTGCTGAGAGAGTTTGGGCTCTTCAGTCTGGAGAAGAGAAGGTTTCGAGGGGACCTGATAGTAGCCTTCCAGTATCTGAAGGGGGCCTACAGGAAGGCTGGGGAAGGATTATTTACAAGGTCCTGCAATGACAGGACAAGGGGCAATGGGTTTAAACTGGTAGAGGGGAGATTTAGACTGGATGTTAGGAGGAAGTTCTTTACAGTGAGGGTGGTGAGGCACTGGAACAGGTTGCCCAGGGAGGTTGTGGCTACTCCCTCCCTTGATGTGTTCAAGGCCAGGTTGGATGAGGCCTTGAGTAACCTGTACTAGTGGGAGGTGTCCCTGCCTATGGCAGGGGGTTGGAACTGGATGATCCTTGAGGTCCCTTCCAACCTTACCATTCTATGATTCTATGATTCTATGATTACATTTCTTTCTATCAACTTGAAAAGGAGAAATAAACATTCTCATTGAAATAAAAAAACTCATGGTAGGATGAATAAGTACATTTCCAAGGTAGTAACATGGTATTGCATCTATTCCTTACATCTATAGCCTGGAGAAGAGGAGGCTCAGGGGGGACCTTATTGCTGTCTACAACTACCTGAAGGGTGGTTGTGGCCAGGAGGAGGTTACCTTCTTCTCTCAGGCAACCAGTGACAGAACAAGAGGACACAGTCTCAGGCTGCGCCAAGGCAAGTTTAGGCTGGAGGTGAGGAGGAAGTTCTTCACTGAGAGAGTAATTTGTCACTGGAATGGGCTGCCCAGGGAGGTGGTGGAGTCACCGTCCCTGGAGGCGTTCAAGGCACGTTTGGACATGGCACTTAGTGCCATGGTCTAGTCTTGAGGGCTGTGGTGATGGGTTGGACTTGATGATCTCTGAGGTCTCTTCCAACCCTTGTGATACTGTGATACTGTGATACTGTGATACATTTTCCCTCATAAAAATGTGCTTGGCCACTTTTTCAAAAGCTGCATAAATTATCTAAAACAGCTTTCTAATTACTTTCTAAAATAATACTGTGTGCAGTTCTGGAGCCCTCAGCACAGGAAGGACATGGAAGTGTTGGAGCGGGTCCAGAGGAGGGCCACAAAGATGATCAGAGGGCTGGAGCAGCTCTCCTATGAGGACAGGCTGAGAGAGTTGGGGCTCTGCAGCCTGGAGAAGAGAAGGCTTCGAGGGAACCTGACAGTAGCCTTCCAGTATCTGAAGGGGGCCTACAGGAAGGCTGGGGAGGGACTATTGACATGGTCTTGCAATGACAGGACAAGGGGCAATGGATTTAAACTGGCAGAGGGAAGATTTAGACTGGATGTTAGGATGAAGTTCTTTGCAGTGAGGGTGGTGAGGCACTGGAACAGTGAGGCACTGGTTGTTGATGCTGCCTCCCTGGAGGTGTTCAAGGCCAGGTTGGATGAAGCCTTGAGTGAGCTGTACTAGTGGGAGGTGTCCCTGCCTGTGGCAGGGGATTGGAACTAGATGATCCTTGAGGTCCCTTCCAACCTTACCATTCTATGATTCTATGATTCTCTATGATTCTATAAAGACAAAAGGTTTGACTGTGATTTCTAGAATGTTAGCTGCACTTAAAAAGCCTCAATTTCCTGCCAACTTATGTTTAATATTTACAACCACTTAATGAAAACTGACAAATTATAACAACACATTTCGCTACTCAGGCACTGAAAAAAAATATTAAGTGACTGCATCCAGTTAGTGTTTTTCCAAACAAGTGCCTTCCCTCATGGAAATATTTTATTGAATCCTTCAGTTATTTCTGAAATTAAAATTACTAATTTTCCCTGATCAAGAATATATTAATGATGCTTTTTATTAATAAGAATACTGATTTTTGGAAGTTTGTGAGGTAATAATTCTATCCTGTATTTTAAAAATTTTCTTCCATTTTGCACGGTAAAGAAAGCTTACATTATTTCTGAGATGCATCCATTAAAAAAAGTACCTACAAGCCTGTTAATTAGGTATTAATGAAAGATCACAAAACACAACACCTGCCCTTATTAACACTTTCAAAGCAATCATTGATATAAATAGGAACTGCAGCAAACAGTTCAAATGTGAAACTGTGACTCCCCAGTATGGATTTAATAGACGTTTCCCAAGTTAGTTTTCCTTCCTGACAGCATAGAACTCCCTGACTCAAGTGCTCGCTGCCACTTAACTTTCAGCACAAGATAGTTGACTCATCCTGTAGCACAGACTGTGGCCTTGTGATTGCTTTCACATTAGCTGGCAACCCAGTGGCTCCACAATGGGGATGCATGCTGATTGTTCAGACACTGACAGTTTCATAGAATCATAGAATGGTAAGGTTGGAAGGGACCTCAGGGATCATCTAGATCCAGCCCCCTGCCATAGGCAGGGACACCTCCCACTAGAACAGGTCACTGAAGGCCTCCTCCAACCTGGCCTTGAACACCTCCAGGGAGGGAGCAGCCACAACCTCCCTGGGCAACCTGTTCCAGTGCCTCACCACCCTCACTGCAAAGAACTTCCTCCTGACATCCAGTTTAAATCTCCCCTCTGTCAGTTTAAGCCTGTTGCCCCTTGTCCTGTCATTGCAGGACCTTGTCAATAGCACCTCCCCAGCCTTCCTGTAGGCCGCCTTCAGATACTGGAAGGCTACTATCAGGTCTCCTCGAAGCCTTCTCTTCTCCAGACTGAAGAGCCCCAACTCTCTCAGCCTGTCCTCATAGCAAAGCTGCTCCAGCCCTCTGATCATCTTTGTGACCCTCCTCTGGACCCGCTCCAACACTTCCATGTTTCTTCCAACCTTTCCTGAGTTTTCCCCATGTGCTCTTAACCATACTGACACCCATAAGTCAATGTTTCTGAAGTACAGAGTTACTCTGTGTAGCTCCAGTGTAACTACTAATAGGACAGCAGACTACTTCACAATGTCAGGGTTCTGAATTATCAGAGGGTTCCCACTTTGTGTGGGGAGGGCTGAAAACATAATCCCAGCTGTCTTCTCTGCCTGTTTTTGAGAGAGACTTCTTCAAGGTGTCAACAAATTAAAAGCAGTACACAGTTTAAACACCAAACAGTATTGTGCAACGTGTATCAGCTCAGCACTTGCTCAATGTGAAGATCAGACATCTGTTAGAGGATGTGCAAGCAGCCAGGAGCATCCTCTGTCCCAGTGAAAGTCAGCCTTGCTCATGACAGAGAGCTTTTAGCACCAGGTTAACTTTGCAAAGTTATGCTGTACCTGCACATATCACCCTTATAAAGGCTAGCACCACTTATGCTTGGAGCTTCACTTTATAGTGACAGCATGAACAGCACAAAGAAGAGTGACTAAACAGGTTAAAAGAGATTGCTCAGTTATTGTGCAGTTTTAAGAGCCTATTCTCACACTAACATCTGCAGAGGATCTTGTGACAAATTTTCCCATATTCCATGGAGTGAGGAACAGTCCTTGCCTGGATGGTATTTGGCTATGTTAAAACACTAAAATATGTAAGTTCCAGAAGCAGGGCCCAAGCTTACACCATGTGAGCCTGTGTCTTTCAGGCTGTCTTTTACATACCCCCTTGCTTGGACTCTGGCAGAATTAGTATGACATTGACCATTCCTATTCTCCATTATTTAGTCAGAGTCTGCTGAGCTCTCTTTTCATAAGCAGCTCTTGGCCTGGCACTTCACAAAGACCATAAAGATGCACAAAGAGGCAATGATGTGTGCAACTCCCTCTGCTGCAGCAGCTCAGCTGTTTTCAAAACTGAAACTAGTTCTTTCAACTGCCTCTAGCTAGGCAGATAAACAGATACAGATCTTGCTGCAGTTGCCAGAAGCTCAAAAATCTTTCAGCTGGACATCTCATAATGCCCCATTCAAGTGCCTGAACTAAAACATTAGAGAATTCATGTTATGTCTTCACACAATGCTGGTTTCTTAACCTGCATCCCAGGTGAGCATGCTCTAGGAAAGACAATTTACAATCACAGCTACTCAGTCTTACTTCATAATCACAGCTGGTCAGTTCCTTCCTAGACTGCTTTCTCAAAGACAGAGAAGCCACTTACTAAAGTCCTATACTGTGGCTACCATTGAGAATCAAATAAACCAATCTGTACTGAAATCTTCTCCCCTTCTTGCACCTCAGTTTTACAACTCTACTCTCTCCAAAAAGAAGAGGGAGGATTCAAGGTTGGTGTTGCAGCTCCCCTTATGATCTCAGAAACAGAGTATTTGGGCAGTGAGGTACATTACTTAACACAAAGTCCTCCTCTGCAGGGTTACAAGCCTCAAGGACACATCCTAGCAGTTCATGTATGTCAAGGCAAGACTCCACCAATATAAGAGCCAACATACTGCTATGAATTTGGTTGGCTGGTTTTTGTTTGGTTTTTTTTCCTTTTTTCCTCAGAATAAAAAGGTGTTATTTAACAGTAGTAAATTAAAAGCATATGAAACAACAACAACAAAAGCAGAAACAAAAAAAAAAAGAGGAAAATGGACTAAAGCCCACTTTTAGTTTAGGTGTGGTGCATTTGTACTCTACTGAAAATCATGATTGCTGTGCCCATAACTTTTTCAAATTTCCATATAAAAACCATGAGCAAATACAAGGATGCCAAAGTCTGAGTCATCTGGCAACTGTGGTTTTTAGTCCTGTCAGTAAAAAACTGGCAATGATTAATGCTGCTGTTCCCACTGCCTCCGTGGTGAACTAAAAGTTTGAAGAATCAATGATAATTTGGTTAATGTCCAGATCATTGTAGAAACTGGCCAGGGTGGAAAAGCAACTGCCACATGGGTCTCTCAGTGGTGTAAGATCTGTGTAATTTTTGAGCTACGCATCAGGAAAAAAAAAAAATGACCAGGCTGCAAAGTCCTAAGCCAAGTAGAAACAGAGTTCTTCTATGGCTAATAAACCCTGCTACATCCAACAGTACTTCAAATACTTTCAATACTCATGGCACTGCAAAAACTACTTCTGAGCCAGTTACGGTTTCTTAAGATGCTACTCCCTTTCACAAACCCTAAGTATCAATGAATTGAAGTTCTGTTTCTATAGGTTCAAAAGCTTCAAAGGCTATTTCTATCCACTTCAAAAGTCTTACCCACTTCCTACTGACAACTCATTAGCTCTTCAGACAGCCTGTTCCAGTCTCTGAGTCACAAGTGACTGGAAAAGTCACTTGTGGGAATCTGTAACTATATTTAGTTTGCCTCACCATTCAATGTAACTCCCAACACATAAATATAAGGCTAAAATAAGCAGGGATGCAAAACACAAGCATATAGTTTGCACTGTGCATGGAGATAATGCCATTGCCCAAGCTTAGGTTTACACTGTTTTGTCCATTGTCCACGTAGATTTTAACTAATTCAGCTTGTGTTCCTGGCTTCTGGAAAAGAGCACAGATTTTTATGGATGATATTTCTGTCACAAGCTTATGATTTGGAGGATAATTCTTGGTGGTTCAGATGGCAAAGAAGTCAGGAACGATTGGTATAAAAAAGCTCAACTGTGCTGAAAGAAGCTCAGCAGTAGCAGCAGCGTGAGGCACACATGGTACTGCTATAAAACAAAATTCTTCCTGGGTAAAGCACTCGAACACACTGAAAGTATTGTTTCAAATCCACATATTTTTCCCCATGCGTGCCTAGGCTTCTATGCCAATATTTTATATAACTGAAGTGAATACTGAATATTACCAATGGCAGACTGAAATTCTGGCTGACTCTGTGCTGGTGCAAAAAGGCCACCCCAAGCCACATCACTTCTTTGTTTCTTTGTTGAGGCTACAGCCTCTATCCCATGTCCACAGTCTTGGAGTACTAATAGCCCTTGAGTTGTGCACTGCCACTAGAGTTTCACAGGTTTTCCAAAGCCTGGGAAAAATAAGGATTATACCCTTAAAATCTCTTTGCCTCGATAGTAGAAGGAATTTGGATCCCTGTAAAGCAGAGTGCCTGGTCTGGCAATTAGTCTTAGGGCAAATGCAGAGGATTCTGGCCAGAGGACCACGTTTCCTGGGAGTACCACTCCTGCATGATCCGTCTACAAATCCCTCTCATGGGCTGCCAGTTAAAATCACAACACAGGCATAAATAAATGAGTGTCACATGCTTAACTATGACTGAAATGGATAGGTGCTTTGCCTGACTTAATAGCTAATGACTCTGGGATTCAGCTCAAAAGACTGCATTTCACATACCGCAACAGCAGAAGTGAATGGATACACTGTTTAACTTTCTGTAAACTATTCCACAGGCATAGACCTTGGATTGTTGCTTCTCTCTCTTTTTTTTTTTTCCTGTAGTCATGAAAGAGTAACAAACCTCAAACTTAATAAACCCTATTACTGAAACAATTAACAAACATACTTAATTAGTGTACTGGCCAGAAGAATGACAGGTTGTTACAAATGAAGGGTATTATTCCATGTAGCACTGGCCATTAATAGGCATTGTTTCATAAGCAAAGGAGAGAAACTTAAATACTTCCAGGCCTCCTAAAAAACTGGTAAAGAATTTGTTTTGGCTTAAGCAGAACATTCTTCATAGGCAAGTAAAAATTATCCAGCTTTCTTCTATTTGAGTAATTAAAACAATGTCTGGTGGTTTTGGTATCTGATACATCTTTAATCTTCTGATATTTCAGGGTATTGATCTCGCAAATAATCTGTTGCGAATGAAGCATTAATTCTGGAAATGAATCCACACTGATTTCTGACAGTCTATTTGTTTAAAAACTCCAGAAGCCAAATCATGAGCTTCAAGGAATTCCAGACAGTTATTTTATGAGATGGCATTTTGAAGATTGTTCTGAAGAAAAAAAAGGTTTTAAAAGTACTCTAAGAGGAAAAGTACCAGTATGAAGCACAGAATTTTGCTTTTATCATCAAATTTCCTGCTTAAAGAATAGAGTAGTTCATTCCATACAGATATATATAAAAAAAAAAACCAAACCCCAAAACCCAAACAAAATAACAAAACCAAAAAACCCAGAAATTTGCTTCCATAGGAAATGTTTTGTTAAATCTGAACTTCAGAGAAATTTACATAGTTGAATAACTCCAACTTGCAACTCTGTCACTGCCTCCAGACTACGCACACTGCGAGCATATTGCATAGAGTGGTATCAATACATCAGGTTATGCATTAAGAGCTATCAACCCATTTTGCTGATCTGATTTCTAACTTAAGAACTTGGTTGCTTTTGTTTAACATTTCCCATCATCAGTCTAAGTCAAATCCCCCCAAATTTTATGTATATTCTCAAACTTAATTGATCAGTCTGTGTTCTTCTCTGAAACAATGATCTGCGGTTGTGATCTTTGCTGTGATACAATGACTGTTTCTGACCTTTTCTGGTTGCCACTTAGTATTTGGCTGATTTTGCATTCTACCCAATCTCACAGCAGAAAGAAGAGTGTTTCTTAAACTAAAACAAAGGTTTTCTGTAAGACATGTTGATGAAAGATAGCATTAAATAAACTATTTCCATAGAAATTTACAGAATGGTAAGGTTGGAAGGGACCTCAAGGATCATCTAGTTCCAACCCCCTGCCACAGGCAGGGACACCTCCCACTAGGACAGCTCACTCAAGGCCTCATCCAACCTGGTCTTGAACACCTCCAGGGAGGGAGCAGCCACAACCTCCCTGGGCAACCTGTGCCAGTGCCTCACCACCCTCACTGCAAACAACTTCCTCCTGACATCCAGTCTAAATCTCCCCTCTGCCAGTTTAAGCCCATTGCCCCTTGTCCTGCCATTGCAAGACCTTGTCAATAGTCCCTCCCCAGCCTTCCTGTAGGCCCCCTTCAGATACTGGAAGGTTACTATCAGGTCTCCTCAGAGCCTTCTCTTCTCCAGGCCGAAGAGCCCCAACTCTCTCACAGAATCACTCCAGTTGAAAAAGACCTCTCAGATCATTGATCTAACTCTACCAAGTCTGGTGCTAAATCATGTGCCTCAGTACCACCTCTGTGCATCTTTTAANCACATTTAATGCCAGTTGCCTCAGCCACTCATAAAACCTGCTATGCAGACCCTTCATCAGCTTTGTTGCTCTTCACTGAATACACTAGGATCTCAATATCTTTTGTGTAGTGAGAAGCTCAAAACTTAATCACAGAATCACATAAGGTTAGAAGTTGGAAAATACTCGAAAGCTCATCCAGTCCAACCCCCTTGCCAGAGCAGGATCACCTATACCAGATCACACAGGAATGCATCCAGGTAGATCTTGAATATCTCCTGAAAAAGACTCCATAACCCCTCTCTGGGTAGCCTGTTCCAGCGCTCTGCCACACTCACAGTGAAATCCTCCTCATGCTTCCATGGAACTTTCTATTCCTCAACTTCCACCCATTGTCCCCTGTTGGGAAACATCAGTGTCCACTCTCTTGGCACTTGCCCTTTATGTATTTATAAACATTAATGAGGTCAACCCTCAGTCTCCTCCTCTCCAAACTAAAGAGTCCCAGCTCCTTCTCTCTCCTCATAAGGAAGATGTTCCACTCCCTTAATCATTTTTGTGGCTCTGCACTAGACTTTCTCAAGCAGTTTCCTGTCCTTCTTGAACTGACTAGCCCAGAACTGGACACAATATTCCAGTTGTGTCTGAATACTGAACACAGTGTTTGAGCTGTGGCCTCACCCCTGCTGAGTACAGGGGAACAATCACTTCCCTGGGCCTGCTTGAGATTGTATAAATCTCATACAATTGGCCTCAGTCCGTTAATCCAGTCTGTCCTGGTCCTTCTGCAGAGCCTTCCTACCCTCAAGCAAATCAACACTCCCTTCTAGCTTAGTGGCATCTGCAAACTTACTCAGGGAGTGCTCAATCCCCTCATTCAAATATCTTTGATAAAGATATTCAAGAGAATTGGCCCCAGTACTTAGCCCAGGAGACACCACTAGTGATCAGCTGCCAGCTGGATTTAACTCCATTCACTACAGCTCTTTGAATCCAACTATCCAGCCACGTTTTTTTTTATCCAGCTAAACATCCACTCATCCAAGCCATGAGTAGTCAGTTTCTCCAGGATGATGCTGTGGAAGACTGCCTCAAGTGCTTTACTAAAGTCCAGATAAACAACCAGCACAGCCTTTCCCTCATTCTCTAAGCAGATCATCTTGTAGGTAAACATGACTTCTTAGCCATCTTCAAGATTGGACATTTTGGTGTATGTTACCTTCAGCCATGTAAGCAACTTTTTGCATTATTCTCTCTTTCAAATAAGAACTCTTCTTAACTTTGTTTTTAATTCCTAGATGCTGAAATCACCAGAAGTCTCCTTTGATAAAACTGATACTTGAAAGTATCTGCTGAAGAGAACAACATTGCTCCTGAACCTAGTTAGAAGGAGCCTGATACAGAGGCTTTTAAAAATACCAGCTTCTCCAAAGGCTCTCTGCTTTGCACAAAAATGTCTCCTTCTTTACAGTTAAGAAGAAAAAGGGACCAAGTGAGTTTTGAGGAAAAAAAAGGGTTATTTTATACAAAATACTGAAATGCAATGACCATAGGAAAAGACATTATTACACTTCATAGACACTTCAAATTGATGTTGAATGGGAGAAGAAAGCAGTGCTTAGTCATCTTTATATTCATTGTGACTGATAGCAGGCACCTGTATTCTTTTCTTGATTTGTAAGCCAAGTAGTCATATGCAAAATTAACAGGACATGACAGGGCCACGAAGATGATCAGAGGG